>JAGSMP010000511.1:0-177452 GCA_029286625.1 Parnassius orleans
CTAGATTGAAACAAGGGGCGGGCGGGTGACTTCATTGGACGAGACCTCTCCAACTTAACGTTTAGGTTCAGTGTGCCTCTAACCATTCGGTGATCGCTACCAGTTTCACCCTCGCGATCACTGAGACATCACTAAACAGTTTTCGTTTGGTCGTCGTAATGAAGTCAATCTCATTTTTGTCGAACCGTCGGGGCTCGACCAGGTCCCTTTCTGTGGGGCCGCTTTTGGAAAAGAGTTCATCATAAAGAGTCCCTCTTTCTCCATAAAGTCGGCCACTGGTGTCCTTGGGTTCCGTTGCCCTATTCCGAATTTCCTACTTTCAGCTCACCGCTCTCTCTTGTGCCTAGTTTTGCGTTGAAGTCTCCCATTCACACCGTATAGTGGGTTTGGAGGAATGCATGGCTCTAGAGATATCCTCATACATTTCCTCCACCTCCTCATCAGGGTGTGCCGAGGTTGGTGCGTAAACCTGTATGACCTTCAGCGAATACCGTTTGGTGATTCTGAGTATAAGTACGCAACCCTCGTCGACACACTCCCGATCTTTCGTTGTTAACGAAAGACTTGTGGACGATAAATCCGACACCTCCTTGGGACAGATGGTCGCCCTCCCGGTGATAGAACAAGTTGCCGGATTCGAGGATTACCATGTCCTCCTCTCTTCGGACCTCGGATAATCCTATAATATTCCAGCGCAACTTGTCTATCTCTTCTTCAGCTCAGGATCTTCTCGTCAGTCCTCAGGATGCGTGCGTTATATGTTGCTAGGTCGAGTCGTGTTAGGTGGCAGCCGACCTCCACCGGAGATTCTTGCACCTGCCCCGCCGTTACCATGGTCGCCACCGTAGCCAGGAATAGCGGGGCCGCCGGGGACTGGGGGCCGTCTCTTCGTAACTCTCATCATGGGGGGGTAATATTGCCATAGTTGCCACGCTTGGCGAGCGGGTTGGAAACCGCAGTTTTTTTTTAGTGTTGTTTTACTGTTATCAGAAAGATGCTGCTTCCCATCTTTTGCCTCAGTTTCCCTCTGTCGCCTCTTACGACACCCACGGGAAGATATGGGGTAGTGGGTATTCTTACCCGCCACTACACGGGGCTACAAATTACAATTTAAATAATTAGAAATCATAACACTACGAAATCATGAGGGCGTCCACATCTTTTTCTAGGATGGCGCCACATTGAAATGAGGTGAAATAACCAAACCAATCGCAATCACTGCAGCGTTTCTTTGGGTATAAAATATACACAAACAATTGAAAATCTTTTATTTGAAATGCAACTTTTCCGTGATTTGTTGCACAAAAAGGCTAGAAAGTTACAGGACAATATTACTATACAAACTACCTATAAAAGAAAGGTATCGTAACTTTCTGCATACCTTATTGAGAAAAATTAGGTCATAATATGAAAGATGTGAATTCCTAAAGGCAAAAAATAACAAAAGAAACATGGAACGTCATTTAAAATATTATGAACTCAACAAAAATTAAATAGTCTGCTAAAGATCTTTTAAATTGTCACGGTAACGCTAAGGCGACGTTAAATGCTATAAATTCCCATTTTGTTCAAGTCGGCAAAAAGTTAACCTCCAAAATATTGCGGCCCTTAGATGATTCTTCTCTAATGTCACCTTCATCTACCTATAGTACATTTGTTTTTTTTTGTCACAAGTAGAAAGCATCATTAACTCCCTGAGGAATAATTGCGCCGTTGGATGGGACGGAATACAATCTGATATCATCAAATCATCACGCAAAGCGTTAACCCCACCTATAACGCATATTTGTAATGCCTCAATTTCAACTAGGGTATTTCCTGACCTGATGAAGAAAACTGTAGTCCATCCTATCTTTAAATATGGGGATAGACACCTAGTTGCCAACTATAGACCAATATCGGTGCTCAGTAATTGTTTACCAAAAATTTTAGAACACATTTTCAATAATTCTTTGACTGAATTTCTGAAAAACTTTAACATCATTGCTGAGAACCAGTTCGGTACCTGGTGTATCTACCGAAGACGCTGTAATTGAACTTTCCCTGACTATAACTAAGCTAAAGCCAAACAAAATTCTACAGCATTTTGTTGACCTCTCTAAAGCGTTCGATACGGTTTCTATCCCCATACTGATTTCTAAATTGGAATGTATCGGCATTTGTGGTCTATCCCTAATATTTTTGATACTATCTCACTGGATGGACAATGCGTGAAAATTGATGATAACTGCAGCGACGAGGAGCATATAGAGTTTGGCGTGCCCCAGGGCAGCATTATGGGCCTCACGTTCTTTTTAATCTACATCAATAATCTGTGTAGGATGCAGCTGGATAATTGTCGGATCTTCACCTAAGCTGACGATACGTTCTTAGTGGTTTGGGGTGAAGATTGGATTTGCGCCAAACATTATACAGAAAAGGCTCTAGTAGAAGCTATGATTTGGTTATCATCAAACTTACTGACCCTCAATATTGCAAAAACACAACTTATACGCTTTGATTTATCTAAGACTGCCCCAATTTCTGATAATTTCTATTCTATCAAGGCCCATCAGTGTTCATTGCAGGATGCTGACTATAATTGTGTTTTACTTTCTGCTAAGCCCCAAACTAGATATCTAGGCATCTATATTAACGAAAAACTGAACTGGTATGAACATGTTGCAGCGCTTTGCAATAAGATCGGAAGGTTAACTTATAAATTCAAAAATCTTCGCTACTCTGCAAATGTGGATACCTTTAAAATGGTTTATACGTGTCTATGCCAATCCATTTAATGTACTGCATAGCAGTTTGGGTGGTACCCACAAAACTGCAATGCCATACATCGAGAGGCACAAAGAACCGTGCTCAAGGTCATAATAAACAAAAGGATGTACCTAATGTAAAAATAAAAATAATAGACTCAATAGTAAAATATTACCTTTATCAGTTAAATTATTACCTGACTGCTCTGTACTTAATCCTTTGTACTATGTTTAAAAAGGAGACCCCTGACATCTAAAATACAGACTTCGCCTAGTTTAGATGTCAGTAGCGACATAATATAATTGGTAAGCTAAGTTTTGTTTTTATTGTTTATCATGTGTACTTATTAATCTTAAGGATGCAATAAAAATATTACTATTAAAGATATTATTATTATTAATTATGCGGTTACTGCTGATGTCAGCTTGAATTATCGAACTTCTAACTACAAATTTTAGGTCAGTTAACACGTTCACTGCGACAGCAATTTCAAATGCCTTTAAAACTGTAGGCTTTCCTTTTTTATAGAATATGGACAACAAACGAGCATACAGTCCACCTGATGGTAAGTGAACGCTGTGGATAGACGTCTAAATTCATACTCAATTAAGAATAAAATGCATATTCATTGTCACCCTTGAGGACTGATTGAGGACTTGAAGATGGATTGTCTCGTTTCCAATAAAAGGGTATCTGGTTCCTACACTCACCATATAAAGACAGCATCATTAAGCCCCTTTGTTTTCACTGGTTTTCTGTGAGAGCGTGGTTCTAAACCAGTCGAGCCGACACATTCGTGCTAAAACCATAATATAGCTGCAGTGTGCCTCTACCACGTAAAAATTTCCTTCCTCTTTCCTTCAAATGGCATAAATAACTACTGATGGCCATTGGGCCTATTCTCGTAAGAAAGATTTATCTTTATCGTCGTTGGCAGGTGGATTGACAACCGCAGTACCAGACGTCTCGCACCAATGACCCTGCTTCACGTACTAAACTGGATATTTTACCCCTGGGGTTGACGAAATGGTTATACCACTATCTATCAGAAGTTATAATTTCTTTCTGGTATATCCCATATTCGCCGTTTACGACACCCACGGGGCAAAATGGTGCGATGGATTTTCTCACCGCACACGATAGAATAATTGTGATAATGGATAAAATTAGGCTAATCTTTTATTTTCTTAAGCGGGCTACAAAATTTTATTTTTAAATGAGACATTAAACTTTTCAGTCGTACTGACCAGATAACTCTTTCAGTCTTATGAACAGTTGAAGAATTATAACATAGATGAAAATTCCGGCTTTAACTTTCGCATAAAATGGCAACAATGTAGTTTTTACTATGAAAAAGCATTTTCACTCAAACTTGCTACAAGATATGGGAGTCATTTTAAAAGTTTATACTTTATACATTTTGCAAATTGTTGAATTATAGCTATTTTCATATTTTATTTTTGGCTCTTCTTTTGAGTATACTTTCCTGAGCATGTCATAAAACAGTAATATATATAGTAAAGAGACAGTCTTATTACTACTGCCCACACAAGTTTTCACTTATTTCTGGGTTTTATAGTTCTTATATTGGTCTCTATACAGTCTCATTATTTTTTTTAAAATTTTATTCAATTCACGTTGATTCGACGTGAATACGAGTACTATTAAAGTAATAAAACCAAGCAAGATCGCAGTTGTCTACTATAAACTTTTAGTTTTAATTTTATTATTTCATCAGTTTATTTATTAATCGCTGTGTCTGCGACTTCATTCGTATAAACTTGGTAATTTACTCTGTTTAAAGTATTATTACGTTGGGCATAATTATAATTTTATAAACCACATCACTGTTCTTGTCCAAATAATAAGAGTATTATGTGTAATTTCATCATAAAACCCCATCAAGTGGTAGCTCAGCGGCTAAGCGCTCACAGTAAATTTCACATTACGAAAACAATTCGGGTTTGATTACCACCGTCGTTGCCTTCTTCTGTGGTCAGGCTGAGTTCTGGTACTCTCATATTTCTGAAGTAAACCTTGCAATAGATCGGCGAAATTCCAGCGTGTCTAGTTTGCCCTAATGATCTGGCGAACAAGCATTGTTGAAGGCGACGTCAACTGTTCACATCAAAATGGGAATATACCATTTATTTCGGTCTAATGGCAATCCCATAAATTCCAATATTAGCATCTAATCTATATACTCATCCCATAAATCGGTTGTACTGATGTACATCGTTTGGCAGATCAATGTCAATTTTCTGATTGGCAGCAACTGAATTATGGCGTGCCTTTTAAACGGGGTGTACTCCAAATTTATTTGACAACAGTGTAACTACGCTGTTGTCATTCCATCGTAGGGCGCAAATATTATCATTTGTATCCAACTTGTAATCATAAAATCCTCTAGATTACTTTTTGCAAGACTTTGACTCCATTAGTGGCCATTTGTCCACTCTATATTGACGAGCAGTTCCAGTAATTTTTACCTTACAAAGTACTCAGTAATCCAGGAGTAAAACAACTCCTGGAGTTGACAGTTCAACGAGACGAGGACTTTGTGACACGCGTTATGCTGAATCCAGATACCGTAGAAATGCGCTCGAAGATTTGAGAACTTCTAGTAGGGCAGACTAATAGGTCATCGATGGTGGTGTCGTCATCATTGTCTTCGCTATCTCAGCTGGAGAAAGCTGTTTCAAGCGATTTATATTGTCACAGTCCTCCTCACCAGAGTTGCCGTCCGATATGGTACTGTTATAGATTGTCAATGTTAAGTAAAATGCTTAATAATCATCTTAAGGTGATTAGGTAAGTGTCTCATCAAGGCCGCGGTGTCAGCATTTAAGAACGCTGCACTGCCCGGCGCTCCTCGGGAGCGTCAGTCCGATCTCAAACGCCAGATCGTTACCATCTCTTGCTCTTGTGTCTGCCAGTTCATAATTCTAGTTCATATTTCGTAATTAAACGTTTATTTGTGCAGCTCATTTAAAAGTCTTTTTAAAACCCTACCGAGGAACCCGTATAACATTTGGTGGCAGCGGTGGGATGCAAAATCCTACCCAACTACGCTCGAAGAACTTACTACATCATAATAGCGTTTCTAAAGTGAAGTGCCAAAATTAAAGTACAACAAAAGTGCTAAAGTGCCAAAGTGCTAAAGTGTTTGTACAAAATCATTAATTATCATCTCTCCATCCTCCGTTGAAACGGAGGTCTCCAACAACCGCTGTTCCACGGTCCGCAGTCCACAGTGATCTGTGGAAACGATGCTGATCATCATCATAGCAGCTACGTTCCTGTGGTGATTAAAACAACCTACTACTCCCTTGTGCGAATACCAAACTATCTCATTGCGCGTCAACTTAGAGCTGATAAGACTCGCGCTCGACTTTGTTTTGACTACGCGCTGCGGCGACTCACCTACAAACGTCTATAGTGTATAAGTAAGCTAGCATAAGGAGGACCTGACCTTTTGTATATCACTCTTATTCTATTTTTTTCTTTGTTTTGTTGTTTTGTTTTCTGTGTTACTAAACCATGACTTCTAAATCTGAAGATGGCGCTAGCGGCTCTAAAGGCCCCAAATTAGAAATCGACGAAAAAATCGAACTCAGTATTCTTTTTAAGTTCATCAAACCCTTCGACGGATTGCGAGAAAAATTAAATCCGTTCATTACTAACTGTCAAAGCGCTTTCGAAATTGCTACAAAATCGCAAAACCCATTCTGTTCAAATTTATACTAAGTCAATTAGTTGACAAGGCCGAGCACGTGTAGTATTAAAGACTTCGATTCTTTTGAACAGTTCATTGATTTCATTAAACAACAATTTGGTGAGAGAAACATTATGCTCACCTACTACACGGAGCTCAAGACTGTAAACAGAGCCCGACCGAGACAGTTAATCAGTTTGCACTAAAATTGAAACGTGCTAGCAAAATTACTAACGAAATAAATATTTCTATACCAACCAAAGGAAAACAGAACTAGCAGGACGTGTCGCTGCCATACAGGATCTCTCTCTCACACTTTTATAACAGGACTCAATCCTCGCATCTCACAAGTAGTCAGATGTCGTAACCTGACTCACTGAACTCTGCTGTAAGTTTCGGTAGAAGAAAAAAAATTATTTCCAGCATACAAAGAAGGTCAAACCCGAACGTGAACTTTTACAATGATAAAACAAAAAATACAAACTCTCGCCGCGAATCTCAACCAATTTCACGCAATTATCGTCCTGACTATTCCAAACCAATCAATACCAACGACATGATCTGTCGTTATTGTAAAAATATAGGACACAGTATTGAAAATTGTCGCAAAGACAATATAACAATAGCAGAAATCAGCCGTCTGCTTCCAACTCTTACGGTCGCCAACCAAACCTTGCCCAAAATCCTAATTCAAACCCAACGCGCAAGGTCCTTAACGTAAACCTAGATAACGAAGAGGCGTTGACGAAGTTGATCGCAACGATTTAAACGGTAAAATTTCCTGATATGCGTCGCACGGAAATTATTCCTACTATTTCAAAGACGATGCCTCTATCACTACTAAACCTACCAAATCCACTGCTTCCACTGAATCTCCTAAATCAATTACTAAATCCACTGTTTCCACTGAATCTCTAAATCAATTACTAAATCCACTATTTCCACTGAATCTCCTAAATTAATTACTAAATCCACTGTTTCCACTGAATCTCCTAAATCAATTATTAAATCCACTGTTTCCACTGAATCTCTAAATCAATTAAAAACCCACTGAATCCTCTGCATCACATACCAAATCTACTAAATCCACAGATCCAATTACTAAATCTACCAAATCCACTCTATCGCAAAATCTTATGCTAAATCTTCTAAATCCACTGCTTCCATCCCAGTTCCAAATCCAGACGATTCTTCTCCCAACTCCTTACAAAACCTGAAAAATAAAAATAATATGAAATTATATAAAATTAATAAGAATACTGAAAAAAGTACTTACCTTATGTCATTATCCAAACTTTAGTAGCCGACAGACCTCTGCCCTTCCTAGTTGACACTGGTTCTTGCGTAAGCCTCTAAAATTAGATTCCATGACCACTATCCCGGAATTAAGTGATAAAATAATACTCCTAAAGGAATCGACCTGGTGAAACAACCTCAACATTAGGAGTTTTAAACTACAAATATTTCAAAATCTAACAAACCTTACAGTCACGAATTCCACGTTGTAAAAATATTAGCCTCAGTTATGCCGGTATTATAGGTACCGATCTGTTAAAGAACCTAGGTTGTCAAATAGACTATCACCAAGGTGCTGCAAACAGACGAGAACTGTATTAAATTAAAATTCACTGAACCTTTATACAATATCCCGCCTCGTTCGGAAACCGTTATTGAGTGCACTGTAAATAATCCTAATATAAAAGAAGGTGTTATACTAGACCAACACATATCTGCCTCGTTACTAATCGCAAATTGCATTGTTAAAGTAAAAGATAATAATCGTGTCAACATTACAGTTGTAAACATTTCCGAAAATCCGTCGTCCTTCAATCTAACCTTAACCTAGCAATAGAACCTTTAAATAGTCAAAATTATCCTAATTACGATGAACCAAAGCCTCAACCTAACGCTACTACGCGAACTAAAAGGTCCTCGAACAACTTAGAGTATCTCACCTCAATGATTAATCCAATGCCTTACTACAAATTTGTAAAGACTTCTCCGACATCTTCCACCTTCCAGACGAACAACTTACCTATACTAAAGCCACTGAACATAACATAAGAACGACCACAGACATTCCTATTCAAACCAAATCCTATAGATTCCTGAATGCCACAAAAGGAAGTAGAAAATCAATTAAATAAGATGTTGGAACAAAAATAGTGATACCTTCAAATTCACCTGGTCATCACCCATTTTGGTCGTGCCTAAAAATTAGATGCTTCAGAAAACGAAAATGGAGAGTCGTTATAGATTACAGAAAACTCAACGACATTACCATCGGAGAAACTTATCCTATTCCACAAATTACAGAAATTCTAGATCAATTGGGGAAAGTCAATATTTCACAACTTTAGATTTGGCCTTAGGCTTCCATCAAATTCAGTATCTGAGCAAGACGCCCTAAAACCGCTTTTCCGTACCTCAAGGGCATTTCAATCCACAAGAATGCCGTTTGGGCTAAAAATGCCCGTCAACTTTTCAGAAACTCATGAATACATGCCTATGTGGACTACAAGGCTCACGCTGCTTCGTATACTTAGACGATATCGTCGTGTACTCACCTGACCTTCAAGTCACATCCAAAATCTATCCTGTGTGTTCAATAGACTCAGAGATTATAACCTTAAACTCCAACCAGATAAGTGTGAATTTCTGTGCAAAGAAGTCGCTTATCTTGGTCACGTCATTAACAAAGACGGTGTACAAGCAGATCCAAAAAGATCGTAGCCATCGCGGAATTTCTCGTACCAAAATGTCCCAAAGACATTAAATCTTTCTCGGACTCACATCCTACTATAGACGCTTTATTCCAGACTTTTCCAAACTAGCGAAACCACTAACTTCTCTCCTGAAAAGGATACACCTTTTAATTGGAAAAACGAACAACAACTTGCTTTCGAAACGTTACAGAAAAACTAGTAACGTCACCTGTCCCACTTACCTGATTTTACCAAACCCTTCATCCTCACTTGTGACCTCAAACTTCGCTGTTTCTGCTATTCTATCACAAGGTCCTATAGGAAAAGACCGTCCAATTGCATATGCGTCACGAACCCTTAATAAAGCCGAATGTAACTACAGTGTTACTGAGAAAGAATGCTTAGCTATCATCTGGAACTAAAGCTTTCGTCCCTACCTTTATGGGAATCGATTCACAATAGTTACAGACCACAAGCCCTTACAATGGCTTTTCAACTGTAAAGGCCCTGGATCCAGACTAATTCGCTGGTGACTCAAATTAGAAGAGTTCGACTATGAAATCATACATAAGAAAGGAAAAATAAATACGAATGCAGATGCTCTGTCTCGATTTCCAGTTAATCCTATTCAAGATGAACCTCACAATTCCTGACTCTCTCCAGCAAAACATCGACTCCGACTTGAAAATCTCTTACAAGACCCTCTGTTAGACTTACCTTCTCCTATTCCATTCTCCTTTGAAAACAGAAGACCTGCTCAGGGATCTTAACACTGATTCTAATACTATACCTACTAATCCACCGAATCCTGCACAACCGACATTATCTCCAGAACTGCTTGACCTAGAACCCAACTTACCTTATCTTGACCTCAGTCCTGACAGCGCAGACCTCAACCTTGACTTTGACTCACTCCAGATCCCTTCGCCAGAAATGCAGCCAAATCTAAACAACGACAACTACTCGCAATTTCTGAAAACAAATCCGAATAAAGGAAGCAACAATACAATCCTAAAGGAACACAACGAAAACCTTTTGAAAACAAATTGCAAAATCATATTAATTCCTACATCTATAGAGTTAGACGAATCCAATCCCTATATTTCTGATATAATCCCTTCTCCGAAAACGTTGATGAAATTTATAGCTCTAAAAAGAATTACACGATTTCTAAAAACTAATTACGAAAATAAGACGGTTTACCTCATCTTCACTAAAGTTAATCATTTTGATGAATCATCCTATCCTGCTATTTTCGATACTCTCAAACAAGTAGAGACGAAATCTTGAAAACAGAACAAACAACCGAGATTGCCATTTCCGACTTCAGAAATCCGTTTGATCATCATTCATATACTAAAATTTACAATATTCTTACTCATATTTTTAATAATACAAAAATTCAAATTCATGTTTACCTAAATAAAATAATATATCTACCTTAAGTGAAAGACCTAAAATATTGCGTGAAAACCACGATATCCCTGCATCTGGACATTTGGGATGTGTACGGATGTATAACAGAATTCGAGAACAATTTTATTGGAAAGGCATGAGAAGCGACATAGACGACTATGTCAAGAAATGTAAACTTTGTCAAGAAAATAAAGCACTAAGAAAATTAAACAAAGCCCTGGAAATCACAACTACATCCACATCACCGTTTCAAAGGTGGCACTAGATATAGGGACCTTCCACCTGATCCGGCACATAAACTCAAATATATTCTAACCTTACAAGATGACCTGAAATATTCAACTGTTATCCTATACGCAGTACAACTGCTGAAGAATCTTGTGACTGTCTTATCCACTTTATTTCTCTCTTGGAATTCCTAAGTCTATTCTTACCGATCAAGGTACCAACTTCACATCCGACTTATTCAAAACAACCTGTCAGTTTCTCAAGATTAAACAACTTTGGTCATCGCCTTATCATCCTCAGACACAAGGAGCCCTTGAACGAAGTCATTCAACTCTCAAGGAATATTTAAAATCATTTGTTAATCAAAACCAAGATAACTGGCCTACCTATGTATATACAGCTATGCTAACATAAACACAACAACGCATTCTACTACGAAATTCACTCCTTACGAACTAGTCTTCGGTCACAAACCTTTTATTCCCAACTCTATACGAAAGCTGAACCCCTGGCGCTCGGACTACATAAGAATGTTACAACATAAATTCAAATATACTAGAGAACAAGCTCTAGAAAACATACTAAAATCCAAAGTCTTCTAAATCCTATTATGATTCTCACACCAGATCACCACCACAATACAAGGATGGTGATTACGTCACCTTAAAATCATCTGAGACTCAAGAAGGCCTTATCACCTGTTTGGAAAGGGCCATATAAAATTATAAAGGTAAATAATAATAATATACAGCCACACTCTTAATTAATAGACGTCACGTGACGCACCACTTCGATGAAATGAAACCAGCGGAGTCAGAGATCTTGTATCGCAGTAATATTAGTTATAGAAAGTATCAATCAGTAATATATTTATCTAACCTCGTTCATTCTATTTCAGCACACGACATAACGCACACCAGGACTTTATCAAGTCACTTCCTTCTAGTTCTGGCATCTACTTCGACCCTCTAGGTTCCTTAAGTTTAGTTGATAGTCACCTTGGTATAGTTATCATATGATATTTCCTTTATTAACCCACATATTATAAATCTCCGTCAAATTCTTGATAAATCTAAACAAGTATGTGATAATGATAAAATTTTTGATTATTTAGAATGTACAAATCTTTTTGAACCATTAAATACGCGTTTCAATGATATAGCTCACGATAACGAAAATTATTTTACACCCATCTCTCGCCAGTCGAGAAGATCTGCACTTCTAGGTTTCGTAGGCACTCTATCTAAAAACTATTTGGCACTATGGATGAAGACGATGCCATTCGATATGACAATGCCATTAATGAGGTAGAAACAGACCAAAAGAATCTAGCCCTTTTAATGAAGGAAAATATATTGGTCACCACCTCTTTACTTAAATCGGTTAATGAAACTCTATCCACAATCAAAGAAAATGAAAAACACCTGAAAAATGCAATTGATGCGATATCTCAAGATATTCTAAATCTGACATACGTCTCAAGAGAATTAGGTATTAGGTCTCGCATGCTAGAATTAACGTCTATGATAGAAAATAGCCTACTAGCCTTATCTTTCAAGGTTGAAGACATAATTAACTCTATCATGTTTAGTAAATCTAACATCCTATATCCACTATCTTAACACCTAAAGAACTCTACACCGAACTGGTCGATAATTACAGATTCTTACCTGAATCCAAACAACTTCCGGTTCCTTTAAATCTTGATAACATTCATACTATTTTGAATATATCTGAAATATCTAGTTACTTCAATAAAGAAAAAGTAGTGTTTATAGTAAAAATTCTCTAATTAATCCTTTACAATTAAATGTATATCATAACTTACCTTCTCTGGTTCCTCATGATACAAATAATCCAGGTCGTATTCGACCATCATCCCATCTTCTAAGTACATAGGTATAAGTAAAGATAAGTCAATATATTGTAAATTAGATAAGCTACATTACTGTAGAATAATTAATAATAATCATTACCTTTGTGAAACATCAATATTGTACTCCTCCTCTGCTACACCTTCCTGAAACAGAAATTACAAAGGTACTTACCTCGATACCGCCGATTTGTAAAACTAAATTCATTCACGGCCACGTCAGCATTTGGCAGCCACTACGCCATAATAGATGGTTATTTGTAATGTCTGAAAAACTAAAATAAGCATTGAATGTAATAACTCTCAATCTAACGAAATAGAAATTAATGGAAATGGTTTACTATACTTACCTGCTGAATGTATCGCCTATTGTAAAGATACTCGTTTAATACCTCATAAAACCGTGAAATCCAAATGAAAACTATTGTCTCTAATTTTAATATTTTAAACGACTCTTGTCGTAATGTCATAACATATAATATTGTATCAAACTTACCTGTTGTTAACCTTAAGAATGTAAATTTAGATTCGCTAGCTTATGATAATCCTGAAATTCTGAAAAGCCTTAATAATATTATTGAAAAACCACATATTGTTCTGTATCAAAGGTATTATTCTAGCATTATGATTGTAATTGTAATCTTTATCGTATTGTTTATTACCTATAAGTTGTATAAAACTGGCATACACAAAAGACTAAAAATCTAAAGAAAATAATACTCCTGAAAATAATAACCACGAATTAGATGAAATTAGCACTTCAAATATCAATACAGGACACTCTCTTAGAATTGGCTAGAATATAATTCATTTACTTTTAAAATAGGTAAACTTCACTTAAGAAAAAGGTGTAGTTTACACTAAATCGAGGGCTGTTAGATTGTCAATGTTAAGTAAAATGCTTAATAATCATCTTAGGTGATTAGGTAAGTGTCTCATCAAGGCCGCGGTGTCAGCATTTAAGGACGCTGCTGCCCGGCGCTCCTCGGGAGCGTCAGTCCGATCTCAAACGCCGAATCGTTACCATCTCTTGCTCTTGTGTCGGCCAGTTCATAATTCTAGTTCATATTTCGTAATCAAACGTTTATTTTTGCAGCTCATTTAAAAGTCTTTTTAAAAACCCTGAAACCCGTATAACAGTACGCTCACAAGGCCCTGGACATCTTCCTCGTAGTCAAATGACTCCAGGGTTTCGGTTATTGCATTTGTAGAGAGCATGTGCCGGGATCTTAAAAAAAAATGATTATAAACCACCAACGACCCCCCATACACATACCAGCCCGGGGGATCATTACCGACCCACAAAAATATTTCGATTGATTGCAATTAGAAAAACATATTTTAGATGTAACATTTATATCTATAGAACCGTGGTAGCTCAGTGGGTTAGAGCTCGCTGTAAATTTGACAGTACGCGAGCAACCCGGGTTCGAACCCCGCCGGCACCAATGAAATTGTTAATTGCAATTTTAAGTGCTAATTTACCACGTGCCTTGCGGTGAAGAAAAACATCGTGTGGATATTATGTGAAGTCCGCCAACACGCATGGGGTTAGCGCGGTGGACACTTCCTTGCCCTAAACCCTCTCAGACATGAGAGAAGGCCTGTGCCAGCAGTTGGACGTATATAGATGTTACTTTACTTTACTTTATTTATATCTATGTCTCTAAAACATATATTCAGTTTACTATAAAAACAATTTTGCCAGTAAAAAGAAATAATACACACAAAATACTTGAATTTTTATGCATTCGGTCGCAAACTTTTTCCAGAAATGAACTTGTACGAACTTTTACTAATACTTTTCATTTGAAATGATTGTAAAGTAGAAATTATATTAAACTGTGCTTCAAAATTGTTCTTTTGTCTATCAAAATATGGCGCTGTAATAAGAATTGATTCATAGGTAAGCGGTCAGAGTGCATTGGAAAAAATCAAGTACTTTTGGGTCGTCATCAACCCCCTGGGCATATATGGGCTAAGAAACTAGAGGAAACCTACTCCCAAATTTAGAAAATATATAGGCTGTAACTTTGTACTTTTTACTTACGTAGATACCTTTACCATTACCGTCACGCATATTAAAGTCTGCTGCTGAACATAGGCCTCCCCCATAGATTGCCTGATAAGGGGTATATTAGCCATAGTTGCCACGCTTGGCAAGCGGTTTGGCAACCGCAGATTTTTTTTATTTTTAGTCGTTATTAGGAGGATTCTGCTGCCCATCTCCTGATTTGTTTCACTCTGTTGCCTGTTACAACAGCCACGAGATATGTACAAATAAAATTACTCTAATTTATTGAAAGAAAATGTTTCTCGAATTCAAAATTCAATGATTACGAAGGGAATATAAATAATTTTCCGTGTGGTGGTGGCGTAAACAAATCCGTCACAACATGCCTGAAGGGAAATGCCAGAAGTGGCTTCTGATATATGGCGGTACTACTATTTCATTTACATCAGATCTTAAATACACAGGCTGACGAGGGGCAGCGTGGTCGAAGTTGCTCAAGTCTGTTACTTCGATCATCAATGCCTGCTAAGAGTGATGATTATGACAAGTCCTCCGTACAGTAGGAGAAGCGTACCTATATTTTACGGGCTGAAAATTATACCTACGTTTAAGAAGAATATACCTTATTATTTGACATTTTTTGTGTCATAAAGTAATGCGACCAAATAGAAAAAAATATGCATTTTGAATCTAAAACGCAATCCATTTTAATCGATGACTTGAGAAATTTTTTATTTTAAAATAATGCTACCTTCTAGGACATAGAATTTAATCCTGTATCCTGGAGCGTTTTTCATGCATAAATTGTCAGAGATGAACATCCAAACTTCTACCGTATGGGTTTCAAACACGCGCCCTCAACGTGATTCAATGCTAAGCCACTGCCCCATCAAGCCGTCAATTTGTTTATTGCTTCTTCATCCTATGCTTGTCTGCACCCTCTTTATAAAAGTAGTATACATTTTCATTCACGATAACATACTATTCTACTTCAATACATTTTAGAGACTCGTCTTCAAATCTAATGCCCAAACAAACATTGCTTCAGTATAAAGCTCAATATCGATACCGTCGTCACTTTAATTAAGTAGAAACCGACTTGCTGGCACCGATTACATTGCTTAGGTTAACAACCGCTCTTGTGTTAAAAACCAGCTTTAGTACCTTTTTTTCCTGCATATTAATCGGCTGGTACAATGAAATAAATTGCAAGACTAATATAATAATAGAATTCTATTCTATTATCTTATTGATAGGAAAAAGGATAGAAAATGAAAGAAAATACAAAGAAATGAGAGTAGAACTCATCACCCGTTTGGTATTTAATAGTAATCTGGTATTTTGCTAGATATTGCTAGAAGACTTCCTACATCAAATAACTATACATAATCACATCCTGTTCCCACACAGCCCACACCGGAGGCTAAGAAAATGCTGACGTTAATAGATACCCTTAATACCATCGATTAAGAATCAAAATGCACATGCGTATAGTCATCCCTGAGGCAGGCAGTCAATAAGGCAGGTATTCTGCATAGCTAAACACAGGCCTCCCCATAGTTTTCCTTATAAGAAAGATATTTGCCATAGTTGTTAACGATTGGCAGGCGGGTTGGCCATCGTAGTTATTTATTTTCTTGTTTTCAACACATTTAACTTCTCGTTCTATTTTTAGTACACTACCTTGGGAACACCGAAATTTTTATTTTGAACTCGATCTACACACTTGGGCTTGTTAGAATTTAATTGTTTTTTCTACACACTGTGACCTATTTTCAAAAGCTTTCTAGCCAACTAAAGCAGGTCCTTTTATTCCGTTAGCTTCTAGTTTGGTAAGTAACTGATCATGTGAGACGCGATCGAAGGCTTTAGACATGTCATGAAATAGTACTGTTGTATAGTTTCTTTGATTTACATTTTGCAACACTTCCTTCACTAATGTAAACGCAGCATGTGCTGTGGATTTTTTTTTGGAAACCATGCTGATTTTGTTTTATTACATTAAATTTACTAAAAAAGGAAGTAAGTTGGTAATGCATAACCTTTTCGAATAATTTTGAGAGGACTGGGACTAGTGCAATTGGTCGATAGTTGGTTATATCACTTTATCTCCTTTTTGTATAAAGGTTTTACTATTTAAAGTTTTAATTTATCAGAAAAGTCCCTTACTTGTGAAAAATTTATCAGGAATGCTAATATTTCACTTATTTCATTCTTACACGTTTTAATTATTTAGTACATATTGAATCATAACTTTCAGATTTTGTGTTTTTTTAAAAACATTATTATTTTTCTGATAATATTCTCATTTGTAGGAGTCAGAAAAATTGATTGAGGTAATTTCATGTCAGTTGTATTTTCTATGTTATAATTTATCTGATTTGTTGCATTAATAAAATAATTATTTATAATAGATGCCATTTCAGCAGGTTTCGTTACCGCCTTTCCATTATTTATTATTTTATTTACGTAGATTTTAGAATATACCATTATTTATTATTTTATTTATGTAGTTTTAGTGTATACATTTTAGTATATACATGTTTGACAATGTAAACGCAGTACGATACATTATTGAAAACAATATTTAAACCAGGTTTTTTGTTAATACTTTACATTTTCCAATTCACGAATGACATATCCATAATAATAATATATTTCCGAGTTAATTATACGTGGTAGAGCCATGCTACATCTATATTAGTAGTATAGTTGTAGCACGAATGGGTCGGCTCGACCGGGAAGGACCACGCTCACAGGAATAGCAAAATAGCGCTTAACGCTGCTGTGTGTGTTTCGTAGTGGTGAGAGAACCGAGACCCTTTTACTGGAAATGAGGCATTCCATCTTAGTCCTCACGGTGACAACGCATCTGCATTTTGATTTGTAACCGATGATAGATGTAGATGTCTATGCGCAGCAACCACTTACCATCAGGTGGACTGTGTGCTCGTTTGTCACCCTATCCTATAAAATAAAAAAAATAATTATGTGGAAATAAGATTTTTTTTCACATTTTGTGTTTAGAAGTTATCGTTAATTAAAGCTTTCCTTCCTTTGCAACATTAATTTTTTGCTTATCTAACATCAAAATTATCTTCCTTATTTAACTGCTGAATGCCTTTCACAAAACTTCCTAAGCGCTTAATTATATTTTTAGCGTCTTGATTTAAATAAAACCATAAATATCAATACTTATCTCATTCTTTGAAAACTTGTAATTACATTTGATGGCTCTAATTACATTTTATAGTCATAAGCAAGAAATAAAATAATAACTCTATATAATATTATATGTATATTAATTTTTCTCAGTATCAGAAAATCCAACTTTTCGACTTATGAATGTCGTAAGATTTGAATAGATAGGTATGTCGATGAGTACAACTTTTGTGTTTGGTTTATTCCACTTTTTCCCAAATGTTCCACTGGTGGGACAAAGTGAACTCTTACCCCAGAGCGGTGCATCGTGGAGCCGTTAATAAATCCTTATCATGTAAAGAATGTAAAGACATTGTGAGCCTCTCTGTTGAGCGTACTGTAGAAAAGGCATCTGTTGAGCTTGAACACCTTATTGTTGTCAGTGTTTACAGACCCCCATGTTCAAGTTATGATACCTTTGAAAAAATATGGAAGAAGGTTTTAGTTAAGCAATAAACAGAATAAATGTCTTGTAGTATGGAGACTTTAATATCAATCTCCTGGAAACTTCTTCCATCAGTATTAAATTTTGCTCTTTGTTCAAATCCTATAATCTTGATAATTTATTCTTTGAAGCTACACGTATTGCAGGGTGTAGTGCAACTTGTATTGATAATATATTTACAGGTGTTGTACCAATCAACAAATCAATAATTTAAAAACTTAGTTCAGATCACTGTGGACAACTGGTTTCATTACCTTATATGCATAAAAAAACAGTAATTGAGAAAATTGTGTTTGTTCTATAATGCAAAACGCCTAGAGATATTTAGAAGTAATATGGTAAAAACCTTCCATCGCTTTGTTATTAGAACAATGCAGACTATTTATATGAAGAATTATTTACGCTTATAAGCAATGAATTTAATAAAACATTTACTTCTAAAACATTCTCCAGAAACAGTCAAAGGCATTTAATGAGTGGGCGACAGTAGGAATTCATAAAAGCAGACGAAGGTTATATGACCTTTACCACGAAAGATCATTTAATCTTTCCGATGCTTTTAAAGAATATGTCAAAATTATTCTAAAATGTTTAAAGAGTTTGCTCCACAGCCAAATCTTTACATATTAGCAACAAAATTAAGACTGCTAAGAATAAAATTAAAATGACGTGAGTAAAATTAAATGAAACCGGTAAAGACAAACTTCGTAACTCAAACTATCAATTAAAATTAACAATGAATTGACTAAATCAAATCAAGAAGTCACAGCGGTGTTTGAGAAATATTTCACTGAAATTCCTATCTTGACAACAGAGTCATTCAATACTTCTCCTACTGTTGCCGATTCATTACTCAAACAGAATGTTAATACATGTTTAAAAGAATTTAGATTTGAAAAAGTATTACCGCAAGATATTGTAAAATACTTCAAAACCATTGATGTAAAGAAACCGCAGATTTGTGGGGGATTTCCATTACAGTTATTGCGTGCATAATAGATTTAAATGCACCTTATCTTGCTATTATTTTTAATACTTGTATCGATTCTGGTGTGTTTCCTGATTTAATGAAATATAGTAAAGTAATACCTTTATTTATATCTGGTAGTACATTGGACCCTGCTAATTTTTGACCTATTTCTGTACTATCAACTCTCAGTAAAATTTTTGAAAAATAATTTTGATCAATTGTTAATTTTTTAATACAATAAATTACTTCATAAAACCAATTTGGTTTACAAGGTCGCTCGACGTCTGACGCTGGTGTTGAGCTTATGAAATATATTTTTAATGCCTGGGAGAATTCACAGGATGCCTTAGGTATTTTTGTGATCTTTCCAAGGCTTTCGATTGTGTTCATCATGAGAATTAATCAGGAAACTACAACATTACGGTGTAAAAATTTGGCGCTTAGACTTATTACTTCATATTTAAGTAACAGAACTCAAAAGTCGTGATCAATGGTAAAGGTTCCTCCGGATCGGTAGTATCAATGGGCGTTCCTCAGGGCTCGATTTTTGGCCCATTCCTGTTCTTAATCTATATTAATGACTTGCCTTATCTTGTAGGAGACAATCACGATATAGTATTATTTGCTGATGATACTTCTATAATTTTCAAACTCAAACGGCAGTCAATTAATTATGACGATGTTAATAATGCTCTATCGAAATTAGTACATTGGTTAAACGCCAACAATTTGCTCTTAAACGGCAATGACAAAATGTATTAAATTTACAATACCTAATGTAAAACATTAGAATACCAATGAGCTCTTAAATGGGAGGAGTTGAGTCTTGTGGATACCACTGTTTTTCTTGGTATTACTATTGTATATATTTTATATATTGTATATATTTATAAACTTCAATGGGGCCCCATATATCTAAATTAGCAAGCAGACTTAGTTCTGCAGCATATGCTGTAAGAAAGATTAGAAGTCTCACAAATGTTGAGACAGCTAGATTAGTGTATTTTAGTTACTTTCATAGCGTAATGTCTTATGGAATTTTGCTATGGGGTAATGCGACTGATATTGAAGCCATATTTATTTTGCAAAGAGAGCCGTACGAGCGATTTATAACCTAAATGGTAAAGAGTCCCTTAGAGAAAATTTAAAGAAATAAACATATTAACTTTGACATCGCAATATATTTATGAAAATGTAATTTATGTACATAAAAACATAAATAGCTTTAATACGAATAAGGATGTTCATGCTATAAACACTAGGAACAAACATAAACTTGTAATGCCAGTTACTAGACTCACAGTATCAGTAATTCATTTATGGGGCAATGTATACGCTTTTACAACAAAATCCCAAAAAATGTTCATAATTTATCAATCAACAAGTTTGAAGATTTTATTAAAGATAAACTGTACAAAAAGGGTTATTATAACATTAATTAATATATGAATGAATATAACCCAGGGAATAGTGATCGCCACCATGCTGGTTCTATGAAAATTCATTTAAAATTGTATAAACAAAATTATTGTTAAGTGAAATATGTTTAAAAAGTCCCGCTGTTTCTTGCTGGTTCTTCCCAGGACAGTGGTATTTTCCGAACCAGTGATAAATAAAAATGACTTTCAATAAGTATTATGTAATAATCAATATTGAATAAAAATCATTCATTCATTCATTCATTCATCCCCAGTTTTCTTAATGCCTCTAGAGGCTGACCACAATCAACCCTTTTGCAGAAAATGCTGCTGGAATAATTAGACTCCATTATGCCGAGCCAAAGCAACTGTAAGGAAGTTAGATATCCTTGCAATGTTGCGGCGGTGTATTTACCCGACGGCTGCTTACTGATATAAAGCACAAGTCTGGTCGTGCATGTATACTTTTTCACTTACGGCCTTGTGTTGCAAATACCAACTGGTTCAAACTTAATGTAATGCGTGCTAAGAGGCATATTGGCGACTTTATTCTGGTTAAAGCCAATCTTGCCATTCACAAGCACTGGCGTAAAAGCAAGCTTCTTGGTTTAGCCTACAGGACACATTTTTATATAAAGGGTGACAAGCAAGCATACAGTCCACCTGAAGGTAATTGGATGTTGTGGCCCAAAGATATCAACATTTTACCTGGATAAAGAATCAAAATGCGGATGCGTTGTCACCTATGAAGACTAAGATGGAATGCCTCGTTTCCAGTAAAATGGATATCCGGTTATCTACACTCACCATATGAAAAACAGCAGAATTAAGCTGCTATTTAACGCTGGTATTTTGTGAGAGCGTGGTCCTACCCTGATTGAGTCGATCCATTCGTGCTACAAACATAATACAGCTGCAGCGTGGCGTTAACATTAAACATTTCGGAGAGTGAGCGCAGGAATTACATTCTTGAATTTTCTCTCCCTTCCACCATCAGATAACCAGATGCTCAGCCAGACTCTAGCCCTGTTATCGACATACCACGTATTTGAATCAAACAGTTTGCTTCGTCAATACTTTTTTATAAAAGAAGAGGCAAACGAGCATGTGGCTCACCTGATGATAAGTGTCGACCACCGCCCATGAAAAATTGCAACACCAGGAGAATCGCCGGCCTTTAAAAAGAGTAGGCTCTTTTATTGTAGGTCCTAAGTCATCAGGAAAAATCGCTGGTGGTAGTCGATTCCACAAGAAATTGTACGAGGAAGAAAACTTGTATATTGCAGTGGTGGACCGGCAATCACTCAAAACACACTAAAACACCATCTTAAGCGTTTTACGAGTAACTTGAACATTTTTCGGAGAAAATATATTTAAACTGTAAATTATTTACCAAATTAATAATGACGATTATGCAATATTATAGAGACATTGAGCGAAACAAACGCATGGTTTCTTATAACAACCTAAAATAAACTTCGATTGCCAACCTGTTTACTAAGCGTGACATCTATGTCAAATGCCCCTATGAGGCATTCTATTAAACTATGTTCAGTCGGCTTTAACAATAAACTACGGTAACGGTAACATAGTAGTGGCACGAAAGTCTAGCAGTGGCCGATGATATGCACAGTCGCGCTGATTGGCTTGTGCAGATCGTTCGCACGCGCTGATTGCTCTCCAGTCGCATTCGCAAAATTAAAGTCCCCTCCACGTTTGATTCAGCGATAAACTTACGTGCCGTGACTTGTAACAGTAGTGTTCTTTAACACTTTTATTGAGAACTAGCTAGAAGCAAGCAAGTTGTCAAGTGTTCTCTGTAAAAGAAAAGAGAAATACCCTTTTGTTCCGTCTCCACCCTTATACAATAAATGTTAAATATTCCTTTAATTCACAGGATAATAAGCACATATTAATATATTACTAATACATTATAACTACATAAAAATATTTATAATATGAACATAAATAAATATTATTACTAACAATTCAAAAATTACAATTTCATCATCAACTCAAAATTTAATTAGTGAAATTTCAAACTGTCACTAACAGTAACCGCCGTTCCTTGTTTGCTTCTAGACGTATCTCTAATTGGCAAATTTACACGGATATTAAATAATTTATGGACAGACATATATTTTATATTTTAGAGCCGTGTGAAATATTAAGAGATGATGGCAAAGAACTGACGGTATGACTCGGTCCTTTAGAGAGGTAAAGCCCAAGTTTGGGATGCTAATTGCGTAGACACTTGGCGATCTGTCATCTCAAAGGTACTTAACAGAGCCGGGGCGGCATCAGAGGCAGTTGAAATAAGTAAGTGGTGTAAAGATGAGTCTTTAAGAGATGACTAATACCATTACCTGTGAGACTGTCCGTGGAGTCCACGTGCGGTGAAGTTCCTAAAGGAACTGTATCCGCGACTAGTCGTCACTACTAGTGATAACAGGACTGGTTCTTTTCTCGATCAAAGGCTAAGTATAGCCATTCAGCTAGGAAACGCAGCCAGCATTCTTGCCACGATATCACGGGTAGTAGAATTATGACAATTAAAATTTTAATTTTATATTTTGTTAACCTTTATTTAGATTTAATTTTATACTATGTTTTAACATTGTAAATCAATTTCTTTATTGCATTCATATCTGATTGGTCGAAAATATAACTGAGTTAACTTTTCTTAGATTAATCTAAATAAATACATTTCATATTTTAGTTTTTATATGATTTATATAAACAAACAACAACGGCCCGTGGCGCAGTGGCTTAGCAATGAGTTGCTACGCTAAGGGGTGGGTTAATCTGCACGGAACAAGTATTTGTATGGCCTACAAATAATTGTTCCGGGTCTGATGTTTGTCCTGTGAAATTATGTATGTAAACTGCCCCCACGATACAGAGAAAATCCTAGTGTGGAGGTAATATTTTTAAAAAGATGACAAAATAGTGTATGCATTGTTAACCCTGATGACTGAGATGGAATTCCTCGTTAACAGTAAAATGGTATCCATCTGAATCACGTGAGGCAAATGCTGCTTTTTCACGCTACCGTTATAATCTATAATTAATCATTTGATTATTTGTAATCTTTTATTAGCAGAATTTTGAACAAGCTTCATCAAAAATTTAGGATTTTCTTAAAAGCTGGAATATGACAAAATAAGGACAGATACAGAATTTTGATCAAAACCTGGATTTGTTTAGGATTATGATGAAATAAAAATGATACGCAATCTAAGCGCGGGGATTTTCTGAATCCGATTGATCTAAATCCTGATTTTATCAAAATCCTATATATTTAATGCATAACATTAAGGCATTTTGTATTTATTGTGTAATAACGTCAGTAATAAAATAAAACGAAATCACAATCAGTAATTAATCTGTATTTTAAGTAAGATTCGAACCTAGGTCCCGCTATAAAACTCTTACATGAGAAGGGCATTCAATTTAAAATTAAAAATGAGGTACAAACTCTATTGAACTAAAAGTAAATAATGGCTGGTAAGCTGGATATATGAAAACAGTCACTGAAAAATAATACTGATTATTTCTTAAATATAATTCAATTGTTTATGATTTATGTTGTGGCCTGTGCTTGAAAAAATCGCTATGAAATTAATCAATCAAGGTTTACAGAACACATTATGAATAAATGCTTTGCCGTATTCTACAGCTGTACGCACGTATTTGCACCTAACTTAAGCATGGAATCACATTCATCAAAGATAACTCTCGCTAGTGAAAAGGACCAAAATTCTTTTAACAGATCTTGAAATTTTACAGGAAGCTTCAGGATTTGGGGATGAACAATCTGTAAATGTATCTGCGTGTTGGGTACTCAGATAGCTTACCGATGCACAAAACATACCAGACTGAATATTTCCCGAGTTTTAAAACGCCTTTCTGAGATATTTAATGGGGTTATGATGATTGATATCTCGATTAAAGATACTATTGATTTATATCTATTTCGCAAAATTAAGGAGTATCTGAGAGGAAAGAGATTTGAACAGTAGTCACTGCAGTGTGAGAATTTTAGTTGCTCAGGAAGTGTTCTTTGAAAGGAAATTTAAGCGTAGATAAAAGACATTGCAAGTGTATTATTACCATAGATTTAGTAACTAACTAACGTTAAAATAGATTGGCAATGCAAAGAGCAAAAGCATAATTTACGCGTATGTTAGAGCGAGAAAGATAGACTAGACCATTAATGTACACGCTATCAGAATGTATCAGCCTGGTGTCATTCAGAACAAAACAAATCTCGCTTGTATTTGCAAAATCGCAGGTTTAAAAGTGAAAATTAATGTTTAATAGACGTAGTTAATTATGACTGGGTGCGTAGTACTAAATATAACTCAACTCAAAGAAACACCACATTATTATACATTTTACTCATAGTGATTGCAATGTTTAGCTGTCTAAATGCTGTCTTTTAGAGCAGGTAAAACAATTTGTACTTCAATGGATAGGAAATATTATCACATTTATATCAATAATCATCTCAATGCAAAGCAATTGAATTTAAAATAATTACAAATACGTGAAATTCTGCTATAATTTTAACCTCATTTTTGTAGAGATTGACATTATCGATAATATCTTATCGAAATAACAAGCAAAGGTTATACACTTGCATGCAGCCTTATTCAACTTAGTAATATTTTAAATGAAACTATTTTTACGGATTATATCGTGTTTAATTTTACTTTTTAATTCTCGACGTTTCGGGTGCTTACAGCACCCATGGTCACGGGGACTGAGGTGTTTGACGTCCTAATGTAATAGTTAGCCCGGCTACCTTCAGTTTTTATTAATTTTGGTTCGATCTACGCAGAATGAGCTTACAGTATCTTGAAGTCTAGCAGTGGTATACTTGGGTTTGATTTAATTTTATTAATTATAGGATCCCAACTAGATGGCAGCACCATCCATCTTCTTCTTCTTTGAAATTTTACTTGAAATTAGGATGTTTTTAATTTCAATAGCCTCATGAATCATCCTAGGTAGGAATCGGTGTTTTTTGCGGATTGTGGTCTATCAAATCTATAATGGAATGGCGGGACGATCTTGAACATGTTCTAGATCGTCCCTGCTGCCATCTGCTTGGGATCCCATAATTAATAAAATTAAATCCAAACCCAAGTATACCACTGCAGATTTCAAAATACTGTAAGCTCATTCTGGATCGAACTAAAATTAATATTAAAAAACTGAGGGTAGCCGGGCTAATCATGACATTAGGACGTCAAACACCAGTCCCCCTATGACTAGGTGCTGTAAAGCACCATGTCGGGAATTAAAAAGTAAAATTAAACGCGATATAATCCGTAAAAATTAGTTTCATTTAATGTAGCTTCTCGTAAATATAAGAAAACATTATGAACTAGTAATATTTTATTTTTATTTTAGTTTACCTTAGTTAAATATTCTTCTAAACGTATGAAAACTATTTTTAATAGAATTACGGTGACAAACGAGCACAGTTCACCTGATAGTAAGTGGATGCTGTGACAGATTATTACAAAATATTGATATTCGATAAAAATGGTTGAAAATTATAAAGAGAAGAGTTGGTTCCCAAAAGAAAATAGTCGACTATATGCAGTAAGTGCTCTGGAGAAAAATGTTTTCATAGAGCCCACTGTGTAGTGGCGGTGTAAGAATATATCCACTACCCCATATCATCCCGTGGGTGTCGTAAGAGGCGAAAGAGGGAAACAAATCAGGGGATGGGAGCAGCGGCTTTTATAACGACAAAAACGTGTGTATGTACTTATGTACGCACGTAGGAAGTTATACTTTTTAGCGCACAAAACAAAAATAACTACCTTAAATATAGTTATCGGTTCCACGAAAACTTCAGACAGTTACCCACTGAAGTTGTCGCTTTGAGGTGTCAGTGTGCGCGCGCATCGTAACAACTTCATGGTGTCGTTTTCAACTGTCGGTATGCGCACGCATCGTAAAAATTCACTCTCATCATTTTCCCAAACGCCCAAAGAAGTATAACTTCAAAAATAAAAACTGCGGTTGCCAACCCGCTTGCTGCGTAGCAACTATGGGCAATCTATGGAGGAAGCCTATGTTCAGCAGGGGCTTTTAATAGCTGTAACAGTAACATAGAGGTGCATTAAGGAAAAACTTTAACACATGCAACCATAAACACTAATTAATAGAATTACATATTATTGAAGCTTATTTTATTATAAGATTATTATAATTTATTTATTATAGATATGTACCTGAATAGCAATGGGTATCTGAATATGTTTCAATATTTTTAAAAATTTACATCGTAGTCTTGTTTAATACCTTTTAGTATACATTCCTATCGCAATTTGGTTTTACTTTACAACTTTTATTTATTTACACATCATATGAATATCATTTTTTAGAACAAAGTTTTTCAGTGAATTATTATTTATATTAACAATTTTAAAGTTTATGTATGAACTAAGTGGTACGACCTCATTTCTGCCTGGGAGGTCGTTTGATAGGTATTACCTCTTACATAGTACCAGTATAAATACAGGCTGTAAGGCATTCCACCTCAGTCCGTATAGGTAACAACGACCTTCTTAGTTTGAAGTTAGCTGCAAGTTTCCATGGGCTGCAGTAGCCACTTACCATCGTCAGGTTGGCTGTAAGGAGTTGGATACTCAGTTTATAAAAATATTTAACTAATAAATCGTAATAAATTTAACATTTTTATAACATGTATTTTCGGAATGTCGAGAATATTCTGAATTACACCTTTTATTGGATCGCAGACACGATATTTCAATATTTATTTAATTAGTATAGCTATTCAGCAAGGAAACGCATCCAGCGTTCTTGGCAATACCACAAGGAGCAGGACTGTATCATAATTAAGTTTTTAGTTTGTTTTCTTATATGTTTTTTTGAAATATTAAAAAATACAAACAATAGAATGTATTTCAATGTTTCATTATGACCACAATAATCCGCCATGTTAGTTTTATGTTACTCATGCAGCTAAAACCATGAAAGGGCACAAAATGTTTTAAAGATATCTAATTTGTCAATATACGATGAGTAGTTAGAAGATCTGAGGAACAGACGAACATACATACATATACTAGCTTTCTTAAATTGTAACCATCCTTTTGGCTTATCCGTAGTTGGGTAAAATATTCAATTACATCATCTGCGTCAAATCAGAAGACACGAATATACTGCAATCGGTATCGATAATTATAGTTGAGGCAGGCAATGGTGTAGCATTACACACACGCACACTTGTGTATTTTGATTTTGGTCTCGCCCTAATCACTTCATTGCCAAATTATTACACTACAAGGTGACAAGGTGACAAATATTTAATAAAAGTTACCTATATCATCTCTCACTTTCTTTTTTATTGAAAACGCCCAGTATTTCACAGATGCATGATTATACTTATTCATTTAATAATATAACTCGTTGGTAATATTGATGCCTTACTTTTGGTCTAACTATAAGATTTCTAGTCACCCAAATCTTTAATTGTATGAAAGTAATTTATGTTCGAATTTTGAAAATTAGTATAGCATGCCATAGCTTTAATAGTTTTGAAACTCATTCAGATATATTTCTCAAATCAAAAAGCTTTTAATATTCAGTCAGTGACAAATTGAATAGGTAAGGTTGGGGTAAAATACAATTTTACTTCACACCACAGAGAATAAATTTTAAGAAACTAACTCAGCATACTAGTAAATTTTATAACACAACATAATAGTAAGTGATTTCGCGGCCCACTGCAGACTTATGATCTAATCATCTGACTGTGACAGCAGGCCTCAGATGCATTTATGACTAAAGCGAATAGCCTGTAATTACAATAACTCTTCATTTTGAAATCGCAACACAACAGAGTACTACTTAGTGACTACTACTTGAACTCAATCGCTTATTTTATTAATTAAGTTAATAATTTCTAATACTTGTGCTATAAATTAAACTTGGTTTAAAGTCAGACAGGTAAGATTAACGCACCAATATCAACATATTGAATTTAATAAATACAAAAAACATGCTGAGGACTCAGAATCCTTTTTGCATACATTTTGCATAATTAATTTTCCGACGGAGAGATACGGCAATTTGCTGCGAAAACATACTCATGAATGCATCAGATACAGGACCATAGATTATAATATATGGTAGTTACAACTATGAAAAGCAAAATATTTTCAGAACCTACAAAGAAATATGATCTGCCTACCGGCTGAAATAGCCCATTTATATGCGTATATTCTAAAAGCTTGTAATGGAAAACAAAACCTGGCAAAGGGTCTATGAACGCAGTATCGCTTTGAAGTTACGAATTTTGTTTTAGTTAGGAAAATAACATAGCCCCCACGTTACCGTTTTTTAACGGAAGTTTTAATTTAACGGTACGAAGTGGTATTTATATTTAAAAAATCGGATAATACTAAAAAGGATCAAATTGCGTGATAATGAAGGTATAAATAACTCGAATATAATTTTATTTAAAATATATGAATGCATGAACACAGTGATCTTATCAGGCCTGTTTGATCTCTGTGTAGCAGAGAGTGGGGGAATTGTTTGTTACGGATATGTTCGTATAATTTTCTTTTAAATACATTTTGACGGTACTATTCGGTGGTTTTGCAACAGGCAGTTTGTTGCAGAGAGAGATGGATGTAACTGTGAAAGAATTTTACAAATAACACAAATTATCTGGTCGTCGTCTCTTACGTCGTCGTTTATAGAGGATCAAACATTGTTGCCAGATACCCTTATACTTTAATAAAACGTAAGTACATACAATTTATTAAAGTTTAAGAGTATCTGGCAACAGATGACGTGATTTCTAATATTTTTCCGAAGAAAATATAAGAAAATTACGATTTATACTTTGACAATTTGTTAAGATTTTTATACACCTTTGCTGGTACCTGTTACCTACCAAAGCCACAATGATCCAAACGTCATACTCGTAGTAACCCATCGTTCCTACTTTTGTTGGGAGCATGCGCTGAGAAATTTTCAGCTTTATAAAAAGGAAGGTCTGAGATCACGGCTCATGCTCTATTTATGTTATCTCAACATTAAATTGATTGACACATTGTTTGATACAGACGTCATTCTATTTGAAATTTCTAGCAATATGGGCTTCATTAGCCGGTTGTCAAATTTCAATATTATATTAGGAATAGGTACTACGTGTGAGGAACGTACTGAAGCTAGCTTCGGAAAACGTCGAAAACGTTTGAAATGTTAGGTAATTTAATTTTCATTGTATATAAATTTATCCCTAGACGAAGGTTTATCGACCAAATTGGCGATATACTGAAAATGGGCCAAATTAAGAGTACCCTTAACTGACGAGCGTGTAGGCGTAGGTATATGGATGGAGGCGAGAGGTGTGTCAGAATTGTGCCAAATGGAAGTCCATAATCTCTGCCTACCCTCTGTGACAGGCGAGTGTTTATATATTATGTATGTATTTTAATCAGTGTCAAATATTTTTGGTGATCAAACGTCATTTATAAACTATTATCTTTTTGAGGTCCTTAGTTGGAGAGTAAATGGCGGAACCACTTATATTATTCGTTCATTCATTAATTGCAGCCTATGCGTCACTGCTGAAGATAGGCTCTAATAGATTGCCTCAAAGAGGCGTATTTAAGATAGTTGCCATGCTTTAGCGGCAGGTTGGTAACGACAATTTATTATTTTCAGTTGATCTCAAGTGATTCAAGCATAAGACCTGAGTGCAGAGCGCCGGCAGCGCGCGGCGTAGAGACGCGTTTTGGTACATTTTTGCTACTAGGGCTTTATTAAACTAGTCAAAGTCGAAATCAAAATATTTTTATTTTAAATTGACCTTAATAACGCACTTTTTAAAAGTTTATAAAGCTAGACCGTGTATTTGTCATGCACGCTCAATTTCACACTTTGCGCACTGTTACTCAGTTTCTACAATTAGGCTTAGAAACTTAGAATGTAGTTATTCAAAAGTTAAAACTTACAATTACCTTGTTTTATACGGTTATTAAATGGGCACATGACGTAAATTTATTTTGACATCAAAAATCTAAGCTGAATTTTGATACAGGGTTAATGAATTGATCGCTAGAATTTGAACTTAACAGTCGCTGTTCATTAGTTGCTTCTGCCTAAGCGGCATCATAGGCAAATTTCATACATAATAAAGTCATAGATGTTTTCAACTTTTGTCCTCATATTATAAAGTTTTATGTGCACTTTTTGCACTAAGCACACTTTCAATGCATTTAGTTTTATAGGATTTAGCACTGAATTATTTGCGTGAAACCAATTTAAAACCCTTATCAGAACACTTGTTACTTTACTGACGGTCTGAGATTTTCAGTTAACTTTCAATGTGAGTAAAATATAATTTGCATACAATACAATATTAGTGAGCCTGAACTAAGTGTGGTAAGTCATTTATGTGATAAGAATCAATAACGGGCCAAGAATGGACTCCTGTGGCTCACCCATTTTATTACAGTACCCCATAAATTTACACCATTTACCTTTTGAATCCTATTTAAGGTAAGAATTTTACAAACGAAGAATGAAGGATGGCACCAAAATTATTTTAATTTACTTAGTATTGAACAGTAGTTTACGCAATCAAATGCTTTGGTTAAATAATAAAACAATATGGTCGTATTCCGAGAATTCTCCAAGCGCTAACTAATGATGGTGAAGTTATTTAAATGAAATAAAAATTATACCATTTGGTTAAGAATTAACTTTTCGAATAAAATTTTACGTTTTTTAGAGCCGCCAGATTTATGAAGTAGCTAAACATATCCTTTTCAATGACACATGAATTAAATAATAACGGTAAGTGCGGCCATAGAACATGAATAATCCAAATTGGATATTTCAAATCTAAAAATTCAACTCCGCAAATATGAACTTTATCGTCAAAATCATATGAATTTTTATATTCCATTTTATCAAAGAATATAAGAAAAATACATTTTATTATTTTATTTATGTCCTTTTCAAATTTGTCAAAGTTTATCCGAATTGGGATTTTTCAAACCTTTAAAAATTCATTACTCCGATAATATTAACTTTATCGTAAAAAGTCGTAAGACCTTTTTATTTACATTTTATCAAAATATATATATATTACATTTTATTATTCTTCTTATTTATTTTTAACAAAAGTATTATAATTTGGGATTTTTCACACCAAAAAAAATTCATAACTCTGAAAATTATAAACTTTATCGTAAAAAATCATAAGATCTTATTTATTCGTATTTTATCGAAGAATATAAAAAAATTGTCCCGTTTGAAAATAACAATTCCTTACAATTAAAAAAAAGGTTTAAATAAAATGGCACCGAGTTGCCCCATGGCAACATGCATTTATATCATCAAAAGGACAATTTGAAGAGAATCGCATAAAAAAATTAAGGTGGAATAGTTTTCTGTACTTATGTGCCGATTCCTACTGGACTATAATTACTTCAGCAGAAATAGTCATAAATCTTCCGACTTCTTTTTATTTCTGATTTAACTCTTAAATATTTAATTGGAGTCAATATGTTCTAAAATATTTTTCAATGCCTGCAATACCTGTATACATTGTTCTAAGTACAAACCTTAATATTTTTTTATTTTCAATCAGATGTGTAGACATTATATAATTAATTGTTGGGTCTTTAAAATCAACAATATCATAACTAAATTCAAGCGATAGAACTTGAATAATAGAATTTGTTAGTTTAATGTAAATACCCCATAAATCTTCCATCCTTTTTATATTAAAAATTTAAATAGAGGACAATATACCTAAAACTACATTTTTGTACCTACATTAACATTCTTTAAATACTGATACGCAAAAGACTCTAAGAAGTTTTTGATTTTATGTATTATGAAAAGTTTTCATAATACCAATAAAATCCAAAAAAAAAAAGTTGTTCAACTATTTCTTTGTTAGATTCAATAAAGCCATTTTTAATTCATTCATTACATCTTTTAAGATCTTTATTTTATTCGACGACTTAAAGGTATATAATATAGAAATATAATAACTTAAATTCACATACTTAGATTAAGTAATCCATTCGATTCTAAAGCTCCCAATAGAATTAATCTACTCCCTGCAGTTTCGCTTTTTCCGCTTTCCAACTAGTGACGAACAGTTACGTCACTAACCGGAAGCAAACCTCGTCAACTATATAAATAAAATTAATTATTAAAACAGTTTTGAATAATAAAATAAACATATTTTATTGATATCATATTACTTATTTTTAATGAAATTATGTTTACGGTAAAATTTATTTTAAATTATATACATGATTATATTTTTTATTAGGTTCTCCTACAATTATATAGCACAATAAATTTGAATAAAAATACAAGTTCCAACATGTCTTAAAATAAGTGCATAACTACTTATAGGCAGGAACACATCATGCGCTTAATAATGTTACTTATATGTAAAAGAAAAGAAAAATCATAAAACCTATTTTAAGTTATTTTTAACACGTTACAGAAGATATCTTTTTGTGATAAAGTCCTGATCTGCTTACGAAAATGTTTTAAAGACTCAAAATTAAGATCTACCGATGTGCTGCATTAAATGTAAAGTCTACTCAACCTAGAACAGGAGAGAAATGACCAAGTTAGTCCTACGCATTGGTGGGTTCATAGGTTGAACAGGCTTTCTGAAGCCGGAAGGTATTCTGAAGGAAAGGAATTTAGCAAAGGAGGACAGTCTATCTTATTATGGAACAGCTTGTATACGAACATTAAATCTATAATGTCATTTCTTGCTTCAAGTGGCTGTAACTTAAAAGCGAGACGAGTACTTTTGTACGATTTAAGCGATCGAGCTTTACCTACAGAGAACGCTACGTGCCATAGAAATATTTTTGAACCCTTTCCAAGCGTAACGTATGTGTTAAGAATGGGCATCCAAACAACACTGCAGTATTTCATAATGCTACGCACAAAACTATTATAAACAATCATCTTGGTCTTAACAGTCTTGAAAATCTTTGTATTGCGTATGATGAAACCGAGCATTCCAAGTTTTTTAATAATATGGTCGAAATGTGTTATAAATGTAAGCTTGTTATCCAGCAGCACGCCCAAATCATGAACATTGTCAACTACTCGTAATTTGATACCATTGATTTGGTATGACAAATCCATACTAATATTATAAATGCGAAAGTGTGTTTGTTTGTTTGTTTGTTTGTCCTTCTTTCACGTCGCAACAGAGCGTCGGCATGGCATGATTTTTGTATGGGGATAGTTCGGTGGCTGTAGAGTGACAAAGGCTACTTTTCCATGGAACAACATCTCATTCCGTGGAAAATCGAATATGTTGCACAAGTTTGTCCTTCTTTCACGTCGCAATAGAGCGTCGGCATGGCATGATTATTTGTATGGGGATAGTTCGGTGGCTGCAGAGTGACATAGGCTACTTTTTCAGCGGAAAACATATCATTCCTGTGGCAAAATCGAATATGTTGCAAAATTAAATTCAGCTAGGTGGCGCCACCGTGATTCTACAAGACGGACGACGGTACGATGGACGAACACAGAAGGTCAGAATATCTGGATTATTATGTCTTTTACCAAAATTAAGATAAAAATGTATGGATCTGTATTTTCCCACGCAGAACCGGGAAGAGAGCGATAAAACATAAAATTCACCAGCTGATTTTCTTCAAACGTTTTGCTGCATCGTAATTCACAGAATAGGCGATAACCTCGCAGACGATATTAAGTAATCCGTTGATGCTCTGCCTACCCGCAAGGGTTACAGGCGTGATTATAAGTATGGATCAGAAATACTATCACCACCTGTCACGCTTTCACCTTAACTATTACTTAACAATGGTAGAAACAGTTCTTAGTAAGCCTTATTAATAAGCCTTAGTAATATTTATTGAACGGAAATGAATACATTTCTTATATGTGGTTATGAATGAATCGGTATTACAATAAGAAAAATTGTGCAAAATTATAAGAAAAATATTTTTTGAGAGTTCTTATTAATTAACGTATACATAGTTTAAATTGATTCCGCTAGATGTCGTTACTAGAGTTTTAAAACGCGGTAACGAAATGTTTCCTGACATGTACCTAACTCCCGCCGTTGAGCCGCGCGTCAACTTATAGTGCATACGGTACCTATACGCTTAAATTGTTTCTATTTCGTAGCTTATTCGACTACCTGCTTTCGATTTCGGTTGTTTGTTATTTGCTTTGTGATTTGGTTAAGGTTGAATGGATTTATATTGGCTTTCATTTTCGGATTTGTGTATTTTCTTGGATCTGGTTTTGTTGATTTGGTTGGTATTCCTTTACATATTTAGACTCTGGCTTTGATTTTGGATTTTGTTTATTTAGAATCGTGAATTGGTTTTCGTTGTTTTAGGTTGTTTAACAATATCAAGGAATATTATAGTATAGATAGTATACGGTACCTATACATTTACTTTTTTCGTTGGTTATATTTATATTGACTACTGCTTTCGATTTCGGTTTTCTGCGATTTGTTTTGTGATTTGGTTTAAGTTGATTCGATTTTTTGGCTATCGTTTTCGTATTCGTGTTGTGTCTTGAATTGGTTTTGTTGTTTTGATTTTAAAATATTTAAAAGGAATATTTATTCCTTTAGATATTTTGAGTTTTTTAAAAATATTTAAAAGGAAATTTAATTCCTTTTAATTTTTAATGTTTATAAATAGGTTTTTTCACTTCATAATGCCTCGCAAACGTAAGTCCAGCCTTTCAAGAGTATCTTCTCAAAGACAAGCGAAAAGATTAGCTCGATCGCTAGAATCTTTAGAAGATGCTGAACTGAGAAGGCAAGAACAAGCAGAGCATCAGGCTGCTTTTAGAGCATCTGAGACACTTCTCAACGTCAGCAAAGGCGTCTGAACAGACAGAGCGTCAGGCTGCTTTAAGAGCTTCCAAACACCTCTCAAAGTCAGGAAAGGCGTCTTGAACAGGCAGAGCGTCAAGCCACTTTTAAGAGCTTCTGAAACACCTTCTCAAAGTCAGCGAAGGCGTCTTGAACAGGCAGAGCATCGCTCTTTTAAGAGCTACTGAAACACCTGATCAAAAGTCAGCAAAGGCGTCTTGAACGGGGCAGAGCGTCAATCTACTTTAAGAGCTACCGAAACACCTGCTCAAAGTCAGCAAAGGCTATTCGAACAAGCGGAACGTCAGGCCGCCTTAAGAGCGCGGAAACGCCTGATGAAACTCAACACAGACTCATTGAGCAAGCTGAACGTCAATCTACTATAAGGCATCTGAAACACCAGAACAGACAGGCGCGAAGAGATGCAATGCACAGCCCAAGCTGAACGTCGACAAAATTTTCAAAGAAACAATTGGTCGGTTTTAATGACGCAGCATTGAATTATGATCCGTTGATTGATTATAAAAATCACAGGTTGGTTGTTATTGGACTGATGGACAAAGCGTGTTGATTTTGCAGCGCTTTAAAATGGAAAGATGAGACCTCAGGCATGCTGTTCCAATGGCAAAGTGTCTCTTCCGTTACTTGGGGAACCAGAAGAACCTTTGAAAACTCTCTTTTATATGATGCTAATGAGTCACGGCGCTTTTAAACAGGATCCGGAAATATAACTCATGCTTTCAAATGACGTCCTTCGGAGTTGACCGGGAAATAATAATGCCGGGATTTTCGCCTACATTTACGGTGCAAGAACAAATTTATCATAGATTAGATTCACTTTTCTAGCTCAAAACGAACAGCATAAATTTTACAAGTATATTTTATGGCTGACGAAGAAATTGAGGTGACCGTCGCTGCCAATTTATCCAGGGAGTTGAGAGAGACACAGTGTTCAAAATTCAAAGATTCCTGCATGAACGTAACATTTTAGTCAAAACATTTAAAACTGCTTTAGAAAACCTACCTGAAGAGGATTATAAAGTCGTCATTCACGCAGATCGGACCCCTCGAGGAGAGCATGAAAGACGCTACAATGCACCTTGATAAACGAAATAGCAGCCGTAATTAGTGGTGATCAATTTTCTTCACGAGACATTGTCTTGCGAGCACGTGATGATACGTTGCAACGGGTAGCCGATACTCACAAGTTTTATGACGCTCTGCAATACCCATTGATTTATTGCAAAGGACAAGAGGGTTATCATTTTCAAATTCCACTCATTAACTCGGTCACAAAGGAGCCTACCTGAACAAAAAGTATCATGTATGGATTTTTATGCGTATCATATGATGTTGCGAGAAAATGATTTTAACCTCTTAGCCCGGTGTAGACAATTATTTCATCAATTTTTTGGTAGACATGTATGTGAAGGTAGAAAGTGAACGTCCCCGTTATATATCTTTAAATCAAAAAAAGCTGCGCGTTGAAAATTATATACATTTACAAGATGCAGTTTCTAGCGACGCCAATTTAAACCCCAGAGATTTAGGTAAAATGGTAATTCTGCCTCATCATTCGATAACAGTCCCGCTACCTACATGAGTACACACAAGACGCATTCGCCTATGTACGAACTTACGGAAGGCCTGATCTTTTGTTACTTTTACTTGCAACCCACATGGAAAGAAATAACCGAGGAGCTAATGCGGGCCAAAAAGTACTGACAGACACGATTTAGTTATAGAGTATTTAGATTAAAAGTACAAAAATTAATGTATGTAATTAACAAAGGGAAAATTTTCGGAGAGGTGCAGTGCTTCATGTATTCAATTGAATGGCAAAAGAGGATTACCGCATGCCCACATTCTAATATGGCTTAAAGAGAAGTTGCGGCCAATAAATAGACGACATAACAAGCGCCGAGATTCCGGATCCTGAGCAAGATAAAAATTGTATGATACCATCGTCCGAAATATGATTCACGGTCCATGTGGGCACGAAATTCAATATCGCCATGTATGAAAGAAGGAAAATGTACAAAATTCCTAAACAGCTATTAAAAGTGAAGGTGAGGCAAATCCCGTTAATGAAGTACAGACCTTTCAAGCAGGGCGTTATGTCAGCAGTAACAAGGCAGCGTGGCGTCTCCTTGGCTTCCCTTTACAGAATGGCACCCAACAGTTACTCACCTTGCTGTGCACTTAGAAAATGGAGAGCGTATATTTCATCGAAAGAAATTTCAAGAAAGAATTGCGTCACTGCCAAAACTACACTAACAGCCTTCTTTCAACTTTGTCAAACCGACACCTTTGCAAAACGTTGTTATATTCTAAAATCCCCCTATTATACTTGGAACACATCTAGGAAGAATTGGAAACGCCGTATTCAAGGCGCGCCTGTTGCAAATTGGCCGGTGTAAAGTCATCAGATGCCCTTGGTCGTGTGTATACCGTCCATGTAACTAATTTTGAATGTTTCTGTTTACGATTGCTGCTGCACCATGTTCGGGGTCCTACAGGATATAAAGACCTTAAAACTGTCAACGGTCAGGAATGCGCAACTTATAGAGAAGCATGTGAGCTCTGCATCTTTTGAAAACGATAATCACTGGGATGAAACCATGAAGGAAGCTGTGCAGTGCCAGTCACCAGCCAAAATTCCCTAATTTCATCTTCTTCATCTTTATGCAACTCTCATATCATCTTGCGGGCTATCTAATGCACATAAATTGTGGGACAAATATGAAGAGTACATGGCGGAAGATATTTTGCGAAGGTTACAGCAGACACACGAACATGACATACAATTAACATTTATAATGAAGCACTTGGAAAAATTGAAGATAAAGTAATGGCAATGGTAGGCGACTTTGGGATAAAGCCTCAGCGAACAACCGAAAATAAGTGATGAAATTATACGTGAAACAAACTACGATATACCAGCTTTTGCAGCAGCAAGTAGCCGAATTGTACCCTTGCTTCCGAACAAAAACGAGTTTTGTTAAAATATTAGGACAAATTGAATCTGGAAATGGTGCACTTTTCTTTTAGATGCCCCTGGAGGAACTGGGAAGACATTTTTTGTTAAATTTATTATTAGCGAAAGTACGAATAAAAACATTGCTGTGAGCGTAGCTTCCTCCGGTATAGCCGTCACGCTGCTAAGCGGGGGCCGCACTGCACATTCTGTTTTAAAACTCCTCTAAATCTAGCCCAGGAAGAATCGCCGATCTGCAACTTTAGCAAAAATAGTGCACGAGGTATAATGCTACAACAATAAACTTTTAGTGTGGGACGAAAGTACAATGTCGCAAAAGCTGTAGAAGCACTAAATCGAACGCTGCAGGATTTGCGCAGCAATAACGATATAATGGGAGAATGCTTAATTTGGCGATGGGCGGTTGGAAACGGATGCTGAGGGCTGCGTTAAATTGACGAGAGATTTTTAGTAATTTTGTACAGTCATTCCGAATTAATTGCGAGCGTTTATTCAGATTTAACGAACAACATGCATGAAGACAAATGGTTATGTAAAGGGCGATTCTTGCACCAAAAATGAGAGCGTTAACAAAATAAATTCAGATATATTAAGCGAAGTAGCAGGAGAATAACAGAGTATTGTCAGTAGACACAGTTATGGACACAGAACAGAGCACTTCATATCCCGTAGAGTTTCTAAATTCTCTAGAGTTGTCAAGTGTGCCTCACATAAGCTTCAATTAAAATTAGGCATCCCAGTCATGCTAATGCGAAATTTAGATGCTCCTCGGTTATGTAACGGGACAAGACTGCGTGTGACACATCTTGGACGGAACATAATCCAGTGCTATATATTTTGACAGGCGTAGGAAAAGGCGAAAATGTTGTTATACACCACGGATCCCTATAATTCCACAGATCTTCCTTTTCAATTCAAAGGTTGCAGTTCCTATTAAGGTCAGTTTTGCAATGACAATTAATAGCTGCAAGGCAAACGTTACAGGTAGCGGGGGTCAACTTAGAAAAACGTGCTTCTCTCATGGTCAGCTGTATGTAGCATGTTCGCGTGTGTCAAATGCCCAGAATCTCCACATTCTTTCCCAGATGGAAAACACATAACATTGTGTACAGTAGCGTCTTAAAATAGTGTTCAGTTAGTTTTTTTCAAAATTCCACAATCAATTAATCAGAATTCCCACAGATCTTCCTTTTTAATTCAAAATTTCCTATTTAGCTCAGTTTGTTTTCAATTCCAAATGCTGCACCTCTGACGGACCTATTAAGCTCAGTTTCCTTCAACTCAAAGGCTGCATTCTGACGGATCTTTTATTTGGCTCAGTTTTTTCAATTCAGAAAACTGCATCTCTGACGAATCAATTTAGCTCAGTTTTTCAAAAGTCTGCATCCTGACGGATAATTATGCTCAGTTCCTTTAATTAAAAAATATCCCATTTCCATTTGAGTAAACAGGCTATTTTCATGCTTTCCTATACGCTGCGTTTCAAAACATTTAAATAGGCTGACGAATCAATTTTGCTCAGTTTCCTTTTAATGGCTGCATCTCTGACAAATCTATAAAACTCAGTCTTTCAATTCAAAAGCAATGGATAGTTCATTTCCAGTGACCATGGGCGAAGCGGGTAACAGCTAGTTTATAATATTTTGTTTGCGCGTAATTTATATGTGGTCCTCAACGTGAAAAAATGTACACATATCTTTTTCGCGTTGAGGACCATATTTTTCGTGACACCACCTCGTCAACTTATCCAAGTCAGTTCGCAGGATATTCACATCATCATGGAATCGATTTCACGCAAAAGTTTAAGGTCGTCGGCATATAAAAGATTTAGCATTATTACGGTTAATGAAACATCATTGACGAAAATATTCAATAAGAAAGGGCTGAGGTTTTGTGGCATTTTGGTGATATTTGTAGATTTTATATGAATAACCATTAACTACAACGAAGAAAGACTGCAGAGTTAGGTAAGAACTGGACCATTCCAGCAAGGCACCACGCACACCATAGGCTGAAAGCTTACGAAGAAGGAGGCAATGAGATACTTTATCAAACGCTTTTGCAAAATCCGTGTAACATCAATCTGTTTGTTCTGTCCATAGACTTAATCAGTTCTTCGGTGAAGCACACTAAGTTTGTAGAAGTCGATCTACCCGCGTAAATCCGTGTTCTTGGTCAGTTAAAATTGTTTGAAATAATTTTGAATTAGGGTGTAATCAATGACTTCATAACTTTACCCATTTGAGGAAGGATTGAAATTGGTCGGTATTTAGCTTTCTCATTCACCATCAGATTTGTAAATTGGCACAACTTTAGCCACCGTTCAGACTTCGGGAAAAACTCAGACTTAAGAGAAAAATTAAATATGTAGTGTGGTGGAGTGACTAAATTTAATGCACAATTAACCAAAAATGGCCGGAATCTCATTTTCCGCCCCTTTCAACCTATCCAGCTTGGTCAAACTTTGGTAAATCATTTCTTCTGTCAGGTCAATAGAACTGAAAAAATAATTGCAATATGTGATCAGTTGTGACTGTTGACCAGATTGATTAGACTGTTCTTCACTGTAGACAGAGGAGAAATGCGATTCAAAAAAAAATCACAAATATCTTAACCATCAGACGTTGTTACAGAACCATCTGTCATCTCGGCCGGATATGAATTCAGACTGCCACGTTTCAATTTGATAAAAGACCAAAAGAATTTGGAATTAAGGGCAATATTTTCTTCAGTGCGTTTTATATAGAAATTGTAGGCATCCAACGATAGTTTTCACACCTTTTCCTACAAATATTCAATTCTATTTTGTCTAACTGATTGTTATGTTTTTGTATCTAAGTCTGTAATGAAGTAACACCTAAAAACGGCACCATGCAGTTTTACGATATGCGCACACACTGACACTAAAGCGACAACTGATGGGTAATTTTTCTCAAGTTTTTTGTTTTGTTACGCTAAAAAGTATAACTTCTACGTGCGTACATAAGTTGGACACACATACTTTTTTTATATCTTGGACTTAAACATCACAGTTTGGTTTTAAAATTTAATAATTCTAAATAGTTCAGAATCAGCTAACTGCGATGTTTATTTGGTTATACAATAGTTTAGTTTGGTTATGTCTGGATTTTATATTTAAACTACAGGAAAATGTTATTCGTTAGAATTGAATTTAACCACTGCTTTAGTCCAGATAAAATTCCGACTAAGAGCGTCTACGTGAGATATATGATATGACTCCCTGTTCGACGTTTGTTAACAAAATCAAATTCACTAATTTACCCACTACCTTGCAGTGTATCAGATATCGAAAGTTCTAATATTGTTAATTGTTTGTGTAGATCTTTATTAGCTATTGCTTCTCTGTTTACTTAATTGAAAATCTGTAGACTAAAAATACGATCAATAAGTTTACTTTTAAGGTACTAAAGTGGAATTCTCTTTATCTCATTCATTCGTCGAATAATTTTAAAACCTTCTAAAAATAGCTTGCTAGAACTAAGAACTGCCGAACTTCATGAATTTTTTCAACTGGCTTTTTATTTTATTTTTACACCAGATGACAGTTCGTATCCGAAAAGTATATTTAGGAATTGAAAATGGCTTTATCAATCAGCTTTAATAAAAAGCTGTAAACATTTTCGAGTCTTTTGAACCCTTCAACTAGAAAAGACAATGGAACGAGAATATGCTTATGCATGCAGAATCAAATCTATGTGACTCAAGAACACTGCTTTGGCGTAGGCGTTACCAATAAAACTTGCTATCTGATCATCAATATTGGTAATGAAATTTGTCTTCTTTTTTTTGTATAACGCTGTATAATTTATACAAAGTCGTTATTCAACCGACTTTTCTTCACTACCGGACTACCAATTCAGGACTTGATAAATATCATCGAGACTTCTAAACTATATCATGTTTAATAAGTTCATCAATGATATTGGTAACATTTTCACGTCTTAAGATCGACAATCAGTACGCACGATACACTATAGGTCTAGAATCATTAATCATCATTCAATTCATTTCAGTCTTATTTGTGAATTAATTCACCAAGATTACTGGCAAATCATTTTCGGTATTTTTGAAGTAAATTATACAACCGTTAAATATTGGCCGCATCGTAGAGTTTTATTAGTTGATTGTAAATCTGATTATATTAGAGTTACTTAAGCTAATAATGTTTTAGTTTCAATTTGATGGCTCTCTGTCCTATACTTTACAAGCTTAAAGGAACCGCGGTGAAAATGGTATTTCCGATTACTGTTTTAAACGTGTATGTCCTAACAGTGAATATCCTTGAGTTTATAATTGTGATGACTGTACCTCTATTATACCTCCCTCGTCAATCACAGTTTCATTATTTACGTTAAACCTAATAGTTTGCTTCATTTCAATATTATACACAATATCTTTGGGGCTAAAATAAAATCAATTGATATTTGTCTTAGGAATAGTTATAGATGATATTTCAGTAAATTTTTTTTGGCAAATAAAATAATAATGTTAGCTAATTAAAACATTGGCCATCTATAACTAATAATCTATTGCAGTATTTAATTCGCCAATCTGAACTAAATAATTAATACTTAAGGTATGTAAACGTCTCATCAACATCGTTTTTATTATTCTTTCTACTTAGCTTTATTAGTATTTAGCTTTCTCATAATTCAAGACAATTAGAAAATACAAATTGGTCTGTTGCAAAATTTAGAACTCTCGTCCATGTTCTTAATAATGCTAGATTTAGGGTTAATTCCGCAGACTTTTCTTAATAAATAACTTTGAAATGATAGTAAATTTCTTGACACGATAAGATATACAAGTGCTGATGACGTGCTCGGTGGTAAAGGATAACACCGTAACAAAACTTACGTAAATGAAATATATTTCGATTACATGTAATGGAAATGATTATTCAGCAGTGGACTTTGATGGGTTGTAACAGTGATATCTTTCTTATAATACAGTATATTATATTTCAACTACAACCTTTATAAACGGTGCAATGCACAGTTTTAAAGATATTTGAAATTTCCGTGACGTGTTAACTGACCTAAATGTATGGCGAGAGATTCAATAATTCATACTGCTTATACAGTAACCGTAGTTCACTAATTGTTTCTGCACAGCACCCAACGATGGAAGTTTCGGTGGTTTAGAATGTAACTTTATACCAAATTTAATATCGTTTTCCAATTATCCTTAAAAGTCTTACACAATTTTAATTTCTTTTAAGTCTCCTCTTCACATGCCTCCTCTCATTTAAGGGGCAATGATTCCGTCGCGCTGCTTCAGTGCGTGTAGGTGAACCTCACGTGCCTTCGGAATCTTTTTATAAATTTTATCTTATTTTAGACCTAATGAAACATGTAGAGATCCAAAGCAAGTGCAAGTGACTCCGGACCGTGTTTTTGACACTCTATGGGAAACCTATGTTCAGCAGTGGAGTGGTTAAACGGTAATAATTATGGTGATGATGAATTAAAATTTAATTAAATTTTTGATGGTTATATAAACATCAACTAAATTTTCAACATCTTCTCAGAGAATGCTATTTAAGAGTAATCTACACGTTTATATGGTGGCGTTTCCAGGCTAACTCATATTATTTAAAAAAATTGTATTTCTAAACCTGCCGTATAGTGGCAGCGTGAGAATAATCCATATCATCCGTGGGTATCCTAAGAGGACAAGTGAAGAAATGAAACCGGAAAGGTCCACAGCAATTTCTTGGTAACAACTCAAAACAATAAAAGCAGCGTTTGCCAACCCGCCTATGAAACAATCACATAAGCGACGAGCAGCGGTGTTTCAGGTGCAAGACATTTGATACGACGTTCGTCAATCCATCTGCCGAGTTTGGCGAGTATGGCAAATTAATCCTCTTTATAACAGAATGGGTCCGGGCTCAGCAGTGGATTTTGTGCAGATAAATAAAAAACTAGTATCTTATAATGATTTCTTATATTTACGCGAACACTACACATCAAATGAAATTAATTTTTACGGATTCTGTCTCGCTTAATTTAACTTTCTATTTTCCGACGTTTCAAGGAAGATACGAGGCTATTGAAATTAAAAACATCATAATTTCAATAGAGAGATGGATGGGTGCTGCCATCTGCTTGGATCCTATAATTAATAAAATTAAATCCAAACCTAAGCATGCCTGTAAGACTTCAAGATACTCTAAGCTCATTCTGCGTAGATCAGACCGAAAATTATTATTCAAAAACTGAAGGTAGCCGGGCTAACTATGACATCAGGACGTCTAATATCTCAGTCCCCGTGTATGGAAGCTGTAAAGCACCCGAAACGTGGGAATTAAAAGATTAAATTAAACGCGATAGAATCCTAAAAATAGTTTCTTAACTAGTATCTTAAATTTAAGAAAATCAAATATTCCTTCTAATGTTTTCGTTCTAAACTAATTCGTAGTTTTAAAGAAAATGCATTTGCAAAAACTTTTTCATCTCATCGCATGAAACCAAAAAAACCAAAAATAATTTAAAAAGTAATAAAAAGTGAAGCTGACTTTACACTAAAATAATTAAATAATTTCACATTCTGAAATCGGTGATAAGACATATTGTACAGAAGAATTAAAGCAGCGACTTAAGAATGTGAAATTATTTAATCTTTAGTTGTTTGAACTAGGCTTGTTAATTTTTACGCTTTTGAGTGAGTTAAGAAATATCACAAACTCAATATGTCTAAAATTTCATTTAAAATTTCATTCCTATTTTGCCACCCTCAGGGTGACTACACAGTCAATTGTTAAATTTCAACTTGGTAAAGCCATGCTGCAGCTATATTGCGCAGCACGATGGGTCGACTCGACGCGGGTAGGACCACGATCTTACAGAATACCAGCGTAAAATAGCAGATTAATGCTGTTGTGTTTTGTATGGTGAGCGTAGAGAATCGCAGACCCTTTTACTAGAAACGAGGCATTCCATGTTAGTCCTCAGGGTTGACATCTTGATTATTAATCGAGGATAAATGTAGATATCTATGGGCCACAGCAAGCACTTACCATGAAGTGGACTGTGTGCTCGTTTGTCACCCTTTCACTATAAGAAAAGCTCCTCCATTTTGAATTCTTCTCTCCATTATTGTGGTAATATTCCGGACATCTGAGGTTATAAAATAAACTCTATGATTAACTATTCAGGGTTAAATTTGCCCTTGCTGAGAAAATATGTACCATATTCTTCAAATCTTTAAAACCATAGTGTACATCATCAGTGCGTGCTCTCAGGGATGACTTACATAATTAAAACGTGGTCCTTTACTGCTAAGCTCCAGTCATTTAGCGTGCGATGCAAAGGCCTATGCTCGGTATTTATCTGTGGGATACCTAACATAGCCTAGCGGATCAGTAACCTAAAGTAGAAATGGGCCGACCCATAGCCCTAAGAACCGAAAAATATATAAAATGTATTTATGTATTTTAATATTTAATCCTTTAAACCTTTCGTGAACCCAAAATTATTATAGTGCGCTACAAATAGAATTTTCTTAAATTTATATTTGGATTATTAATGTTGTAATTTTGTGAAAATGATATTAATTTAATTGCATTTGTACCTTCTAAGACAAATTAATCTTTTGGAGCTTTCAAGTGTCGCCGAAAAAAGTGAATGTATTTATTGCAACAATTATAAAAGTTCAGATAAGCTTTTTATTTTCTAAAATTATATAATGCTAAAAAATTAAAATTTTAAAAGAATAAATTATTCAATAAGTGGGTGTTGAAAGACGCGACACAGAAAAACGAAACGGAACATCATCTTCCATATAAAAACATAAAATAATTTGAAAACTGCGGTTGCCAACCAAATCAAGCGTGGTAATCATGGAAAATTTCACCTCGTAGGAGGCAATCCATGACGGAGACCAATGTTTAGCTGTTGGTTTTATAGCCTATTATGTGATTAATGATCAACCAACTTATTTTGAGAATAATTTTCTGTGTATCTACCATTTTAACGTAATAAAAGTAGTGCTTATATAAATACAAGTAGAGACAACATTATTTTTAATTACTTGATTTAATAACTATTTTTTTTTGTAAGTGCTATGTGAAATCAGTGACTTCATTGGGAAGACAGAGACTTAACCTTTTTTAACTATTCTAAGCCAGCTCAAAATGTAAATATATTTTTGTCAACAACAACAACAATCAACATACAAATATAATAAAGTACAGTACTAAATATAATAAAATGTACAGTATACACATATTTTTCAACAGAAAATGCACCTTACATTTCAATAACTTCAAATTTCAGTTTTTACTACAATTTTTTAAATAAGTATGCCCCTCACTTTACAGAGTTGCTTTCAGAAGTATTATGTTGATCGAGCAATGAAGATCTCTACACAATGAACCCAATGTTTTTAAAAAAAGATGGTTTGAGCTAAAACAAATTTAATAGAAGTTTCTTCTTTTAATGCATGTAATTTATTTTGTATGCTATCATATTACCAAATTATTTTCGACAATCGTGAGGCTTCGTGGATAGATCATCTGACTACGTCATCGGCACTAGTTTCAAATCTAAGCTGAATCAATAGTATTTTAAATATTTTTAATAGAATAAGGTGATAAGCATGACACAGTCCACCTGATGGTAAGTGAATGTTGTGGCCGTAGACCTTTATATTTATCTTCTATTGAAAGCTGCTATATTATGCTGGTATTCTGTGAGCGTGGTCCTACCTGGCGGAGCCAACCCATTTGTGCAACAATTTTATTTTTATTTACAAACACAAAGTTGTACATATGGCGGACTTGATGCCCTAGGGCATTCTCTCCCAGTTAACCATTAGGCTAAATAGAGATAGACATACAAGAGACGGTGCAGTAATCAAAGTGGAATGGGTTATTTTTATTTATACATATATAGATATACATATACACATATACATAATACATATAAATATTATATGTCAGAACAAATATGAAATACATATTATGACAATCATAATATAGCTGCAGCGTGGCACAAAACTGTATAGTTTTCCAGCTAGTAGCTTCTTTATTATACTTTATCTAACGACTTCAACAGGAGGAGGTATTCAATTCGACTGTATGATTTTTTTTTATGTGTGTTACCTCATAACTTTTACTGGGTTAACCGATTTCGATAATTCTTTCTTTGTTTGAAAGCTGACGCCTCATGTGGTCCCATATAAATTTGAAATCCCAATTTCCATGGAAATTTTTTATTTTCAATATGATTGTAAAATTGATTTCGCCAGCACACTCGAACCTGTATACATCCTTATAGAATTCAGAACCAGATTCAAATTTCAATGTGGTTCCTTATTGGGTTCCATAAAATGGTTCCACTTTAGTGTGGTTCTGGTTCTGGTTCCGGTAAAGGTGACGGCTTTAAGATACCGTTTTCTCTAAATATCGAAGTCTTACAGGCTTAGTAGCCGTAGCCTGATCAGCCACGGTGAACTAAGGAAACCACATGGCTGGCCCGTGATGGCCACTCACTGGGCTTGGTGAGCCCACTTCGAATGTGTGATGGTGTACTGCGACGAAAAGGGGTGTCCTCTCCCTCTACCGTCGCAGCCGAGGTGGAGTCGCAAAAAAAGAGGAGTGTTGGTATAACGAAGCGTCGATCACCCTACCCTTCGCATACAAATCTTGGTTGGCAGCAGATCCAAAGACCAGATCTGCCGCTAAGGTCAAGAAGGCTGGTACTACCGAGTGCTTATTTTTCGTGACATCATATCCTCTGCGCATCGGACACAGGAGGGCTGTTGGGCGGGTGAAGTTGGGGGCCGCGGATTAAGGCACGCCTTGTGTTCTGATGCGCCTTCTCAGGCAAGGTGAAGTCCTTTCCCGAGAATTGTGGTGGTCACCATGAGGGTCCGGCGCTGGTGGGTTCATGGATGTGTGCGAAAGCGTTCCCCTAGCCATACCAATATGCAGCGAAGGTGGGTTTCAGTCGTTGCTAGTCCGACATAACTCGTTCTTGCCCCCGCAAGTCGAGCATGCGTAGGCATTTCCTCATGTAAAAACCTTATTTACGAGACGTCGATTGCAGGTGTTCATGGACTGCAGAAGTAACTTAACATCAGGTGGTAATATTTTATTTAATAATGATTTACTCATAACTTAATGTTCATTTTTGGAACAAAGACAAACGAAATACCAACTTGAATAATGGACACGAAATTTAAAAGAAGCTCTTACCTAATGAATGAAAGAATCTTAATCCCTCGGTGCTTTGCCAAGAAATTTTACTTGTATAATTAATTAATGTCATCCACTATTTACTTAAATATTTAGGAACTTACTTAAACGGACGAATTCAATCCTCGCTGTTGCAATCCCCTAAAGGATTCTTGTGAAACAATTCAATCGAAACACCATAAGAATGATACTTCATACATTCATTCATTACAACCTATAAAAAGTCCACCGCTGAACATAGGTAAGCCTTCCAAATAGATATTCTTATAGGCGAGATATTTGCTACGCTTGGTAAGTTGGTTGGCAACAGCAGTTTTTTATTAATTTGCGTCATTATCAGAAGGTTGGTGCTGCCCATCTCCGGTTTCACTTTTCGTCTGTCGCCTTTTACGAAACCCACGTAATGATATGGAGTAATGGATTCTCTTACACTTATACTACACGACCAAAAAAATGAAATTATTTTTATAAAAATATAATATCAATCAATATTATTGTTATTTCACAAAACGATGACCTATTTCTTTTTTTGTAACTGCTAAGCCAGCGCTACTCACTCTTGTGAACACCCACTGTAATCGGATGTAAAGACAGATGCTGGCAACTTATTCCACTACTTTGCTGTACGCATGATGAACGACGTAGCGAACCGTTTGGTTCGAATGCGTGGACACGTCAACAACGAAAGGGTTGAGACTGGCCGAACGTCTGGTTGTCCGATGGTGGAAGGAAGGAGGGTAAATTATGAAATTCCTGCGCACACCTATCCGACTTATGTTTTATTGTTATATATTTATCACTGTATTTTGTTGAAAAAAATGTCAAAGATGTTAAAATTAAAGAGCTAAAATCCGCGTAAAACAAGAAGTGTCTTACGCAGCTTGCAGAGCACCTAAGATTATTTTTCTTATGCTGCTAAGTTTTACCTAATCGATAATAGATGGTGGACCACAGCATCTGTTCACTTTCTGAGACAGTTCACAGACTTTGTGGTCGTTTGTTACTCTTATATTATAATTACATTCAAACGTGCTTTTGTTGTACACCAAAAGTTAATAGGTGTCAAGACTCTTTTTCTTCTAAGTAGTCGGTCTGCGTAAGTACCACCTTCACCTATTTCGGCTGTCAAATACTGCCAGAACACAAAGTGCAAGCACTGCTGTGCTTACTTTGTGTTCTGGTCTGGAGTTTATAAAGATCCGGTTTAATTACAGGCTGTGAGGTATGCTATCCTAGTCTTCAGAGATGACAATGAATCAGTAGTCGTTGCTTGAAGTTAGGTGCAAGTGGCGATAGATTGCAACAGTAACACTTTGTTAACATTTCAGTTTTAAAAATATGACGGCGCTGCGCCATTGCGAATGCGGCGGCGCCGTGTAGCTAGACAGAACTATTTTAAACAACGTGCACTGCGCCATTTGTCTAGCCCGTTTGTCTAGCTACTTGTTTTGCTTGTATAAACGGACGGGCGGCCACCGTTAAGGCAGTCTTGGCACTGGCGTGACTCGGCACTGCTGGTATACCGGGTTAGCTTATCCTAGGCGCTCACGGATAATTAATTTGAAATTAATTATTATCATTAATATAAAAGTGCCCTGGTGCAATTTATAATTAATGAAACTAAATATTATTTTGTAATCCCAGACTTTTTTACTCGGCATGGCCGACCCTTCCTCCTACATATAAATAATAAAATAAACATTATATAAGTATAAAATAATAATATATAAATTTTATAAATTCGTACCAGAAAAATGTCTAATAGTATATTTCATTACGAGTGCGGAAAGCCTGTCATTGCAAAGAGTTCCGACAAATGTCTACAGGCCGAGGCGCAGCCGAAGGTGAGGTTGACAAGTCGGCCAAGTTGCAATGACGGTTCCACGCGTGTACTGAACAACTATTTTTAATACAGTTGCGAAAAAGAAACAAACAAACTTTTAATAGACATTTTTTGACAGTTGGGAAAGAGAACGCACGAGTGCACTGGTGTACAAGCTAGCTTATCCTAGACGCTCACGGATAATAAATTTGAAATTAATATCATCATTAATTACAAAAGTGCCCTGGTGCAATTTATAATTAATAAAACTAAATATTGTCTTGTAATCCCAGACTTCTTACTCTGGCATGGCCGACCCTTTCTCCTACATATAAATAAAAATAAACATTATATAAGTTACAAAATAATAATTATTTTCAGTTAATTAATGCAATATTTATTCATTTTTCACAACACATTAGAATAGAATAGAATAATTTTTCAATTTACACCTTCATCCGAAATACAGAATAGAGATAGATGTTTCTATACATGGATGTTTTACGTGACTAGAGTATTTTCAAATTTTACTGTGGAAGAAGTAAGTCTTCCACTTTAAAATAAGTCTTTAAGTTTGTGTTACTTCATACTATACATGAATTTATATTTATAAAGTTGTCCTTTGTTCTTTTAGAAATTAAATTACTTTGTTTGATGTTCATGCACATTTTGTAACAACTACTTATTCACTTGCACGCTTAATTTTTACTCTCAGTCTTTATTGAAATTTTTAATAAAGGATGGCAGAAGTAGAAATATAAAAGGAATATCAATGTTACTTACCACATATTAGTGTTCTTCTTCCTATCAGCCTGTAAAGTTAAACTTCTGCAAACGGATTAGGAGGATTTACGATAATCGCCGTTGGCAGGTACAGTAGCGATTGCAATATCAAATCTCGTAATTTTTGTTGTTTGCTGGTAAGGAAAATAAATAAATAAATAGCTGGTGGTGGCAGTTAGACCTTAAAGATTTTTCTGCCGCACTTGGAACTACCTGTTGTTTATTGCGGTATATTGATTGTATTTTAGAAGTAATAAAGTAGTAAATACTAGAATTTTATAGACTATTAATTATTGACTTATTAAATTAACGCGATGATATCGCTAAAATTATTTTTATTTTATACCATTATATTTTAACTACAAACGATGTAAAATAAAGTCACAAATTTCATAAATTGTCCTACAAGGAGAAGTCCGGGTTATTAACTTTCGGTTTATATAAATGTACTCTGTGTATTAACCGAACCTGGAGCACCGCGCTAAAAGCATACACGTTGCCTACTTGCCACGGCAGCCTTCGTAAGGTCGAGTTCCGTATTTGTAAGTACAAGTGTATTGGAAAACTTTCGAAAGATATTTTTTCATATAGAAGAGGGGGCAAGGAGCATGTGGCTCACCTTATGGTAAATGTCGATACGGCATTATTTTTTATTATAAAACTAAGTTTTATAATAAAAAACAATAAAATTATCTTTATTAAAAACATGTTGTGATATATTTAGGTTTTTAAATTGATTCACTACATTCGTTAGACTATTGAATCAACTTCAACTAGACTATTAATAACCAAATATTTACGGTTACAGTTTCAAAACAGCATAGTACTGAAGTAAATAATCTTGTGATCGATATTACTGGGACTAAATTATTCTCGTACTTTGAGACACTAATTGAATTCTATGCATTCTGATAGTCGAGCCGTATCTGTTTAACTAACAGATATACTGACTTATGTATTTGACGAAACTGGTATATACGCAAAACTCTGTTTATTAATAATTATAATTAACTTCATTATTTCATTTAAAAAAAAAGAAGATATTGCAGTTGTCCATTCAATTCAAACGTAACCTGCACCACCCCTGTTTCATATTATTTTATTTCATAACAGACGAGCATACTAGAGCATTGGATATCCCTAAAATTTTAGGAATATTTTTTTTTATTTCAATATAGATTACTAAAATACTTTCTATTGAAAGTTGTTTATGTATTCTTGACTGGTTACTTAACCCATACTTAAAAATAAAATTGAATTGTCTGACTGTTTTATCGCAATAAATACCTTTCATTATGTTAAGAGGGATATTTGTATGCTATTAAGACATTTTTTAAACTTTATCAATGAAGAATATATTTTTTAGTAAAGTTTATCAATGTAGTGACTTTGTTGGCAAAGCTGACGATTATAAAATAACCTTCCACTAGTAAGCTTAAATAAATGGGTGTTCTACAAGAATCCATTTACCCATCCGACTATAAAATGTCTAGATGCTCAAATTCGTTGCATTCTTTGAAAATTTAAAACAGGTATACCCAAATTAAACATTTTTCTTATCCAAGTAATAGGCCTTTTATAATAATAATAATGTTTATTTCAGATATACATATCCATACACATTTGTTAGTAATTAATATAAACTAAGTTATATACTTATATAAGTAAGGGCGAAAAACCAGTGCTCAGTTCTCCTCATTGTTGATAGATACCGTACCGTACACACGCATGTCTATCTTCGATTGAGGACCTAAATTCATATGCGTCGCATCCCTGAGGAAAAAGATTGATTGCCTTATAACCATGAGAAAGTTTCGGTTCTCGTCCTTAATAACACCAAACGGCAGCTTTGTGCTGCTTTACACCGGTAATCTGAAAGAAGGCTGTAACAAAAATATTATATAAAAATAACATATTCCATGGTATTATAAACTATGGTAATAATATATCATAAGTTTAACCTTTTTGTTTTCTTTAACACGCTGAAACAGTCCATTGCTGCACACTAACCTCTCCCAACTTAACGACTATTTTCACGGCTATTTTGTAGTATTTTAATTACTTAAATAAAACTAAGGCAGAATGTTTTTTTTGTTTATGAGCCTAGCAGCTATTCATTTATTATTTCAAATATTTATTTATTGTGAAGGTCTGTAATGATGATGATGATGTTATTTATTCATATTTATATAATTTTATCATAGAGCTATTCATTCATTCATTACAGTCTATCAAAAGTCCACAGCCAAACATAGGTCTCACCCATACAATGCCTTATATATTTGCCATGGTTACAACTTTAAGCAGGCGGGTTTTGCAACCGCAATTTATTAATATTTTTATTTGTTACCAGGAAATCGCTGCTGCCATATCCTGTATCATTTCCCTGTAACTGATACAGGGTAGTGAATTCTCTTATGTCGCCACTCCATGCCTTATTACCCGACTGCCAAGGAAGGATTATGTTTTCGCGTTTATCTTGTTTTTATGAATATTTGTTTGTAAATTTATATATTACTTCGCATCTTCTAAACGGCTGGATGGATTTGGACAGTTAAGGTATCGTTATATTCGTCTTAAAACCCAAGTGTTCCTAGACAGCTGTTTGGAAAAAAGTGGCAGATTTTTGGTGCGAAATAGTTAAATTTATATGTTTAAATTTATTTAGGAATAATAAATTGGTTGAAAAAGATTTTGATAGCGTAAAATAGGCCATGTTTGTGTCGGAACTCGTGCTATCATATGAAATTTAGAATAGTTATAAATATCCGGACACTAAAAGTTTAATATAAAATAAATGTTTAATAAAATCAAAACATGACTGCAAAAAAAACAATTAAAAATAATGCACTAAAAGACTGAAACAAGATTGAGAATAGGAAACAAAATTAAAATAAACTATAAACAAAATACTTAAACCTATATATACGTGGTAGAGCATGAAAGGGTCGCCTCGACCGGGATAGGACCACGCTCTTACAGAATACCAGCCAAGGCAGCGGCAACACTGCTGTGTTTCTTATGGTGAGTGTAGAGAACCGGACCCTTTGGAAAAGAGGCATACCATATCCTATCCATATCCATATCCTATAAAAAAAACTGGTTTAACAGACTATATTATGAGCTGAAAGCCTTAGTTAAATACCCATTAAGTTTAGTAGCAGCTGGGACTTTATTAAATTGATTTTGATTTGTTAATTGGAAATTAATGGGTTCCTTGCTACTAAAACTATAACTATACCATCACATTGTAGGGTTACTAGATTTTGATTTCTTATATTTACGCGAACACTACACATTGAATAAAACTACTTTTACGGATTATATCGCGTTTAATAACTTATTTTAATTAATTTGACGTTTCAGGGTGCTTTGCCTTATGATCACTGGGGACTGAGGGTGATTAACCCCGATGTCAAGTTAATAAGTACCTTCAGCTTTTCAATTAATTTTGGTCCGATCTACGTAGAATGAACTTACTGTGTCTTGAAGTCTTGCAGTGGTATGCTTGGGTTTAGTGTGATCCGTAAAAGTAGTTTATTTTATTGACTTGAGAATTTGGTTTATCAAATCTAATGTAATGGCAGGGGCCGTCTGGATATGATCACAACTGCAGATCATATCTAAACGGCCCCGCCATTACATATATGATAAACCACATCTCACGCGAAAGAACATCGATTCTGCCAAGGATGATACGTGAGGGAGATTGAAATAAAAAAAACTCCTAATTTCAACAGAGAGGAAGGCTGGGTGTACCACCTTTGAGATCCTGTAAATAATAAAATTAAACTAATCCCAAGCATACCACTGCAAAACTTCAAGACACAGTAACTTAATTCTGCGTAGATCGGACCAAAATTAATAATTAAAAAAGCTGAAGGTACTCCGGTTAACTCTGACCGTCGGAACGTCAACCACCTCAGTTCCCCGTGACCATGGGTTGTAAAGCACCTGGAAACGTCGGGAATTAATAAAAAAGTTATTAAACGTGATATAATCCGTAAAAGTAGTTTTATTCAATTACTAGATTTTTAGCATTTACCATACTCACCGTTTAGGACACTAACCCACGTAAATGATATAAAATTTGTTTCATTTATGAGGTTTTCATAACATTATGTGATGGTGATGAACTAGCATCACTACTCGCTCTATGCGTTGTATTTTATAATTAAACGAGAGGTATATGAGCACAAACATAATTTCAGACGAGTCTATTTTGTATAATAAAGCCCGAGAAAATGGGGGCTTAATTAGCGGAAAGCCAAGGCTTTAATGCTTTAATAAAAACATACATTCACTGACTTCCTATTAGTTATGTCTGAGTATTTTGAGTACTGCAGACAGCTTCCGGTACAGCAGTTCATCTCGGCATTGCGGTGGCTTAGTAGAATATTTAACGACAGCCTTTTATTATCAATGCATATCTATTTCTACTCATTGCTTTATTATTTGTTTAAGAGTTACTATTAGTCATTATTTCAGTTATTAATTACGCAATCAATTGTTATCCCTTTGTGAGACTTAAAATACTATTAGTACCGACAACATAGGTAACTTGAAATGTTATTTATAATACATACGATCTCGATCCGAAAATGAGTGAATCTTTAATGGCAGTCTGGCAAATTTACACATTCTCAAAAGGTCAAGTCAGCGGCGTAGCCTGGAAAACTGCCACTTTTTTATAGAACAAGGGTGACATACGAGCACACAGTCTACCTGGTGGTAAGTAGATACTGTGGCCCATCGTCTAATCGATAAGAATCAAAGTACAGATGCATTGTTACTCCTGAGATGGAATGCCTCTTTTCCAGTAAGAAGGGTGTCCGGTTTTCTACACTCACCATATGATACACAGCAGCATTAATCTGCTGTTTTACGCTGCTATTCTGTGAGAGCGTAGTCCTTTCCTGGACGAGCCGACTCATTCGTGCTACAACCATAATATAGCTGCAGCATGGCTTTACTACATTTTTACTCCTTAAACTATGTTCTTTTATTGGGATATTAAAACTACCAACGTCACGTTATTTTTGGATGACAGCATTTTATAACTGTGCCAATTTTCAATCATCTTTGTAGAACACATAGAGAGAAACCATCAGGTTTTATTATTAATATTAAAAAACTAAAGGTAGCCGGGCTAACTATGACATCGGGACGTCAAACATCTCAGTCCCCGTGACAATGGGTTTGTAAAGCACCGAAACGTCGGGAATCAAAATAGTAAAATTAAATGCAATAAAATCCGTAAAAATAGTTTTATTCAATACATAAGTATATCTACGTTTATATATATATATATAATTTTACCTTTTATCATCCTTATCGTTTTTGATTTTTACTCCTCTTATATGATTATCTCTGTTTAGCTTAACGGTTGACTGGGAGAGAATGCTCTATGACATTAAGTCCGCTATATTTACTACTTTGTGCATTTGAACGTAAATAAATAAAATACAGTTTAAAAAAGAAACCATCAAATTACCGATTTATATTTTCACTTTTGATATTATCCTTAAATTCAGCTCAGTATACAACATTAAAACCGAATGAAACATATTTCATTAATAATCAGACAAGCCGTTCCTGCCGGACTGGAAGTTTAGTATGAATAATTCATGCGAATGACGCTGTTTTTATGAAACCACAGCGTTTTTCTGTCTTCATTCCGTGAGCTGGACGCGCTTCTCAATTCAAAAAAAGAAATAAAACTACTACTAACTAGCTGCTGCATAAATTAAGTGAAAACTGCTCTTAAATTTAATCTTTCGTTGGAAATAATGTGGCAGGATAATATTTTGTATATATATAAATATATGGATATGACTGACGCTTGCATTTATTAATTACGTACATTAACTGTGTAATGGCGGTGTAAGAATACCCGTTACCTGATACTGTCCCGTGGGTTTCGTACAAGGCTGAGAGAAAACTGAAACAGGAGATGGACAGTAGCATCTTCCCATAATAACCCAAAATTATAAAAGGTTTAATCCACCTGCCAAACGTAACAATTATGGGGCACTCTATTTGGGCGTATGTTCAGCAGTAGATTTTTATATGTTGTAATGAATGGGTGGCTATTATGTACGTAGAATATTTTATTCGCTTAATTATATTTATAACAACAATGTTCAGCAGTGGACTTGGTGAAGGGCTGTAATGATGATGATGATAGCGTAAATTGCAACAATGCTCATATCCGTTAAAGTTCAATTTCATATTCAAGAGACTGTACAAGTTATAGAAACTATAGACATATTTGGAATTACCCTCATATCGATTTATCGTTTCGTTTAATAGGCAGCGAGTTTCTTACTGGAGTATGTTTTTTTTATAGGATAAGGAAGACAAACGAGCACACAGTCCACCTGATGGTAAGTGGTTACTGTGGTCCATAGACATCACCTTCTACCCGCGATTACGAATCAAAATGCAGACGCGTTGTCACCCGAGAGGATTACGATGGAATGGCTCGTTTCCAGTAAAAAGGGTATCCGGTTCTCTACACTCACCATGCGAAACACAGCAGCGTTAAGCTGCTATTTTACGCTGGTATTCTGTGAGAGTGTGGTCCCCCCCCGGTCGAGCCGATCCATTCGTGCTACAACTATACAATTAATATAGCTTTAGCATGGCTCTACCACGTAATATATTTCAACTTTGTTATTATTTAAATCCTAACTTAAAAATGATGCCATTCAGACCATTATCTTTTAACTCAAACAACGTTTAATAATAAATAAGTGAACTAAAGTGGAATAGGAAACCATAAATATTTATTTTAATTTATCCTTCATACAAATTAATTTAGTTATTATTATTTATACTTGCGAATGTTGTTTATTGATGAAAGTGAAATCAAATCTTCACTTACAGAATTAACACGTTTTCTTTCACTAATTTTTATTTACTATATATCCAATGATTCCCTTGTTCCTGATAAGTTCATCGCTGAACTAGTGAAACTGTGAACAGCAAAAGAGTGGAAAATCTGGCGGCGTCTGCCTTTCCGTCTGATAACAATCTGGGCGTATTTAAGGCAAGAGTAAATAGGCCAGATTGTATGACCATTTTGTTTGAACAGAATGTAAAAACTCTTACGGGGATTTATATTCTGTTAGACTACTGGGAAAAAAGTCGCACTAGTTTAACGATGGTTCAACAAATACCGTCATAACCGTTATAGCCTATTAATATCCATTGAACTGAACATAGGCCTCCTCCATAGATTGCCTCATATAGGATATTTGACATAGTTGCCATGCTTTGCATAAGCGAGTTGGCAACTGCCGTTTTATTTTTTGTCGTTATTAGGAGACGCACCTGCTACGCATCTCCTGATTTGTTTCCTCTGTGGCTTCTTACGACAACCACGGGATGATATGGGGAGTGGATATTCTTACACACCGCTACACGGTAAGTTCAACGTATAATATTCAATTAAATAAAAGTATATTTTTATAAAATTAAACTTATACGGGAACGTAGAGAAAAATGAATTCAGTTTGATACCCAGAGTTTTTTAGGTTGATTTCATATAAACCTACAAGAATTTCAAACGGAGAACCATGAAAAATCGGTAGACTAGGGCACTGTCCTGAGTATCGCAGTATTTGATCAACATTATTACATAGATTTGACAATAATTAGAAGGCGATAATATACCATATTATGAACTTTATATCATCTTATCGTCTTGGTCAAACAAAATATCATTTTTACGCAGAAAATATAACGCGGAAAGAACACGAAAACTTATATGAAGGCACGTTCAAAGTCAATTTTAAATTATGTCGTTAACTTTTGCAGAAACTGCTTTGGACGCTACTTAAATTACCACAAGGAACTTTCTTGTGCCTCAAAGAAGTTAAAATGACTTATTACATGACACCTTCATATAATTTTCAGTTGAAAACAATGGGCATTCCTATTAAACTGACAACTCGACAAAAGACAATTTGTCACTACGGAAGTAGCTGTTTTAATTACTCTGCTTTTATATGATTTTTTTTAAAAGTAAGGTAAATACACAAGCTTTTTAAAATATTATCCTTTCATACTCTTTAGTACCTTAAGTGTTTTTATGAGTACAAACATGAGGTTCAAAATCAAATTATCAACTTATAATTTTCAAATTATAAAATCTTTAGCTTTATATTACTGACACATTTTGAAGATTTTGGGTGGATGCATAACTAATTATAACCGTTACCCTACAGCCTATTAAGTTCTTCCTCATAGATGCCTCATAGGGTATATTTGCAAATAGTTGCCACGCTTTGCTAGCGTTGGCAATCGCAGTTTTATTTTAATCGTTATTAGGTAGACGCTGCTGCCCATCTCTCTAATTAGTTTCCTCTGTCGTCTCTTACGTACCCACGGGATGAACATATGACGGCTCCGTGGCGCAGTGGCTTAGCAATGAGTTGTTACGGTAGGGGCCATGGGTTCGAAGCCCGCAGATTACGTATGGCCTACAAATAAAAATTGCTCGGATCTGGATGTTTGTCCTCGAGCAATTTATGTTTGTAACTGCCTCCACGATACAGGAGAAAATGCTAGTGTGGGGTAACGTTGTTAAAAGAAAAAAAAGATATGAGGTAGTGGTTATTCTTACACACCACCAATAATTTTTGTAACATTGTTTATAACAAGACTGTAATATCATCACTGATATGCCTTTGCATAAATTCAAGGCGCATATAATATTATAAAAAGCATTTTTATGAAGAAATAATACATAGTGAGTTTCTTTAGACTTTTTTACTATTGTATAATATATTTTATAAGATAATATTATAAATATTGGGAAAAAATATTCTACTTATGAGTTTCTGGCCGCTTCTTGTCACAGGGTCTCACCGCAATAGCAGCTTGTTGAAGCGATAGCGTAGTTTTCTCTTTAAAAAATTAATAATTATAAAATGTTTTTATTTTTATTTTCAAAGGTACAACCAGATATTTGCTTAACACTTATTAAAGCTAATTTAATACATATATCTCAAACACAAGCATCTGCAGCCGAACTAGAGAGCTTGTGCATCATGTCAGCGCCATATCCCCACAGTTAACCTAAATAAATATTAGAATGCAGGCACAAATTAATTAATAAATATCATCTAAAGAGTTTGTACTTTATAACATCTGCTTGAATGAATTCAATGGAGCACATGTTATGTTTTACAGGTTATCACTTATGCTAAGGTACAAACGAGATAATAATTATATTTATAATGTCATCCTCTCTCTCTAAGATGTGTAAGGCATGACTGTAAGAAGTATTTGTGTAATGAGTGTAATGTGAGTGAGAAATGGCGGGTGCAAGTTATTTAATAAATCATGATTAGGTCTGAATACTTAGTAGGTTATTAGTTTCAATATAAGCAAATTTTGCAGATACAAAGTACAAATAAGTACAGTTTTTTTCAGTCAATTTTATTAGGTGGTTAATGTCTAGTTTTATTAGTTTATTATACACATATCCGAACACGTGTATATTATACACGTGTCCCAAAACTCAACGTCAAGCATGGGACAAGAGGTCACGCAACCCCGGAAAAATAAAAATCTATATCAGTTAGTTCAGTTAAAACTAAATTTTTATGAAAATATGAAAATTGACACGCTTTAGCAGTTGATTGCTCTTTTAATGGTCAGTACGCTATACTCCTTTGTTTAACGCGCATGTTTGATATTTGTGTTGTTCCCATTTCCGTACTAACGATTTTGGCTTTTGTGAAATTGACTTGATTTTGTTTGTTTTACTGGACCAGGTTTTCTGGACTTGTGATTGTGACACCTGAAAATTGTGTTTTGCAAACTCAGCCGATAAAACCAGGGATTTTGTTTTCTGCTACTTCGGTAATCGAAACATGTCTTATTTCTAATCAGCTCAAGTATATGCTAAAATACACCTCATCTATGGAGAATGTGGATGTAACGAAAGTGCCGCAGCCAGACTTTATCGAGAAAGGTACCCGAATGTCGAACGTCATCCGGATCACCGCGTTTTCGTCCATGTACATTGGGCGTATTCGGAGGGATGACTACCTGGTGTTCGAAAACTTGGTGGAAGACCCCAAGGGGACTACGATGAAATAGTTTTAAATGAGATTCAACATGCATTGAGGCAGCGCGGTGGACATTTCCTTGCCCAAAAACTTCTCAGAAATGAAAGACGGCCTGTGCCCAGCAATGGGACGTATATAGGCTGTAACTTTAACTAAACTAACTGATATGGTTTTTTTTCCCGGGACTGATATAACCTTCAATCTCGCCCCGTGCCCGCTTGACGTTGAGTTTCGAGCCACGTTGTATGCATAAGTGTGGTCCTAAAATGCAAATAATCTTTCTATAAAAATGGTTTTAAAATAAGTTGTATCTACAGATAATTTCCTGCGTTTTTTTTAAGTTCGTTGGATTGTATAATAATAAACTATGTTAGAAATATATATTAATTTATTAATTCATTCGCTAAATGTGTCAATGTGTGGTTTAAAACTTAAAATACTATCTATTATAACCGCTTCGATATTTAATATATTCAACAGACTCCAGTGAAAGGCAAGAACAGAATATTATTCTTTTAAACAATTATATGGAATTAATCACTAAGTTAAAATTTCAATATTTTTGAATAGGTATTGTTGTATGTATTGAATAAGCTATATATTTATTTACTAATATTGGTGAAACTTTACTTCGTAATTAGTAATTGCATTTATCTGTCTGTGCAGTTGAGAAACTGTCCATATTCGCAACAAATATCAAAGCAGTTACCATCTACATATGAGATTATATGTCTCTAGAGAGATCAAATTTCGTTAAGTAATCATAAATTAGAAAAGGTTGGCCAGTGTACTTCCTTGGGGCACGCCATTTGTTAATAATAGATCGTTTCTGTTAATATTAACACCAACGCACATATCTCTCAGAAAGAAAACTTTGAATAATTTCATTTGAGTGCCTGATACCGTCGTTTCCTCGTCAGTTTAATAATATTTTTTAATACGGTATAGAATGTTTTAAATCTAAGAAAATTGAAATACGCTTTTTCAATGTCTAATTACAATGATATAAAATTGGTGTGGAGTGTGGATGGCGTGCTCTGTTGGTTTGCCATGTCTAAAACTACACTGTGTATTTGAAAATAAATAAATTTTCCAAACAGTCTATAAGTCTAATAATAATAATTTTCTCAAAATTTTTGAAAAGCAGGTAAAATAAAATATTTCTATAATTACTTATGCTCGGGCCACACCTAACGAGAAATGCCGTCAATTATCGCGTTGATGGGCGTTGAATGTAGGTGGCCACCACTTAAATAATTTTACAACGGCATTAACAATGCCGTTTGCCGTTGAGCGATAACTCGAGTGGCGGTACATCAAAATTAACGCACGAATTATCGCGTTGAACGGCCACACTACGTTGCCTCATTGCGCACGGCGAGCCTGTGAGGTCGCTGCGTATGTATATATATATACGTTCTTGAGATTCTGCAAACAGAACCATGCTTAGGCAATAATAAAATATATTCATATAACAAAATTTAGACTCATCAAATATAGAGTAGCAGCGTCAACGTCCATCCATCTTGCTTGAAATTCAAGGAACATTAATGCCAACTTTTAACGCCGTTCAACGGCATTGAAATTGAAATGACGTTGACCGTTCAAGTGTAGCCACTCACTTTATCGCGTTAAAATTAAAGCAATAATTGTTGCATTTATGGGCATTGACGTTTTCCGTTACTGTGGCCCTAGCATGATGGAGTGGAATAATGAAAAAGTTATTACGTTTCTTGAGATTCTGCAAACAGAGCCATGCTTAGGCAATGATAAAATATATTCATATAATAAAAATTTACACTCATCAAATATATAGTAGCAGCGTCAACGACCATCTTGCTTGAAATTCAAGGAACATTAACGTAAAGTGACCATACGTACCGTTTTGAACGGGACTGTCCCTTTTCTCGGTTACCTGTCCCGTTGTCCCCAAACAAAGTTCCGGGACGCAAAATAGTCCCACCGAAACCGTGCAAAAATTTAAAACTATGACGTTCGTCAGACACGAACGGTGCGAGAGCGAGATCGACCAAAAAATAACTGAATGGGATAATTTAAAAGTTTTCGCAAAACTCGTTGGTAGAAGTATTCAAACACTTTCGCACCAACAATCTTCAACATAAATTCTTCTGCATTTTAATCGAATATATTTTATGTTTGCAGGTACAACTCCAGTAGAAAAAGTATTTTCTATATGAATAAATTGTGGACGTCTGAAAAAATCACACAGGTTTTATAGGCGATGTTGATAACAAATGTAATGTAAAAAAAACTGGCCTAAATTTTATTCTTATTTAAAATCATCACCAACTTTATTAAAACAAATTTGTTCACTGACAAATATAAACATAATTAAAAAAATATTGCATTTAATAATTACTGTCTGAGCTGGTGAACTGGTGATTAATTTTGATTTTTCTACAATTGTTATAATAAAAATAATTATAATTAATGTGATTATAATTATAGTGGACACTAATATATACAGTTACAGTTTTTAAATAAATAACATAATATTTTTGTTAACCTGCTAACTGGGGAGTACAATAAACCATGTCCCAATTTGAGTTAAAAATAAATGGTCACTTTACATTAACGCCACCTTTAACGCCGTTCAGCACGGCATTGAAATTGAAATGACGTTGACCGTTCAAGTTGTAGCCACTCTTTATCGCGTTAAAATTAAAGCAATAATTGTTGCGTTTATTGACGTTTCTCGTTACTGTGGCTTGCGGCATTATACAAGTTTACCATCTTTTAAAAATAGGTCGAATTACGGACTTCTTAGATATCCTAGGATTGCCCCCGAACGGGTTATGTAGCCGTGGCTGGTCACCGCGGTGAACAAAGAGAACCTCTTGACTGGCCGTGGTGTAGTGCCGGCTGGCCCAGATTTGGCAGCCCGCTCAGTGGGCTTGGCGAGCCCGCTTCAGATGTGTGTCCGTGGGCTGCGGCGGGAGGGTGCCTCTCCCCTACCGCTGCAGCAGAGGTGTGGGTGCGGAGGAGAGGTGTTGGTATGGCGTGCGCCACTCGCCCACTCGCCCTATCCTCCGCGACTCTGACACCACCGTTGATGCGGTGGTGGTGGGGCTGCGGGGAGAGGTGTCGGTATTGAGGCGCCGCTCTCCTACCCTCCGCAGCCGAATCTTGGTTGGCATGGAGCCATGGCCGGATCCGCCGCTGGGGTCCGGAAAGCTAGTGCTTCAGAGTGCTCGTTTTTCCTCGCCCCTTCAACCTTCGCGTATCGGACACAGGTGTCCGTTGCGCTGATGTGGTTGGGCGTGGAGGAGGCACGCTGTGTGTTCTGGTGCGCCTTACCTGAGGAGGAGATGGGGTGGTGTACCTCTCCCGAGGAGGAGCCGCTGCTCGGACTGGTGGAGGCTGGTGCGGATGTGCGAGCATTCCTGTGGCCCTGCCAATATGCGACGAAAGTGAAACACCATGGGGTTTTAGTCGGTGCAGGTCAGAACCGTCCTTGCCGTGAGGCGGGAATGCGTAGGCATTTCCCATGTAAAAATGCTCGTCGTATGCTACGTTGACTGATTTGTTTATATTGGGTGGGTAACTCTTTCAATTAGTACAGCATGTTTCCCACATAACTAAGAAGGCTGATACCACAGTAGTTTTACAGTCCTGCTGCAATCCTTTTCTTTTATAGTGGGACTGTCACAGCTGCACCAGTCTCCCTGCACCCACTTAAGTTCCCAACACAAATTATATAAAGTTACAGAGTCTGCCACCACTCCCTCTCAGCCCTTAGCATTGAGTGATACTCTATCATATCCGGTTGCCTTACCTGTTTCATACTTTTCATTTCTTTCATTATTTCATCTATACTTAGCTCTCTATCTCTTTCCTCTTCTTTCGGAAATTCTATTTCATTCAAACGTCTCATCACTCGTAAACATGCTTTCAAAGTATCCATCTCTCTTAAACTCGAAACTTCGTCATTCAGAAATACAGCCATTCTGGTCTCGTATAGCATTCATTCTAGGCTGTTTTGAATGTCCTAACAGTTTTACGAGTTTCCGAACATTTTAATATTTGCCTGAAGTTATCAAATATTTTTCTATCATTATTATCCGTTCTTTCTTATTTTTCCTTTCAATTACTCCTTTTCTCTCTTATTTAGATATCTAAGACTGCCTTTTTCTTTCAATATCATCATTCTACCGCTTCTTCGTCTTTCATCATCATCATCATCATTACAGCCCTTACAAGTCCACTGCTGAACATAGGCCTCCCAAGAATGCCACAAAAGCACAGGTCCTGAGCCACCCGCATCCATCGACTTCCTGCATGTCTTACGGTCGTCACTCCATCTAGTGAGGACGCCCTACACATCTCGATCACGCTAGTGAGGCCGCCACTCAAGAACCTTTTTCCCCATCAGTTGTCAGTTCTTCGAGCTGCTGCTGGCCTGGCTGCCACTTCAACTTACTAATCTGTTGGGCTATGTCGGTCACTCTGGTTCTGCGGATATCCTCATTTCTAAGTTATCACGCAGTGAGACCCGACATAGCCCTCTCCATAGCTCCTGAGCAGCCATGGGCTTCCTCATCCGGCCAGCAGTGAAGGACCACGTCTCCAGTTCCTGAGGTCATCACTGGCAACACACTGGTTGTACGCCTCGTTTTCAAGTTTTGAGGTATACCTGACGAGAAGATGTGCGTAATTTTGAACGCTGCTTGTGCCAGTTGAATCCGTCGATTGACCTCTCGGTCGAAGTTGGACTACCTAGTCGGACTATTTACTCCCAGGTAAACATATTCGTCAACAACTTCGAGCTTAGTATAACAACTACCGGCATAGGTGTGACATGGACATTAAACATGATCTTTGTTTTTGTCCATGTTCATCTTAAGACTATCCGTTGGGGCACTATTGAGATCGTTGAGCATAGTGCTTGAGTCCTCAGCGATTCTGCCATAAGGACTATATCATCGGCAAATCGAAGGTGAGTGATGCTCGCCATGATGTTATTGCTGCCGTATCCTTTCCAGTCAGAAGCGAGCGTCTTTAATGCGGCGGTGAAGAGGTTTCGGGGATATAACGTCACCCTGTCTTACACCTCTCAGGTTGGACACCTCTGCTGCAGTTGGACACCTCTGCAGTTAGAATAACTAGCCTTGGTTGCTACTAAATCCATATGTTCTCTTCTTTGCTTCTACTTCATCCGTACCTTATCGTCCCATCATAAGTGTTATTTTTCGCTTTCATTCGTTCTCTTACTTACACCACATACTTCGGTGCTGCATCCACCGTCTTTCTGGACATTATAGCACACAGTCTCCAAGTCTAAATCATTTATACATTCCTTGTCCATACCATATATTTTTCTCAGTCTACATTTGAACTTCTCTTTCGCACCTTCATCCTTGTAACCTTTCTGTTCTTATACGCTGTAACGCAGTGGTAGACACAGATGGCGATGCCACTCAACATCTGAATAGACCATTAATTCGGCATAAGACCAAGTAATGATCCATCCTCTACGTTGGACCCCAGCAAACCATATCTACCACTGCGCTCCTCATTCTTTCATCCACAATTATAGAAATCTATCGTAGCCTATCACCACCTCTTTCCCTTTTATGCATGTGAATCTTCTTCTTATGACGAAAGAAGGTTTTCAAACAATATTATTCCACACATACGGTGAGGAAGCACCATTCTCATTTACTTTCACAAACGTTCCCAATATCCTTTCATAACTAAGCCTCTTCACGCCAGCCGTTCCATTAAAATTCTAATATAACAATATTTTCAATCATCCTTGCATTTCATTAGCACTTCCTCATATCCCAAACTGCTCCTCGGATATAAGTGGGCTTAGACATGTCTCCGGGCGTAGACCCTAGAACAAACATCTTCTTTAAGCCCACTTTCATTTAATATCCATAACTTGTGTGAACACACATTCATACTCTTTCACTAATGACCCATTTGTTCTTTCTGAAAAGGATGATACCGACTCCTGGCATGCCGCTCGGTCTCGTCTTACAGACCAGTACGCGGTATACATGCCATGTGTGAGTAATCCTATCCTTCCATTCGTCTCATTTACATGACACATCTGTTCCTCTATCATCATATCATACTTCATCCATCTTATCATTTGTAGCTCCTGTACATTCAGCAGACGGGCTTCCATAATCCACTTTTGCCTCTCCGGGAGACAGAACTGACGGAGGCAAACCTCGTCACCAGTTTTCTCCGGAAATTCTTGCACCCCGCTCCATTAAAGGGGCGCCGAACTCAGGCCACTTCTTTTTATTTTATGCCTCATGGTGCGAAAGTGAGGGTGGTATTTTTACGCCGTTACCCACGGCGTGGAGCCAATCTGTTCTTTCGGCTTTGTCGCTGGCACCACCCGGGAGACGTCACGTTAACTCTCACTAAACATATCTTAATAACTAAACTGTAACACCATGTCCTCAACAATTTTATATATTTATAGACTATCAAGTAGATTGCCTCGTAAGAGGTCTTTGCCACAGTTGTCACACTTGGCAGGCGGATTGACAACCGCAGATTTTTATTTTCAAATGTTATAGAAAGACACTACTGCTTACATCTCCTGGTGTGTTTTCTCTGTTTCTCATACAATACCCTAGGGAGGATAAGGGTGATGGATATTCTTACACTACCGCTACAGTTAATCTTTGAAGTCTTTAGAGTACAGAGATAGTCAATGTCACCTTTGTAGACCCCTCAAAACAATTCTTTTTAAATGATATTTATAAGAATTATACAACTCAAATTCTAAATTTTTATTAGAATTAGTCTCGTTACTAAATTACGCTTTTATAAATTAAGAGAATTTACGTCAAATTAATAGTTTCCGCCATGATGCGTCGCGTTTACTACAGTACGTCTACTTCGCCGCGCAGTACAAAAAGCCACTGTATTAATTATAAGTTATAAGTGTACCCTTTAAGGAAAGTTTTTGTGATTTTTATACAAAGGTAAGTAATTACACAGTTTAAAAAGTTATTTGCATATATTTCGTCGTAACAATTTTACTAAATTTATAAAATTGGTACTTCAAATACTGTCGTTCACATATTGAAATAAAATAGTCAATAAAAGTAAATGAAAATAAAATAGGTATAAATTATCACCATAAATCATGTAAAAAACACAAATTTTCATATTTTACAAAATCAATGTGCGAAAATTACGTTTTATGCTTAGATTATTTATCTCGTTTGTATTATAATTTCGAAATATCGTGAATATTATGGCGAAATTGTTATCAACAAAATGGCGTTGGTCAAAGATAGTAATAAACATATATATACCTATAGATTGATTTTTTTATTAGAGCTCCTAATAATGTATATTATTACGATATCGATATAATAATGTTATATATTTCTTTTCTTTATGAAATTTCAGTGTTTTTTTCTACATAGTAGTTATTTGAGTGTAATAATTTGGTATTTCATAATTCTTATTATTATTCTTATTATTTATTCTTATATTATATTATATGTAAGTTATAAACTTTCTAATAACTCTTTTGAGCCTCATGAAGACACAAAATGTTCAAATGTGTGTACTGTACTACATCCATTTTCAGAAAAATGCCGGAATTTGACGAACTATTTCGCGACTCGGACGACGAATATCTCAGTGACAGAGAAGGAAAATGTTTCATATTCTGTTGTAAGTAATTTATTATACTCTTTTCTATATTATAATAAATATGGTGCATATGGATGTATAAAGTGACTGCTGATCTAAGGGTCCGGGTTCGAATCCCGGGTCGGGTCAAAAATCATTTATTAGATTTTCCGTCAAAATTCTCAGTAGCACCCTGAGTCAAAGTTGGCGGTGATAAATGATAAATTATCTACACCTATCATATAACGCAAACATGCGTCTATGAAAAGGGTCTCCAGATTTTCTCACTTACTAAATAAAAGGCAGCAGCACCATCCTGGTCAATTTAATTCATAACCATAAAAATATGTCATATGCATATCTAAAATGTCTTATTATCATACATGTTTTTCAGGAGACGGATATGCATCAGGGGGACTTAGGTAACTCCAATGAGGTTATCCTACTGCCATGTTTGATGAACATGGCCAGTTCAAATGTCAAATCTCCTTTATGACCGCATCTTCCACCGAGCCACACAAGAAAATCCGCCGTTAGCATCGTCACCACCTTACGTAAGTAAATTTTGTTATTATGTTTGTATTAAGCTTTTTCAAAATATGTACAAGTAGAAGCTACCACAGTTTTAAAATTCTGTCTATATACAATTGAAATTCTTCACTCTCATAAATTAGAGATATGAAAAAGTCTCTGTCCTGGGAGTGACCAGCAAAAACCACAGCAGGACTTTTATTAAATATAATTAATTCACTAATAATAACATAGAATAAAATTAGTATGAAAACATTTAGAAACAGCATGGTAGCAATCTCCTCATTCCCAGGGTTCCAGGGTTTATGGTTGATAATAACATCAACCATGTACTCTTCAATAGTATAATAAACCTTTACTAAACAATTTTTGCTTACTAAATTTATAACTCATTGATAAGGTCTGTATATTTTCTAGGACTTTCTTATAAATACATATATATATTTGCCCCATGAAGAATTATACGACTCTGAGTCTAGTAACTGGTATAACTAACTTGTTACTACTTTCATCTTCAATCTAATTCATTTGTATATAATTATTCTTCTATTGTCTAGTTACAGTATTTGTTTATACTTATTGCACATTTATGTTATGCAATAGTTTTAAAACATATATTTGTACATATATAAAAAAGGGCAGAACAATTTTGTTTGTTTTGAGTTCATCGCAAACAAACAATGTGACCTATAATTTTATATATAAAGATATTAATAAGTATGTCATCCTATCTATGTACTTATATACCATTTTATTTTATATATCTTTATTACTATTTTATGGTTTTATAATAAAAAAATGCAATTTTGTATCTATCTGATAACACTTCATTGTGCGCTAAAAAATCTATCTATTTATGCTTGTTCCTTGTATTTACAGAATGTAAATCGCTATTTTTATAAACTATTTTTGTTTGTGTTTGTATATAGTATTTTATAAAATATATATGCACTCAATTATATTATATTGTTTTTATATATGTCTTGTAGGCGAAATGTTAGTCCAGAAGTGGTCGTTGTCGTTGAGCGGTTGGACGGCGACAAGTACTTGTTCGCGGACGAACACGAACTTTTCACGAGGAGGTGTTGGCGAGTTCGGTGGTGGTGCTGAGCAGGGGCGTGCGGGTAACAGCAGGCCGGCGACAGGCACGGGCGGTCGACGCGCCCGTGGTGCTCGCGCCTCCGTCTCCTCATCGTGGCGGCGCGGCGACCAACATACAAGTATGTGTGACAGATGATGATGTGCCTGAGTTTTGAGATAGGATTTTGAGACTGGTGGCTAATGGGAAGCTGGGAGAGGAGGGCCGAAAGGATGGAAGTAGATAATGATAATGATGATGGGGCAGATGGCATTGGACGTGCGGCCCTATTCGAAGATGCGACTTCTCTTAACTTTGATTGGCGCCCCATAGACTCCTTTCAAGGTGAAGAAACGTTTCTTGCGGAAACAACTGGGCCAACCACCCGTCCGGAAGTGCTTGAGGAGCATTCCGCCAATATTGGGACGATAGCATCATGTCTCATATAGCGACAGAAACGAACCGGTACGCTGTAGAACTGTCAGTCAGTCATCAGTGATGTTTTACTTCAGAAGACAGGTAATGTTTTTCAGTACGCATGTATGGATGTATTTTCTTTTACGCTCTGTAGCCTAAACTGCTTGATGGATTTTAACATATGGGGTGTTGTTCGACTTGCTTTAGTTGTGAAAGTGACATATAATATTTGAATTTTTTCTTTTCAGAAACTTTTGGTTTTGTTATTTATTACTGTTTTAACCATTGGACTTGTTTAATAAATTGTTTTGATGTTGATGTTTGATGACTTTTTACACACAAATATTTTTCAAATAATAAAATTAACCTCCCCCTTCTCTCCTTTTGGTTTCCTTCAATTCTTTATCATAAGGTCGTAACAATCCACTACCATGGGTCATAGAAATAAGAGGAGCTCAAGATTTTACTGCCGCAAATGTCGCCAGCACGACAACGCTGTTCTAAATATAGCACGGAACACCCGCGTTCCGCCGAGACTAAATAAAAAAATGTTCGTCCTTTTAGTCTATTAAAGTCTACAGATCATAAGCGTCCCATATATTGCAGGATATTTCCTGATTTGCCGTTTGGTAAGCGGGTTGGCAACCGCAGTTTTTATTTTTAGTCTTTATTAGGAGACGCTGCTGCCCATCTTCTGATTTGTTTCACTCTGTCGCCTCTAATCATGGTGATTAACCCATTCAAGGCGGCTCAAAAATCACACTTATTACGTAGGTGCGGGCGGTTCAGGAACTAACGCCGGTAGGCGTTTAACGCATCTCATATTTAAACACTGGCGCCGATCGGCGTTTCCCACATGAAAATTATTTCTTGCTTGTTGGGAATTTTACTGACGCTCATCAGATTACGCCATGTGCAAGTGACTGCGTACTCAGTGGCGAAATTTCATTTGTATATAATAAGTTATTTTGTGATTAACAGTGCAGTTTTATTAAAAATACTGGCAATTCCTATTTACCATAAATATGGCTGGAAATAGTAAGTGAATTTGTTTCTTTTCTATTCAGTATAAAGTAAGGATATTTTCCACATTATAGAAAGATTTCTTATTACACTGAATAAAGAAATTGGTTTTTATATTAATATTTTCGAAATTATTGAAATATGACGAGGTTGAACCTTTTCTCTGATTTTTAAGTTAAAATACTTTTAATAATAGTATTTAGTCTACTATTTAAATGTACTAAGTATAATAAGTAGAGTTTTGGATTAGTAGTTGAAGGAAGAAAACGTCAGAAGGGTATTCAGTTACATACTATTTCTACTGCAGCGTAATTTGTTTCACTTAATAATTAATAATGACTTGAAGGTGAGGCTCGACCATCGTCACAGAGTTTATTGAGTGACGGTGTGAGACCATTTGGTTCATGAAAAAGCCTATATAACTGTTTTTTAATTCCATAAAATAAAATAGCAAAATAAATATTTAATCAAAATGTTTTTGTTGATAACCTTTGGAAGACGCTTCGTTCGGCATTTTCCGCTGCTCTGAATAGTTTTGTTATTTTCTAAAATCATTATACAGAAACTGCGACTATAATGATGTATGTATGTAAAACATGCATATAAAAGTATATCCTTTAGAATAGAAATTAGAGATTATGGCTAAAATATAATTTAGGCCGATCGGCGTCACGCCTAAGAATGGCAATTTAAATAACGCCGTTGTGCGTGCACCGCAATGAATGGGTTAATAACGTCACGGTGAAAAATAACGTTTTGGTCCATGTCTAATGTCAGTTTTATTAATCATGTCTAATGAGTAATGGACGTGACAAAGTGATATTTTACTATTTTTATGAATAGAATAGAATGGTATTTTATTCAATATTAATTATTACATAATACTTATTGAAAGTCATTTTATTTACCACAGGTTCGGAAAATATGGAACTAGAGCATCCGTCACGGTTATTAAAAATAACACCTCAGTCTAGTCCTCTTACGACTTACAGTATGATATGAATATTCCACACTACACGTAATTGATAATTTCTCAAAACATTTTATTTATCGACAACGTCTTGCAATCGTCGTTTCTCTAGCGTTCATGACCTTCATGCACAAGTAATGCGATATTTTAATTGTTGATAATTTTATTTTTGGATAAGAACATAGTAATGACTCTAAGTTATATTTTCCATCATTTACAAAAAATATTGTCTTTGGCCTGACCTACTATACTCTTTGACTTGACCATAGGTCTGACTAAGTTAGCCCAATAAAATGTCAAGGCCTGAGGGTTAACACCACTCACTATCTATGTAAAATTCAATAAATATAGGTAATGACATTCAATAAACTGAACCAACAAATTATAACTGAATTTAAGTGAAAATTTTAACCAAAGTTTACATTAAATAATAAACAATGTAATTCAACCTTAATTTAGTAAAACAACATCTTCATTGGTGAAACCACGGTGAAATTATTACAGCGTTATTTTTTGTGAAAATAAGTCAACAACTATTCTATCATATTTATCTATATAAGTAAATCAGTTACTCCATTTATTTGATGCCAAAACGAACGTTTTAGTACGTTTGAAGTATCCAGCTGTATTTTGTATTTTGTGTTTTGTATTGTTCTATTTGGTGCTTCTGAATGAAAACACTTAATTTTATTTTTATTTATTTAGGGTTCCAGTTTTTTAAATTTTACATCTGATAAAAACTAAATAAAAGACTTTGTTCAATTTTATAACTCTGCTGTGGAACAGTAAGTACATTTAAGATTGTAATCATCAGAATTACTAAAAGCACTGTTTCTTCTTTTCTTTTTTTATCAGCCCGTTTCTCGACACAAAATTAACAAAAACATTGATAAATTAAAAATAGTCAATATCGAATGTTATTCCTATGATTTAATAAGTATGAACTAAAGCAAATTACTTTGTAGCACTTTTTATTTACTTGATAAACTAACCACAGTAATTATACTTCACTTTAAAGTACATACAGCTAATAGCATAGTGGCGCACTTATAGACAGTGAACGACGTGAACCATCATTAAGATAATATAGCAGTTCCTTTTATAGAGTACAACCATGAGTTTCTATACTCATGTGGTTGTACTCTATAAAAAGAAATATTAACAATGTAAAAAGTTGTAGTATAGAAACTCATGTTTTTGTATGTTAGATTACCACAAATCTTATCATTAAATCTAGTATATGTACACCTCATAATCCCTTATGTATAATATAATTTATTATATGGATGTCGATGATTTAAAATTCATTGGTAACATATGAAATTTTAATTCTAACGAATTATTCCTATGATTTATTAGTTCTAAGGGATTACCGTGTAAAAGGAGTGTAAGAATATCCACTATCCCATATAATCCCGTGGGTGTCGTAGGAGCCAACAGAGGGAAACAAATCAGGAGATGGGCAGCAGCGTCTTCCTAATAACGACTAAAAATAAAAAACTGCGATTGCCAACCCGCTTGCCAAGCGTGGCAACTAGGTCAAATATCCCCCTATAAGACAAGTTATGGGAGATGCCTATGTTCAGCATTGGACTTTAATAGGCTGAAACATGGCTGTAACGGTAACGGTAACGGCAAGGAATTATAGTACATTTTCATAAAAACCAATCAATAAGAGTGAACCAGTTTGCAGAGTGTAAGCATATGAATGTTGCTTGAAACCAAGAAACAAAATTAAACCAGTTTGCAGAAGGTAAACATGTGATTGTTGCTCGAAACCAAATAACAAGATTGTTTGATTACGAGCACCTAAAATACCGTGGTGGGAGTGAAAAATATTGAAAGTTTTTATTTTTATTAATTCGCCAAGCCCACTGAATACCCGTGGTGTGGTAGCCCACAGGTTACACTGAGACAGGATCCTTTTTGGCTTCACACAACAGCATTATTACCATTTTGTAATTTTTACTACGAATTTCTATGTTCCTTCATGTTGTGTGTTGGTCAAAAAAATGTTTTTTTTTCTTTCTTTCTTATTTCTTTCTTTACTTGGAGCAGCAACCTCGGGCCACCCTTTTGCCTCAGGCAAGTCACGTGGATTCTTCTTCCTTCACCGTGGTTGACTATTCTACGACTAATTAGCCTTCTTGCTCCGACAAGGCGGGAACCCGTTTGGAGATACCTATTATACGTCTATCCTTCATGAAGAATCAAGATGCAGATGCAATGTTACTGCTCATTCTTAAGGACTAAGATGGAATGCCTCGTTGGCAATAAAATTTTGTTGTTATTATTACATTTTATATAATAGGCCTGGCTGACAGATGGAATCTCTTTAATATATTATTTCACCTTTAACTCCATATTGATTTCTTTGATAAGGTAATAAATATAAAATGACGCTTAATCAAGCGGAACAACGGACACAAATAAATGAGAAGACTTATGTCGGCGATCCCTTTTCTGAATTGGAACGAGGGTAAAATTGCTTTTAATAGCAGTTATCAAAAAGCGCTTGATTAATGTCCATACTGATTCTTTCGCGGACGGCTTTAGTCCATACGGTCTCTGAACATAAACGCTGAAAATAGAGTGAATGGGGCTCTACACGCTATTGTGAAGAGTCAGAATGTGTCAAAAAAGGCACGATTGGCAATTCACAATGCTGTCTTATCCCTACTTTAATGTATGGTAGTGAAAGTTGGGTCTGGCAGAAGAGGCATGAGAGTAGAATAAATGCTGTAGAAATGCGGTCATTAAGGAGTATGCTAGGGCTGAATCTGAATGACAGGGTGAGAAATAGTGTGATAAGAAAAGTGTGGTTTGCAAGATGACGTTGTGACCAGAATTAAGAGGAATGCTTCGGTGGTTTGATCATGTAGAAAGAATGAACGAAGAAAGAGTGACAAAGCAAATTTATGCTGCAGAAGTGAACGGCAGAGTCGGAAAGGGACGCCCTAGACGAAGGTTTATCGACCAAATTGGCGATATATTGAAAATGGGCCAGATTAGGAGTACCCTTAACCGACGAGCGTGTATGCGTAGATATATGGATGTAAAGGAGGCGAGAGAGGTGTGCCAGGATCGTGCCAAATGGAAGTCCGTAGTCTCTGCCTACCCCTCTGGGTGACAGGCGTGAGTGTTTATGTATGTATGTATTATTTAGTACAACGTAGAAGTAAGGGTGACAAACGAGCACGGTTCATAATTCACAGTTTCACAGTTAACCTGATGATATGTGGATACTGTGGTCCATAATCATCAGCACCTATCATAGATTGAGAATCAAAATGAAGATGCGTTTATACTTCACTCGCTCGTAGATCCGGTCTAGATCGCGTGACCATGAGGTTCGGTCACGGTACTAACGGGTGGCTGTCGCGTGTCATTAAAATGACGATATCTCAAAAATTTTGTATGGGGTCTACATCGCTCGTTTGGAGAAACATAAATGAGTTACTTATTATGACAAAGTACTTAGAAAGTGTATTAACGTTAGGAGAAGCAAAGACATTAATCAATTTCCGTCAATTTATCGGTTGCCATGGCGCTAACGTCGTTATTGTATTTATGCGTGAGTATCGTGGAACACTCAGTTGGAACGAAGTTCCTTTCATAGTATATTATTATTGATAAACGTATTATAATATTGATTAACAAAATACTAATAAATGAATTACTAGCGTCTATTAAAATGAAGCGTCATATAAAATAATATTTCTTTCATGGCAAAATAAGAAAAAGTGCGAGTGAGATGGATATTATTCCATCTCGCTCGCATTATAAAAAGGGTCGTGACGGAAAAATCTTACACTTTTTCTCGCCTAGCCCCTATCCGCCAAATTCATACCGTGCGATAAGGAACTTCGTTCCAAAAAACTCGCGGAAACAGCGACGTATAGGCACAGAGTAAAGAATTACTCACGTGGTATAGGTCAGTTGTGCGGGGAAGTCCTCAACATGTTGTTATGTTTCGTGCAACATCGACGTAACGGTAATTATGACATTATTTTGTGTTATTTTTGGGGCTACAACGACAGATTGAACATTTTCACAATGTCGTTATTGCCCAAAAAATATAATTATTTGGTTCAAATACGCTTAAACATTGCTTGATAAATTTATTTATTTATATAAGATATAGATTAGATAAAATAGGCAATGATATGATATTATGAGCTATTTTCACGATATTTGAATTAGGACCACGTATTTTTGTTGTGTTTTTGTGTTGTCTTTTTGGTGTAGATATTACATTTCACGAGCGTGCGTCAATCATTGTTAACCTTATAACAATGTGAATAAAAGTCACAAGACGCGCGCTCGCAAGTTACGATTTGTTGTGATTTAATTTTTGAGGTTTCTTACAATAATGAAAGAACATGGTAAAAATTTGGTTAGTTTACTAATGGGTAGTTAGAACCACTATCTTTTGGCATATTGACTAATTTAAATAATATTGATATTGTTGGTGTTGCTAATCAGAGTAGAAACGGTAGGTATTAAATAGGCAGACTGCCAGATTTCATTATTAGTTTTGGTTTTGTATTGCAATAATCATGACTTTTCTTTTAGCCAATAAAGAAGTACCATTATTGCTCATTAGTTGAGAGTATTTATCCTAACTTGTCAAGACCGCGATTCTCTCCGTATCAAAATGAAGATATTTCAAGCGCATTTAATAACGTCGCATAGTATGAAACAAGTCAACACCAATCAGATACATTTGAATTCCAAACTGCTCGTGACCTTAACCAATTTTTAATTTTTTATTTAATTGTAATAAAGAGGTTGCTGCTGCCCATCTTATCTTTATGTTTCCCTCTGTCGCCTCTTATGACACCCACGGAACGATATGGGGTAGTGGATATTGTTACACCGTCACAACACAATTAAAATTGCAATTCACAATTTCTCTGGTGTCTTCAGTTTGCTCGCGTACTGTGCACTTTACCGGGAGTACTTAGCCTTTGATCTGCGATGGGTCTCACATACTCGTACATATTCTAATAGTTAGAAATTGTGAGCAACGTAAACATTTATACTTTCATGCAAATACAGTAGTAATAAATAATAATGCAGAGTTTAGTAGTGAACGTGCTATTTTCTCAAACACACGAATGCATAAATTTTAAATTCCGTAGACTGTAAGTTGGCCTCAGCTTTGAGATCACCAATACACATTCTTAGTGTAATAAAGAGAAAGTGAAAATAAAATATATTTATAATATAACTATATATAATAATTAATAATATGAAAATATCATTAAAGCTATCTACATTATTTTTTATAGTGATTTCAGCTTCATGTACCACCTCTTCCTGTTGAAACTACACAAGCGGCGCGTTAAGTTGAGAGGCTATTTATATTTTAAACCGTAAAAATTAATCCATCAAATAAAAGAATATTTCCTTATCCATTTTCTTTTGAAATAAATGTTTAAGTTTAGGCTTAAAAACATGTTTTTAATATTACTCTTTGTAACTTAGTTGGTTATGATATAGTAAAGGTCAATATTTAATAACTCTTAGATTCAAATATTTTCTTACATTTTTTTCTTGATAACCCTAAAATAGCAAGTTTAACATTACGTTTTCCTAAAAGCGATCTATACTTCATAGCACGTTCTACATCAACAGTTTCCACTTCTGCAACAGATGTGCCCACTTCCGCACAATTGGCAAATCTGAACTTATGGAGTAGCAGTGACGTTAGTGTCTGTGCCTCGACATCATGTATGGACACGTGAAAGATATACTAACTGAACACTAGAAACAATCATAAATTAAGTAGGTGGTAATCGCAATTCCGAACAATTTTATTAAAATTTGTTATGAGAGTGACAAAGTTCAGTAATTGTGAAAATCGAAATTATAAAATACCTAAACAATATGCCGTGTAGTGGCGGTTAAGAATATCCACTACCCCATATCTTCCCGTGGGTGTCATAAGAGGCAACAGTGGGAAACAGGCAGGAGATGTGCAGCAGCGTCTTCCTGATGACAACAATACTACAATAAAAAAACTGAGGTTACCAACCCGCTCACCAAGCGTGGCAACTATGGCAAACATCCCCCCATGACACTAAAAAGTACATTCTGCCACTACTGAAGAGTATAATCTGCCACTTTGCCTAGCGTATGTGGACTATTAGAAAGCCTTTGATTCCGTCGAAATTTGGGCGCTGCTACAGTCCCTTCAGTGGTGCCAAATTGACTGTCTGTATATCGAAGTGCTGAAGTATTTGTACAGTAGGGCTACGATGGCTATCCGAGTACAGAACCAGAGTACGAAACCTATCCAACTGCAGAGAGGTGTAAGACAGGGTGACGTTATATCCCCGAAACTATTCACCACTGTGTTGGAAGACGTTTTCAAGCTACTGGACTGGAAAGGATACGGTATTGTTGTTGTTGGGAGCACTAAGCTCGAAGTTGTTGACGAGTATGTTTACCTGGGACAAATAGTCCGACTAGGTAAGGCCAACTTCGACCGAGAGTTCAATCGACGGATTTAACTCGGCTGGGCAGCGATCGGGAAATTACGACACATCTCGTCAGGTATACCTCAAAACCTGAAAACCAAATTGTACAACCAGTGCGTGTTGCTAGTTATAACTTATGGATCTGAGACATGGTCCTTCACTGCTGGTCATATGAGGATGCTCAAGGTCGTTCAGCGAGCTATGGAGAGGGCTATGCTTGGGGTTTCTTTGCATGATAAACTTAGGAATGAGGATATCCGCAGTAGAACCAGAGTGACCGACATAGCCCAACGGATTAGTAAGCTGTAGTGGCAATGGGCCGGCCATATAGCTCGAAGAACCGACAACCGATGGGGAAGAAAGGTTCTCGAGTGGCAGCCTCGTACCGGTAGGCGAAGTGTAGGGCGACCCCTCACTAGATGGAGTGACGACCTGGTAAGACATGCAGGCAGTCGATGGATGCAGGTGGCTCAGGATCGTGCTTTGTGGCATAACTTGGGGAGGCCTATGTTCAGCAATGGACTTGTGATAGGCTAATACAAGTCCATTGCTGAACATAGATAAATAAATTATAATAATAACCAAATCATAGTATTTTTAAATAACAAAAAAAATCTTCCTTCCTTCTAAAGACACATCGTAAACGTATCAGAAAAAAAAATCAGCAATATTTTCTGTAAATACTGCAGACTGTACGTTGAAATATGCAATTTGTATGCCGGTGCGGAGCTGCGTGATGATTTAAAAAACGTGACGAGGTAAGGCAAAGAGGTTTGTAAAACTAGCTACTATCAAAGGTTTATAACGCTAGGAGTGTTTTATCAGATATTACGTAAGTATATTATTTGGATTTAAAAAATTAAATGCTGCCTGTTAAATCTGGAATATCTCTAAAATACCTAAAAAATTAAGTTGATCATTCGTTTTGTACAGCTCTTAATATACGAAAATGTTTGATTATTAAAGAATTTCTAAAGAAATTTAACGAATTTTCCTTCCCTCAGGATTAAAATTTGTTTAATATATATATACCATTTTATTACTTATTAAAAATGCCGTAAGGAATTTGTAATTATATTATACCATCAGACATTCCATCTTAGTTATTTCTTAGTTGATTTTTAATCGAGGATTTAATGGATAAGATAGATGTAGAAGTCTATGGGCCATAGTATCTATTTACCGTCACGCATTTATATAAATTCTTACAACACCCACGGGACGGAATGGGATGGTTGATCGTTTAAGCCGTCACTGCAATATAACAATATAATTTTATTTGTTATTGCATATTCAATTGAGACGTGGTAGCTCAGGGACTAAGGGATGCTCGCCGTAAATTTGATAATACGCAAGCAAATCAGGACCGAGAAATTGTTAATGGCAATTTTAAGTGCTGATTTACCACGTGCTTGCCGGTCAAGAAAAACATCGTAAGGAAGCCTGCATGTCTAAAAAAATTTTTCGAAGACATGAAATCCACCAAAATGTATTGGGGTAGCGCGGAAGTACGCAGATTCTTACTTGCCTTAAAACCTTCTCAGAAATGAGAGGAGGCCTGTGGCCTGCATTGTGGCGTATATAGGCTCAACTTCAACTTTTATACGCAATTCAGGAAGTGTGTTGCTCATTTTTTATAATATTTACTTGCGTAAAATATATTTGAGTTTCATCGTTTCATCATCAGTTAATAATATATAAGTTTAGCTTTTGCCTCCCTTCAACATATGCATGTAAGCAGGCCATTATCAAACATAGACTTCTTATATAGTATAAAAGCTTTAAAAGAAGAAAGAAAGAACATTTTTATTCATCGCTAAAATTTATCTATTTGAAATAAACATAATAACTAATAAACTTATAACAAAATAATAACTTTAAATAAACGAAATTCATCAAGAAGAAAAAGAGGCGCTTCGTAGTCTTTCACAAACGTAATTACCTTCACACTATTGGAAGATTATATATTATGTTGGCGTTACAATTAGAGCTCCTTTAACTCAGCTCGGGATTGTTGTACCGCCATCTTTCGGAAGCCATTTGATCTTTTTGGCATTTCTCACAGTCGCCTCTTACGACACCCACAATGAAATGATATAATAGATTCTCTTACGCCACCACCACGTGGCAAATATAATTTATAAAACAATACGCTATTGTTAATCCGTCTAATGGCGACGTATCCCTTGATGGTGAAATTTGTTTCCAATGCATATACATTTACAAAGTTGACAACAAAGAGTGGAGGACTGTCGTTTTAAATTCGCATTTAAAATTTAATAATGTGTCAAAATGATGTATCAAGTGGAGGGAAAATATTAATAATTAGTCCACTAAAGTCAATTAGACTAAAAGTTTATAACAATTATTTAAAAAGTTTTGGAGTTGTAAGAGTATCCACTAGCTCAAATCGTCCCGTAGGTGTCATAAGAGGCAACAGAGGGAAACTGATACAGGATATGGGCAGCAGCATCTTGCTGATAACAGCTCAAAATAATAAAGAACTACGGTTGTCAACTTGCTTGCCAAGCGTGTTAACAATGGCAAATTCTTACCAATGCGTCTCTTTAGGGGAAGCCAATGTTCAGTAGTGGAATTTTGTAGGCTGATAGGATGAAAATTATAAATAAAATTTTTATAGGACAGGGCAATAAATTTAGTTACTTCTTTTTTAAATGTGTGCAAAATATGTTAAATATTGAATGGCTTAACCACTGTATTAAACTTGAAATTAATGGTTGAACGTACTCTTATACATACCATTTATTTTAAAGAGGGCACTTCACACGCGATACTGTAGGAAACTTTAAAACGGCGACTATAGACATTGAAATTTTTCTACTGTAATCATTATGTTTTAAAATTATATCTGCCCCAAATGATTACAATCTAATCAAAAAGCAATACAAATTAATAATAAACGTATTATTTAGAAATAGAAATACTTTTAAAATGAAACCATCTAAAAGCCATATTAAGATATAATAAATTTAAAGTACGGTGCATATTTCTATTGCTTGTTATCTTGTCTAGTAATTAAAGTGGTGCAAAACTTTAACAAACTTTACATAAATTTCATGTTGCCTCTGTCTACTTTCCTTCAAAGAATCCTTTCGTAATTACCCATACACTTAGTACGAACAAGGTAGCGCTTTAAATGCTAGAACGATTTAAAACATATTCTTCTTCTTCATCGTCAGCTCGTTAAAGTCAAACTGCTGATCAAACTACAACTCACTGCTGTCACAGTACCAAAAGTCACGCACCTTGTTACCCGTATGGTTATTATAATTCCTGCTTACACTAGATGGCGATAGCACCATTTATTGAAGACCAAAAGAATTTTCCTATAGTCGCCTCTTACAAAACCCACGGGACAAAAAGAGAATAGTGGATTCCTTTACGACATCACCACAAAATATAGTATTATAATTTAATTGTATTACTTTTACGTGGTAGAGCCCCGCTACAGCATTATTATAGCTACAGCACGAGCACGCTCTCACAAAATACCATCGTGGAATAGTAGCTTAATACTTCAATATTTCATATGGTGAGTGTAGAAAACCGGAAACCCTGCTTACTGCATACAGGCATTCCATATTGGGTCTCAGAAGTGACAATGCGTCTGAATTTTGAATTCTAATAAATTAATGGATAGGATAGATGTATTTTTGTACTTACTTAAACTTGTTATTTATGTACTTACCATCATGTACATTGTGTGCTCGTTTGTCACGCATTTATATATAACTAGCTGTTACCCGCGGCTTCGCCCGCATTGTCACTGTGAAAGGAACTATCCATTGCTTTTTGAATTGAAAGAAAAGAGTTTTATAGATTTGTCAGAGATGCAGCCATTAAAAGGAAACTGAGCAAAATTGATTCGTCAGCCTATTTAAATGTTTTGAAACGCAGCGTATAGGAAAGCATGAAAATAGCCTGTTTATTCAAATAAATGGGATATTTTTAATTAAAAACTGAGCATAATTATCCGTCAGGGATGCAGACTTTTGAAAAGAAACTGAGCTAAATTGATTCGTCAGAGATGCAATTTTCTGAATTGAAAGGAAACTGAGCCAAATAAAAGATCCGTCAGAGATGCAGCATTTGGAATTGAAAAGAAACTGAGCTAAATAGGAAATTTTGAATTGAAAGGGAAGATCTGTGGGAATTCTGATTAAATGATTGTTGGAATTTTGGAAAAAAAACTAACTGAATACTATTTTAAGACGCTACTGTACACAATGTTATATGTTTTTACATTCGGGGAAAGAATGTGGACATTCTGGGCATTTGACACACGCGAACATGCATACAGCTGACCATGAGAGAACAGTTTTCTAAGTTGACCGCCGCTACCTGTAACGTTTGCCCTTGCGCTTTATTAATTGTCATTGCAAAACTGAGCTTAATAGGAACTGCAACCAATTGAATTGAAAAGGAAGATCTGTGGAATTATAGGGTCCGTGGTATAATAACATTTTCACCTTTTCCTACGCCTGTCAAAATTGTAGCACCGATTATGTTCCGTCAAGATGTCACACGCAGCCTTGTCCGTTACATAACCGAGCATCTAAATTTCGCATTAGCATGACTGGGACGCCTAATTTTAATTGGAAGCTTATGTGAGGCACACCGACAACTCTAGAAATTTAGAAACTCTACGGGATATGAAGTGCTCTGTTCTGTGTCCATAACTGTGTCTACAAAATACTCATTATTTCTCCTGCTACTTCACTTAATATATCTGAATTTATTTTATTAACTCTCATTTTGGTGCAGAATCGCCCTTTCACATAACCATTTGTCGTCATATATTTGTTCGTTAAATCTGAATAAACGCTCAAATTAATTCGGAATGACTCTGTACTAAATTACAAAAATCTCGTCAATTTAACGCAGCCTCAGCATCCGTTTCAACCTCCATCGCCAATTTTAATAGTGTGTCAGCATAGTTTCCAGCATTGATATTATTATACAAATGCACTCTCATATTCGTAGTTAAACTGAATTTTGTTACCTTGTTCCATAAAATAGACGACTTGAGGCATGCTTTAATTTCATCTGCAGGTGTGCCCTTTTGAATGACAGGTAAGTTTGGCGAAAGTCACCATCAGTAAACCACCATTCCCCATTATTACATCGGTATTGCTGCGCTCCTGGAGCGTTCTATTTAGTGCTTCTACAGCTTTTTTATGCGACATTGTACTTTCGTCCCACACTAAAAGTTTGCATTGTCGTAGCATTATACCTCGTGCACTATTTTTGCTAAAGTTGCAGATCGGTGATTCTTCCTGGGCTAGATTAAGAGGGAGTTTTAAAACAGCCACAGCCACAGCAATGTTTTTATCTTTCCGTACTTGCGCTAATAATAAATTTAACAAAAATGTCTTCCCAGTTCCTCCAGGGGCATCTAAAAAGAAAAGTGCACCATTTCCAGATTCAATTTGTCCTAATACTTTGTCAAAATCTCGTTTTTGTTCGGGAAGCAAGCGGGGTACGAATTCGGCTACTTGCTACTGCAAAGCTGGTATATCGTAGTTTGTTTCACGTATAATTTCATCACTTAGTTCATTTTCGGTTGTTCGCTGAGGGCTTATCATTCCAAAGTCGCTTAATTTTTTGCCTACCATTGTCATTACTTTATCTTCAATTTTTCCAAGTGCTTCATTATAAATGTGTTCATTGTATGTCATGTTCGCGTGTCTGCTGTAACCTTCATAAAATATCTTCCGCCATGTACTCTTTATATTTGTCCCACAATTTATGTGCATTAGATAGCCCGCAAGATGATATGAGAGTTGCATAAAGATCCTAATTTTGGCTGGTGACTGGCACTGCACAGCTTCCTCCATGGTTTCATCCCAGTGATTATCGTTTTCTAAAAGATGCAGAGCTTCACATGCTTCTCTATAAGTTGCGCATTCCTGACCGTTGACAGTTTTAAGGTCTTTATATCCTGTAGGACCCCGAACATGGTGCAGCAGCAATCGTAAACAAAACATTCAAAATTAGTTGGACGGTATACACACGACCAAGGGCATCTGATGACTTTACAGGCCAATTTGCAACAGGCGCGCCTTGAATACAGCGTTTCACTCCTTCTAGATGTGTTCCGTATAATGGCGGGGACTTCAGAATATAACAACGTTTTGCAAAGGGGTCAGTTTGACAAAGTTGAAAAGAAGGCTGTTAGTGTAGTTTTTGGCGGTGTTGCAATTCTTTCTTGGAAATTTCTTTCGATGAAATATACACGCTCTCCATTTTCTAAGTGCACAGCAACGTAAGTAACTGTTGGGTGCCATTGGTGTAAAGGGAAGCCAAGGAGACGCCACGCTGCCTTGTTACTGCTGACATAACGCCCTGCTTGAAAGGTCTGTACTTCATTAACGGGATTTGCCTCACCTTCACTCCTGAGATTAAATATTGCTTGGTCGCTTCCTTTATTTATGTACTTACAGATATACTTGATTGCGCGGACAGAGCTACATGCTTCTACATTAATGTGCGCATTAAACATTTTACATAGAATGGGCGAATACGGGACAATCCAGCTGTTATCTAAGGTTTCGAACGCTCCAGAGCGAGATTTGATTGTAACTTTCCTGCCACCATCTTCGGGAGCTCTGCGTCTGTATAAAGGGTAGCCATTGTCATTGTGCACTGTTTCTTTAATAATAGCTGTTTAGGGAATTTCTTTGTACATTTTCCTTCTTTCATACATGGCGATATTGAATTTCGTGCTCCACATGGACCGTGAATCATATTTCGGACGATGGTATCATACAATTCTTTATTTTGCTCAGGATCCGGAATCTCGGCTTATTATGTCGTCTATTTGGCTGGGCCGCAACTTCTCTTTAAGCCATATTAGAATGTGGGCATGCGGTAATCCTCTTTTTGATCAATTGAATACATGAAGTACTACCTCTCCGAAAATTTTCCTTTGTTAATTACATACATTAATTTTGTACTTTTAATCTAAATACTCTAACTTCTAAATCGTGTCTGTCAGTACTTTTTGGCCCGCATTAGCTCCTGGTTATTTCTTTACATGTGGGATTGCAAGTAAAGTAACAAAGATCAGGTCTTCCGTAAGTTCGTACATAGGCGAATGCGTCTTGTGTGTACTCATGTAGGTAGCGGGGATTGTTAACGAATGATGAGGGCAGAAACTGCATCTTGTAAATGTGTATAATTCTCAACGCGCAGCTTTTTTTGATTTAAAGATATATAACAAGGTTCACTTTCTACCTTCACATACATATCTACCAAAAATTGATGAAATAATTGTCTACACCGGGCTAAGAGGTTAAAATCATTTTCTCGCAACATCATATGATACGCATAAAAATCCATACATGATACTTTTTTGTTCGGAGTAGGATCCTATGTGACCGGGTTAATGAGTGGAATTTGAAAATGATAATCCTCTTGTCCTTTGCAATAAATCAATGGGTATTGCAGAGCGTCATAAAACTTGTGTGTATCGGCTACCCGTTGCAACGTATCATCACGTGCTCGCAAGACAATGTCTCGTGAAGAAAATTGATCACCACTAATTACAGCTGCTATTTCGTTTATCAAAGGTGCATTGTAGCGCCTTTCATGCTCTCTTCGAGGGGTCCGATCTGCGTGAATGACGACTTTATTATCCTCTTCAGGTAGGTTTTCTAAAGCAGTTTTAAATGTTTTGACTAAAATGTTACGTTCATGCAAGAATCTTTGAATTTTGAACACTGTGTCTCTCAACTCCCTGGATAAATGGCAGCGACGGTCTACCTCAATTTCTTCGTCACCCATAAAATATACTTGTAAAATTTATGCTGTTCGTTTTCAGCTGGAAAAATGAACCTATTCTATGATAAATTTGCTCTTGCACCGTAAATGTAGGTGAATCCCGGCATTATTTCCCGGTCAACTCGAAGGATGTCATTTGAAAGCATGAGTTATATTTCCGGATCTGAAACACCAGAACAGACACAGGCGCGAAAATATGCAAATGCACAGCTCAAGCTGAACGTCGACAAAATTTTCAAAGAAACAATTGGTCGGTTTTTGTACAGCATTCAATTATGATCCGTTGATTGATTATAAAAATCACAGGTTAGTTGTTATCGGACTGATGGACAAGGCGTGTCGATTTTGCAGCGCTTTAAAATGGAAAGATGAGACCGAGCATGTGCTGTTCAATGGCAAAGTGTCTCTTCCGTTACTTGGAGAACCAGAAGAACAGCTTGAAAACTCTCTTTTATATGATGCTAATAGTCACGGCGCTTTTAAACAGGATCCGGAAATATAACTCATGCTTTCAAATGACATCCTTCGGGTTGACCGGGAAATAATAATGCCGGGATTTTCACTACATTTACGGTGATGCAGCAAATTTATCATAGAATAGGTTCACTTTTCAACTGGCTGTTTAACATAAACAAGATATATTTATGGGTGACGAAGAGGTGAGACCCGTCGTATGTCAGCTCCAGAGGTTGAGAGAGACACAGTGTTCAAGAGTCAAATTCTTGCATGAACATGTTTTAGTCAAAACATTAAAACTGCTTTGAAAACCTACCTGAAGGATAATAAAGTCGTCATTCACGAATCGGACCCCTCGAAGAGCGTGAAAACGCTGCAGTGCCTTTGATAAAGCGAAATAGCGGCCGTAATTAGTGGTGATCGAGCCTATTTCACGGACATTGTCTCTTGCGACACGTCGATGACCGTTGCAACGGGAAGCCGATACACAGTTTTATGACGCTCTGCAATACCCGTGATTTATTCGCAGGACGCAGAGGATTATCATTTTCAAATTCCGCTCGACTTGATTTTTGCCAGGATCTACTCCGAACAAAATGTCATGTATGGTTTTATGCGTATCAATGATGTTATGTTCTTGGCAAACAGTGGTAACGTCAATTTTGACCGGAGTATGTATGTGAAGGTGAAAGTGAACGTCTCCGTTATATATCTTTAAATCAAAAAGCTGCGCGTTGAAAATTATACACATTACAAGATGCAGTTTCTGCCCTCATCATTCGTTAACAATCCCTACTACAGTGATGCACACAGAACGCATTCGCCTATGTACGAACACGGAAGACCTGATCTTTGTTACTTTTACGCAATCACATGGAAAAATAACCAGGAGCTAATGCCGGTGTACTGACAGACACGATTTAGTTGCTAGAGTATTTAGATTAAAGTACAAAATTAATGTATGTAATTAACAAAGGAAAATTTTCGAGAGGTGCAGTGCCATGTATTCAATTGACTGGCAAAGGATTACCGCATACATTCTAATATGGCTTAAAGAAGTTGCAGCCCAGCCAAATAGACGACATAATAAGCGCCGAGATTCGGATCCTGAGCAAAATAAGAATTGTATGATACCATCGTCGAAATATGATTCACGGTCCATGTAAGCACGAAATTCAATATCGCCATGTATGAAAGAAGGAAAATGTACAAAAGGCCCTAAACAGCTATTAAAAAACGGTGCACAATGACAATGGCTACCCTTTATACAGACGCAGAGCTCCCGAAGATGGTGGCAGGAAAGTTACAATCAAATCTCGCTCTGGAGCGTTCGAAACCTTAGATAACAGCTGGATTGTCCGTATTCGCCCATTCTATGTAAAATGTTTAATGCGCACATTAATGTAGAAGCATGTAGCTCTGTCCGCGCAATCAAGTATATCTGTAAGTACATAAATAAAGGAAGCGACCAAGCAATATTCTCAGGGTGAAGGTGGGCCAAATCCGTTAATGAAGTACAGACCTTTCAAGCAGGGCGTTATGTCAGTAACAAGGCGTGGCGTCTCCTTGGCTTCCTTTACACCAATAACAACAGTTACTTACGTTGCTGCACTTAGAAAATGGAGGCGTGTATATTTCATCGAAAGAATTTCCAAGAAAATTGCAACACAAAAACTACACTAACAGCCTTCTTTCAACTTTGTCACCGACCCTTTTGCAAAAACGTTGTTATATTCTGAAGTCCCCTATTATACTTGGAACACATCTAGGAAGGAGTGGAACGCCGTATTCAAGGCGCGCCTGTTGCAAATTGGCCCGGTGTAAAGTCATCAGATGCCCTTGGTCGTGTGTCGTCCATGTAACTAATTTTGAATGTTTCTGTTTACGATGCTGCTGCACCATGTTCGGGGTCCTACAGGATATAAACCTTAAAACTGTCAACGGTCAGGAATGCGCAACTTATGAGAAGCGTGGCTCTGCATCTTTGAAAACGATAATCACTGGGATGAAACCATGGAGGAAGCTGTGCAGTGCCAGTCACCAGCCAAAATTAGGGATCTTTATGCAACTCTCATATCATCTTGCAGGCTATCTAATGCATAAATTGTGGGACAAATATAAAGTACATGGCGGAAGATATTTTGCGAAGTTACAGCAGACACACGCGAACATGACATACAATGAACATTTATAATGAAGCACTTGGAAAATTGAAGATAAAGTAATGACAATGGTAGGCAAAAATTAAGCGACTTTGGAATGATAAGCCTCAGCGAACAACCGAAAATGAACTAAGTGATGAAATTATACGTGAAACAAACTACGATATACCAGCTTTGCAGCAGCAAGTAGCAAATTAAAGCCTGCCCTTGCTTCTGAACAAAACGAGATTTTGACAAAATATTAGGACAAATTGAATCTGAAATGGTGCACTTTTCTTTTTAGATGCCCTGGAGGAACTGGGAAGACATTTTGTTAAATTTGTGCTTTCAAGTACGGAAAGATAAAAACATTGCTGTGGCTGTGGCTGTTTAAACTCCTCTTAATCTGGCCAGGAAAGAATCACCGATCTGCAACTTTAGCAAAATAGTGCACGAGTATAATGCTACGACAATGCAAACTTTTAGTGTGGGACGAAAGTACAATGTCACATAAAAAGCTGTAGAAGCACTAAATAGAACGCTCAGGTTTGCGCATACCGATGTAATGGGGAATGGTGGTTTTACTTAGGTGACTTTCCCAAACTTACCTGTCATTCAAAGAGGCACCTGCAGATGAAATTAAACATGCCTCAAGTCGTCTATTTTATGGAACAAGTAACAAAATTCAGTTTAACTACGAATATGAGAGTGCATTTGTATAATAATATCAATGCTAAACTATGCTGACACACTATTAAAATTGGCGATGGAGGTTGGAAACGGATGCTGAGGCTGCGTTAAATTGACGAGATTTTGTAATTTAGTACAGAGTCATTCCGATTAATTGCGAGCGTTTATTCAGATTAACGAACAACATGCATGATGACAAATGGTTATGTGAAAGACGTTCTTAAAAATGAGAGCGTTAACAAAATAAATTCAGATATATAAGCGAAGTAGCAGAATAACAAGTATTTGTCCAGTGACACAGTTGGACACAGAAGAGCACTTCATGTCCGTAGGTTCTAAATTCTCTAGAGTTGTCGGGTGTGCCCTCATAAAGCTTCAATTAAAATTAGGCGTCAGTCATGCTAATGCGGTAGATGCTCCTCGGTTATGTCACGGTTCAGGCTGCGTGTGACACATCTTGGACGGAACATAATCGAATGCTACAATTTGACAGGCGTAGGAAAGGTGAAAATATTGATATACGGATCCTATAATTCCCACAGATCTTCTTTTCAATTCAATTGGTTGCAGTTCCTATTAAGCTCAGTTTTGCAATGACAATTAATAAAGCGCAAGAGCAAACGTTACGGGTAGCGGCGGTCAACTTGAAAATGCTTCTCTCATGGTCAGCTGTATGTAGCATGTTCGCGTGTGTCAAATGCCCAAATGTCATTCTTTCCCGAATGTAAAACATATAACATTGATACAGTGGCGTCTTAAATAGTATTCAGTTAGTTTTCAAAATTCAACAATTTTAATCAAATTCCCACAGATCTTCGAATTCAAAATTTCTATTTAGCTCAGTTTCTTTCAATTCCAAATGCTGCTCTGACGGATCTTTATTTGTCAGTTTCGCTGAAGAAAATTGCATCTCTGACGAATCAATTGGCTCAGTTTCTTTCAAAGTCTGCATCCTGACGGATAATTATGCTCAGTTTCCTTTAATTAAAAATATCCATTTGGAATAAACAGGCTATTTTCATGCTTTCCTATACGCTGCGTTTCAAAACATTTAAATAGGCTGACAATCAATTTTTATCAGTTTCCTTTTAATAGCTGCATCTCTGACAAATCTATAAAACTCTTTTCTTTCAATTCAAAAGCAATGGATGATTCTTTCACGAGTGACAATGCAGGGCGAGCCGCAGGTAACAACTAGTTATATATAAATGCGTGACAAACGGCACACAATGTACATGATGGTAAGTACATAAATAACTGGTTTAAATGAAGTACAAAATACATCTATCCTATCCATTAATTTATTAAATTCAAAATTCGACGCATTGTCACTTCTGAGACCAATATGGAATGCCTGTATGCAGTAAGCAGGGTTTCCGGTTTCTACTCACCATATGAAATATTGATGGCTACTATTCACGATGGTATTTTGTGAGAGCGTGCTCGTGCTGTAGCTATAATAATGCTGTGGCAGGGCTCCACGTAAAGTAATACAATTAAATTATAATACTTATATGTTGATGTCGTAAAGGGATCACTATTCTCTTTTTTGTCCGTGGGTTTGTAAGAGGCGACTATAGGAAAATTCTTTGGTCTTCAATAAATGGTGCTATCGCCATCTGGTGTAGCAGGAATTATAATAACCATGCGGGTAACAAGGTGCGTCACTTTTGGTACTGTGACAGCAGTGAGTTGGTTTGATCAGCGGTTTGACTTTAAGAGCTGACGATGAAGAAGAATATGTTTTAAATCGTTCACAACATTTAAGCGCTACTTGTTCGTACTAATGTATGGTAATTACGAAAGGATTCTTTGAAGGAAAGTGAACAGGCATGAAATTTATAAAGTTTGTTAAAGTTTTGCACCACTTTAATACTGAACAAGATAACAAGCAATAGAAATATGCACCGTACTTTAAATTTATTATATCTTAATATGGCTTTTAGATGGTTTCATTTTAAAAGTATTTCTATTTCTAAATAATACGTTTATTATTAATTTGTATTGCTTTTTGATTAGATTGTAATCATTTGGGGCAGATATAATTTTAAAACATAATGATTACAGTAGAAAAATTTCAATGTCTATAGTCGCCGTTTTAAAGTTTCCTACAGTATCGCGTGTGAAGTGCCCTCTTTAAAATAAATGGTATGTATAAGAGTACGTTCAACCATTAATTTCAAGTTTAATACAGTGGTTAAGCCATTCAATATTTAACATATTTTGCACACATTTAAAAAAGAAGTAACTAAATTTATGCCACATCTATAAAATTTTTTATAATTTTCATCCTATCGACTACAAAATTCCACTACTGAACATTGGCTTCCTAAAGAGACGCATTGGTAGGATTTGCCATTGTTAACACGCTTGGCGAAACAGTTGACAACCGTAGTTCTTTATTATTTGGCTGTTATCAGCAGATGCTGCTGCCCATATCTGTATCAGTTTCCTCTGTTGCCTCTTATGACACCTACAGGACGATTTGAGCTGGTGGATACTCTTACAACTCAAAACTTTTAAATAATTGTTATAAACTTTGGTCTAATTGACTTTAGTGGACTAATTATATATTTCCTCCACTTGATACATCATTTGACACATTATTAAATTTTAAATGCGAATTTAAAACGACAGTCCTCCACTCTTTGTTGTCAACGTAAATGTATGCATTGAAACAAATTTCACCATCAAAATACGTCGCCATTAGACGGATTAACAATAGCGTTTTATAAATTATATTTGCCACGTGGTGGTGGCGTAAGAGAATCTATTATATCATTTCATTGTGGGTGTCGTAAGGCGACTTGAGAAATGCCAAATCAAATAGCCCGAAGATGGCGGTACAACAATCCCGAGCTGAGTTAAAGGCTCTAATGTAACGCCAACATAATATAAATCTTCCAATAGTGTGAAGGTAATTACGTTTGTGAAGACTACGAAGCGCCTCTTTTTCTTGTGAATTTCGTTTATTTAAAGTTATTATTTTGTTATAAGTTTATTAATTATTATATTTATTTCAAATAGATAAATTTTTAGCGATGAATAAAAATGCTTTCTTTCTTCTTTTAAAGCTGCTATATAAAAGTCTATGTTTGATAATGGCCTGCTTACATGCATATGTTGAAGGCAAAAGCTAAACTTATATTATTAACTGATGAAACGATGAAACTCAAATATATTTTGCAAGTAAATATTATAAAGGCAACACACTTCCTGGTGCGTATAAAGTTGATTGAGCCTATACGCCACAATGCAGGCCACAGGCCTCCTCTCATTCTGGAAGGTTTTAAGGCAAGTAAGAATCTGCGTGCTTCCGCGCTACCCCAATACATTTTGTGGTTTCATGTCTTCGAAAATTTTTTAGACATGCAGGCTTCCTTACGATGTTTTCTTGACCGGCAAGCGTGAAATCAGCACTTAAAAGTGCCATTAACAATTTCTCGGTCCTGATTTGCTTGCGTGATATCAAATTACGGCGAGAGCATCCTTATCCCTGAGCTACGTCTCAATTGATATGCAATAAATAAAATTATGTTGTTATATTTGACAGTGACGATCAACCATCATTCCGTCCGTGTGTTGTAAAGTTTATATAAATGCGTGACGGTAAATAGATACTATGGCCCATAGACTTCATCTATCTTATCCATTAAATCCTCGATTAAAATCAACTAAAAATAACTAGATGGAATGTCTGATGGTATAATATAATTACAAATTCCTTACAGCATTTTTAATAAGTAATAAAATGGTATATATATATTAACAAATTTTAATCTGAGGGAAGGAAAATTCGTTAAATTTCTTTAGAAATTCTTTAATAATCAAACATTTTCGTATATTGTTAAGGCTGTACAAAACAGAATGATCAACAATTTTTGAGGTATTTGAGATATTCCAGATTTAACAGGCGGCATTTAATTTTTAAATCAAATAATATACTTACGTAATATCTGATAAAACACTCCTAGCGTTATAAACCTTTGATAGTAGCTAGTTTTACAAACCTCTTTGCCTTACCTCGTCACGTTTTTAAATCATCACAACTCCGCACCGGCAGCCTGGTGCATATTCGTACAGTCTGCAGTATTTACAGAAAATATTGCTGATTTTTTTCTGATACGTTTACGATGTGTCTTTAGAAGGAAGGAAGATTTTTGTTATTTAAAATACTATGATTTGGTTATTATAATTTGTTTATCTATGTTCAGCAATGGACTTGTATTAGCCTATCACAAGTCCATTGCTGAACCTCAACCTCAAATTATGCCACAAAGCGATCCTGAGCCACCTGCATCCATCGACTGCCTGCATGTCTTACAGGTCGTCCTCCATCAGTGAGGTCGCCTACGCCGCCTACCGGTACGAGGCTGCCACTCGAACCTTTCTTCCCCATCGGTTGTCGGTTCTTCGAGCTATATGGCGACCCATTGCCACTACAGCTTACTAATCCGTTGGGCTATGTCGGTCACTCTGGTTCTGCGGATATCCTCATTCCTAAGTTTATCATGCAAAAAACCCCAAGCATAGCCTCTCCATAGCTCGCTGAACGATTGTGAGCATCCTCATATGACCAGCAGTGAAGAGGACCATGTCTCAGATCCGCAAGTTATAACTTCAGCACTGGTTGTACAGATTTGGTTTTCAGGTTTTGAGTATACCTGACGAGATGTGTCGTAATTTCCCGATCGCTGCCCAGCCGAGTTAAATCCGTCGATTGAACTCTCGGTCGAAGTTGGCCTTACCTAGTCGGACTATTTGTCCCAGGTAAACATACTCGTCAACAACTTCGAGCTTAGTGCTCCCAACAACAACAATACCGTATCCTTTCCAGTCCAGTAGCTTGAAAACGTCTTCCAACACAGTGGTGAATAGTTTCGGGGATATAACGTCACCCTGTCTTACACCTCTCTGCAGTTGAGATAGGTTTCGTACTCTGGTTCTGTACTCGGATGGCCATGTCAGCCCTACTGTACAAATACTTCAGCACTTCGATATACAGACAGTCAATTTGGCACCACTGAAGGGACTGTAGCAGCGCCCAAATTTCGACGGAATCAAAGGCTTTCTAATAGTCCACATACGCTAGGCAAAGTGGCAGATTATACTCTTCAGTAGTGGCAGAATGTACTTTTTAGTGTCATGGGGGGATGTTTGCCATAGTTGCCACGCTTGGTGAGCGGGTTGGTAACCTCAGTTTTTTTATTGTAGTATTGTTGTCATCAGGAAGCAGCGCGCATCTCCTGTGTTCCACTGTTGCCTCTTATGACACCCACGGGAAGATATGGGGTAGTGGATATTCTTAACCGCCACTACACGGCATATTGTTTAGGTATTTTATAATTTCGATTTTCACAATTACTGAACTTTGTCACTCTCATAACAAAATTTAATAAAATTGTTCGGAATTGCGATTACCACAATTTATGATTGTTTCTAGTGTTCAGTTAGTATATCTTTCACGTGTCCATACATGGTGTCGAGGCACAGACACTAACGTCACTGCTACTCCATAAGTTCAGATTTGCCAATTGTGCGGAAGTGGGCACATCTGTTGCAGAAGTGGAAACTGTTGATGTAGGCATGCTATGAGTATAGATCGCTTTTAGAGAAAACGTAATGTTAAACTTGCTATTTTAGGGTTATCAAAGAAAAATGTAAGAAAATATTTGAATCTAGAGTTATTAAATATTGACATTTACTATATCATAACCAACTAAGTTACAAAGTAATATTAAAAACATGTTTTAAGCCTAAACTTAAACATTTTATTCAAAGAAAATGGATGGAAATATTCTTTGTTGATGGATTAATTTTACGGTTTAAAATATAAATAGCCTCTCAACTTAACGCGCCCTTGTGTAGTTTCAACAGGAAGAGAGTGGTACATGAAGCTGAAATCACTATAAAAATAATGTAGATAGCTTTAATGATATTTTCATATTATTAATATATATATAGTTATATTATAAATATATTTTATTTTCACTTTCTGTTTATTACGCTAATAATTTGTATTGGTGATCTCAAGCTGAGGCCAACTTACAGTCTACAGATTTAAAATTTGCATTCGTGTGTTTGAGAAAATACTTCGTTCACTAAACTCTGCATTATTATTTATTACTACTGTATTTGCATGAAAGTATAAATGTTTACGTTGCTCACAATTTCTAACTATTAGAATATGTACGAGTATGTGAGACCCATCATGATCAAAAGGCTAAATACTCCAGTAAAGTGCACAGTACGCGAGCAAACTGAAACCGGAGAAATTGTGAATTGCAATTTTAATTGTGTTGTGACAGTGTAACAATATCCACTACCCCATATCGTTCCGTGTGTGTCATAATAGGCGAGGAAACATAAAGATAAGATGGGCCAACAACCTCTTTATTACAATTAAATAAAAAATTAAAAATTGGTTAAGGTCACGAGCAGTTTGGAATTCAAAGGTTTCTGATTGGTGCTGACTTATTTCATACTATGCGACGTTATTAAATGCGCTTGAAATATCTTCATTTTGATACGGAGAGAATCGCGGTCTTGACAAGTTAGGATAAATACTCTCAACTAATGAGCAATAATGGTTCTTCTTTATTGGCTAAAAGAAAAGTCATGATTATTGCAATACAAAACCAAAACTAATAATGAAATCTGGCAGTCTGCCTATTTAATACCTACCGTTTCTACTCTGATTAGCAACACCAACAATATCAATATTATTTAAATTAGTCAATATGCCAAAAGATAGTGGTTCTAACTACCCATTAGTAAACTAACCAAATTTTTACCATGTTCTTTCATTATTGTAAGAAACCTCAAAAATTAAATCACAACAAATCGTAACTTGCGAGCGCGCGTCTTGTGACTTTTATTCACATTGTTATAAGGTTAACAATGATTGACGCACGCTCGTGAAAATATCTACACCAAAGACAACACAAAAACACAACAAAAAATACGTGGTCTAATTCAAATATCGTGAAAATAGCTCATAATATCATATCATTGCCTATTTTATCTAATCTATATCTTATATAAATAAATAAATTTATCAAGCAATGTTTAAGCGTATTTAGACAAATAATTATATTTTTGGGCAATAACGAAATTGTGAAAATGTTCAATCTGTCGTTGTGCCCCAAAAATAACACAAAATAATGTCATAATTACCGTTACGTCGATGTTGCGAACATAACAACATATTGAGGACTTCCCTGCCTGACCTATTACGTGAGTAATTCTTTACTCTGTGCCTATACGTCGCTGTTTCCGCGAGTTTTTTGGAACGAAGTTCCTTATCGCACGATATGAATTTGGCGGATAGGGGCTAGGCGAGAAAAAGTGTAAGATTTTTCCGTCACGACCCTTTTATAATGCGGGCGGATGGAATAATATCCATCTCCTGCGCTTTCTGCCATGAAAGAAATATTATTTTATGACGCTTCATTTTAATAGACGCTAGTAATTCATTTATTAGTATTTTGTTAATCAATATTATAATACGTTTATCAATAATAATATACTATGAAAGGAACTTCGTTCCAACTGAGTGTTCCACGATACTCACGCATAAATACAATAACGACGTTAGCGCCATGGCAACCGATAAATTGACGGAAATTGATTAATGTCTTTGCTTCTCCTAACGTTAATACACTTTCTAAGTACTTTGTCATAATAAGTAACTCATTTATGTTTCTCCAAACGAGCGATGTAGACCCCATACAAAATTTTTGAGATATCGTCATTTTAATGACACGCGACAACCACTTAGTACCGTGACCGAACCTCATGGTCACATGATCTGAACCGGATCTACGAGCAGTGGTATAAGCATCTTCATTTTGATTCTCAATCTATGATGAGTGCTGATGATTATGGACCACATATCCACATATCATCAGGTTAACTGTGAAACTGTGAATTATGAACCGTGCTCGTTTGTCACCCTTACTTCTACGTTGTACTAAATAATACATACATACATAAACACTCACGCCTGTCACCCAGAGGGGTAGGCAGAGACTACGGACTTCCATTTGGCACGATCCTGGCACCTCTCTCGCCTCCTTTACATCCATATATCTGCATACACGCTCGTCAGTTAAGGGTACTCTAATCTGGCCCATTTCAATATATCGCCAATTTGGTCGATAAACCTTCGTCTAGGGCGTCCCTTTCCGACTCTGCCGTTCACTTCTGCAGCATAAATTTGCTTTGTCACTCTTTCTTCGTTCATTCTTTCTACATGACCAAACCACCGAAGCATTCCTTTCTTAATTCTGGTCACAACGTCATCTTGCAAACCACGCTTCTCTTATCACACTATTTCTCACCCTGTCATTCAGATTCAGCCCTAGCATACTCCTAATGACCGCATTTCTAGCATTTATTCTACTCTCATGCCTGCCAGACCTTTCTACCATACATTAAAGTAGGGATAAGACAGCATTGAATTGCCAATCATGCCTTTTTGACACATTCTGACTCTTCACAATAGCGTGTAGAGCCCCATTCACTCTATTTTCAGCGTTTATGTTCAGAGACCGTATGGACTAAAGCCGTCCGCGAAAGAATCAGTATGGACATTAATCAAGCGCTTTTGTGCTGCTATTAAAAGCAATTTTACCCTCGTTCCAATTCAGAAAAGGATCGCCGACATAAAGTCTTCTCATTTATTTGTGTCCGTTGTTCCGCTTGATTAAGCGTCATTTTATATTACCTTATCAAAGAAATCAATATGGAGGTTAAAGGTGAAATAATATATTAAAGAGATTCCATCTATCAGCCAGGCCTATTATATAAATGTAATAATAACAACAAAATTTTATTGCCAACGAGGCATTCCATCTTAGTCCTTAGAATGAGCAGTAACATTGCATCTGCATCTTGATTCTTCATGAAGGATAGACGTATAATAGGTATCTCCAAACGGGTTCCCGCCTTGTCGGAGCAAGAAGGCTAATTAGTCGTAGAATAGTCAACCACGGTGAAGGAAGAAGAATCCACGTGACTTGCCTGAGGCAAAGGTGGCCCAGGTTGCTGCTCCAAGTGAAAATAAGAAGAAGAAAAAAAAACATTTTTTGACCAACACACAACATGAAGGAACATAAAATTCATAAGTAAAAATTACAAAATGGTAATAATGCTGTTGTGTGAAGCCAAAAAGGATCCTGTCTCAGTGTAACCTGTGGGCTACCACACCACGGGTATTCAGTGGGCTTGGCGAATTAATAAAAATAAAAACTTTCAATATTTTTCACTCCCACTACAGTAATTTTGTGGTGCTCGTAACCAACACTCTTGTTATTTGGTTTCGAGCAACAATCTATCATTACCTTCTGCAAACTGGTTTAATTTTGTTTCTTGGTTTCAAGCAACATTCATATGCTTACTCTCTGCAAACTGGTTCCTCTTATTGATTGGTTTTATGAAAATGTACTATAATTCCTTGCCGTTACCGTTACCGTTACAGCCATGTTTCAGCCTATTAAGTCAATGCTGAACATAGGCATCTCCATAACTTGTCTTATAGGATATTTGACCTGATTGCCACGCTTGGCAAGCAGGTTGTAATCACAGTTTTTTTTTAGTCGTTATTAGGAAGACGCTGCTGCCCATCTCTGATTTGTTTCCCCTGTTTTCTCCACGACACCCACAGGATTATATGGGATAGTGGATATTCTTACACTCCTTTTACGGTAATCCCTTAGAACTAATAAATCATAGGAATAATTCGTTAAATTAAAATTTCATATGTTACCAATGAATTTTAAATCATCGACATCCATATAATAAATTATATTATACATAAAAGTTATAGGGTGTACATATACTTCAGATTTAATGATAAAGATTTGTGGGTAATCGTAACAGCGTTGTACCACATGGTTTCTATACTCACCTTCTTTTGCTACAATACTTCTTTTATAGAGTACAACCACATGAGTATAGAAACTCATGGTTGTACTATAAAAGAACTACTCTATTATCTTAATGATGGTTCAGTCGTCAGTTCACTGTCTATAAGTGCGCCACTATGCTATTAGCTGTATGTACTTTAAAGTGATATAATTACATGGTTTGTTTATCAAGTAAATAAAAAAGTACAAAGTAATTTGCTTTAGTTCATACTTATTAAATCATAGGAATAACATCCGATATTAACTATTTTTAATTTATCAATGTTTTTGTTAATTTTGTGTCGAAAAGCGGGCTGATAAAGAAAGAAAAGAAGAAACAGTGCTTTAGTAATTCTGATGATTACAATCTTAAATGTCTTACTGATCCACAGCAGAGTTATAAAATTGAACAAAGTCTTTTATTTAATTTTTATCAGATGTAAAATTTAAAAAACTGGAACACTAAATAAATAAAAATAAAATTAAGTGTTTTCATTCAGAAGCGCCTAAAAAGCAGCTGGATACTTCAAACGTACTTAAAACGTTCGTTTTGGCATCAAATAAATGGAGTAACCGATTTACTTATATAGATAAATATGATAGAATAGTTGTTGACTTATTTTCACAAAAAATAACGCTGTACAATTTCACCGTGGTTTCACCAATGAAGATGTTGTTTTTACTAAATTAAGGTTGAATTCACATTGTTTATTATTTAATGTAAAACTTTGGTTAAAATTTTTCACTTAAATTCAGTTATAATTTGTTGGTTCAGTTTATTGAATGTCATTACCTATATTTATTGAAATTTACATAGATAGTGAGTGGTGTTAAACTGTGTAGCGGTAGTGTAAGAATATCCACTACCTCATATCCTCCCGTGGGTATTGTATGAGAACAGAGGGAAACACACCAGGAGATGGGCAGTAGTGTCTTTCTCATAACATTTGAAAATAAAAAAATCTGCGGTTGTCAATCCGCCTGCCAAATGTGACAACTGTGGCAAATATCCCCCTTACGAGGCAATCTACTTTTGATAGTCTATAAATATATAAAATTGTTGAGGACATGGAAAGTTACAGTTTAGTTATTAAAATATGTTTGTGTGAGTTAACGTGGGACACGTGTCTCCCGGGTGGTGCTAAACAAGCGACAAAGCCGAAAGAACAGACTTGGCTCCACGCCGTGTAGTAACGGCGTAAAAATACAACCCCCTACTTTCGCACCATGAGGCATAAAATAAAAGAAGTGGCCTCGAGTTCTCGGCGCCCCTTTAATGGAGCAGGGGTGCGAAGAATCTCCGGGAGGAAAACCGGTGACGAGGTTTGCCTCCCGTCACGTTCTGTCTCCCGGAGAGGCAAAAAGTGGATTGCGGAAGCCCGTCTGGCTACGCTGAATGTATGAGGAGCTACGAATGATAAGATGGATGAAGTATGATATGATGTATGATAGAGGAATAGATGTGTCATGTAAATGAGACGAACGGAAGGATAGATTACCACATGGCATGTATACCGCGTACTGGTCTGGTGTGTAGACGAGACCGAGCGGGCATGCCAGGAGTCGGTATCATCCTATCAGAAAGAATGGGTCATTGTGTGAAAGAGTATGAATGTAAGCCTGAGACTGCTATGGATACAGAATGAAAGTGGGCTTAAAGAAGTTGTTTGTTCTAGGGTCTACGCCCTGAGACATGTCTAAGCCCACTTATATCCGAGAGCAGTTTTGGGAGATGGTAAGGATGGTGCTAATGAAATGTAAGGGTAAAGAAAATATTGTTATATTAGGAGATGTTAATGGAAGAGTTGGCGTGAAGAGGCTTGGTTATGAAAGGATATTGGGAACGTTTGGTGATGAAAGTATAAATGAGAATGGTGAAAGCCTCCTCACCGTATGTGTGGAAAATAATCTTTTTGTGACGAAAACCTTCTTTCGTCATAAGAAGATTCACATGTATACATGGGAAAGAGGTGGTGATAGAAGCATGATAGATTTCATAATTGTGGATGAAAGAATGAGGAGCGCAGTGGTAGATACAAGGGTTTACCGGGGGTCCAACGTGGATGGATTACTTGGTCTTATGCCGAATTAATGGTCTATTCAGACGTTGGCGGCAGCATCGGTCATCTGTGTCTACCACTGCGTTACAGCGTATAAAACAGAAAGGTTACAAGATGATAAAAGGAAAGAGAAGTTCAAATGTAGACTGAGAGAAAATATAAGTGGTATGGATGAATTGTGTATAAATGATTTAGACTTGGAGACTGTGTGCTATAATGTCCAGAAAGATTTGGTGGATGCAGCTACCGAAGTATGTGGTGTAAGTAAGAGAACGAATGAAAGGAAAAATAACACTTTATGGTGGGACGATGAGGTACGGATGGAAGTAGAAGCAAAGAAGAGAACATGGCTAGATTTAGTAGCAACCAAGGCTAGTTATTCTAGCGGTAGGAATGATAATATTGAAAGAAAAAAGGCAGTCTTTAGATATCTAAATAAGAGAGTAAAAGGAGTAGTTGAAAGGAAAAATCAAGAAAGAACGGATAATAATGATAGAAAAAATATCTGATAACTTCCAGGCAAATATTAAAATGTTCTGGAAACTCGTAAAAACTGCCAGGGGACATTCAAAACAGCCTAGAATGAATGCTATACGAGACCAGAATGGCTGTATTTTGAATGACGAAGTTTCGAGTTTAAGGAGATGGAAGGGATACTTTGAAAGCATGTTTACGAGTGATGAGACGTTTGAATGAAATAGAATTTCCGAAAGAAGAGGAAAGAGATAGAGAGCTAAGTATAGATGAAATAATGAAAGAAATGAAAAGTATGAAACAGGTAAGGCAACCGGATATGATAGAGTATCACTCGAAATGCTAAGGGCTGGAGAGGGAGTGGTGGCAGACCTGCTGTACACCTTATATAATTTGTGTTGGGAACTTAAGCGGGTGCAGGGAGACTGGTGCAAAGCTGTGACAGTCCCACTATATAAAAGAAAAGGATCGCAGCAGGACTGTAAAAACTACCGTGGTATCAGCCTTCTTAGCATTGTGGGAAAACTGTATGCTAAGGTACTAATTGAAAGAGTTACCCACCCAATATAAACAAATCAGTCAACGTAGCATACGACGAGCATTTTTTTTACATGGGGAAATGCCTACGCATTCCCGCCTCACGGGGGCAAGGACGGGTTCTGTCGGACTCGCACCGACTAAAACCCCATGGTGTTCCACTTTCGTCGCATATTGGCAGGGCCACAGGAATGCTCTCGCACACATCCGCGGCCTCACCAGCTCCGGCCGCCTCATAGCGGCTCCTCCTCGGGAGAGAACTACTCCACCCCCATCTCCCTCTCAGGTAAGGCGCACCAGAACACACAGCGTGCCTTCCTCCACGGCCTCCAACTACACCAGCGCAACGGACACCTCCGTGTCCGATACGCGAAGGCCATGGGGCGAGGAAAAACGAGCACTCTGAAGCACTAGCTTTCCCGACCCCAGCGGCGGATCCGGTCTATGGCTCCACCGTCAACCAAGATTTGGCTGCGGAGGGTAGGGAGAGCGGCGCCTCGCAATACCGACACTCCTCTCCCCCCGCAGCCCCACCACCACCGCATCAACGGTGCGGCCCCGTCAGAGTCGCGGAGGATAGGGCGAGTGGGCGAGTGGCGCATCGCCATACCAACACTCCTCTCCCTCCGCGACTCCACCTCTGCTGCAGCGGTAGGGGGAGAGGGCACCCCTCCCGCCGCAGCCCACCGACACACATCCGAAGTGGGCTCGCCAAGCCCACTCGGAGCGGCCAACTCGGGCCGGGCCGGCACTACACCACGGGCCAGCCAAGAGGTTCCTCTTTGTTCACCGCGGGTGACCAAGCCACGGCTACTAACCCGTTCGGGGGGGAATCCTAGGATATCTTAAGAAGTCCGTAATTCGACCTATTTTTAAAGATGGTGGCAAAACTTGTATAATGCCGGGGCCACAGTAACGAGAAACGTCAATGCCGATAAACGCAACAATTATTGCTTTAATTTTAACGCGATAAAGTGAGTGGCTACACTTGAACGGTCAACGTCATTTCAATTTCAATGCCGTTGAACGGCGTTAAAGGTGGCGTTAATGTAAAGTGACCATTTATTTTTTAACTCAAATTGGGACATGGTTTATTTGTACTCCCCAGTTAGCAGGTTAACAAAAAATATTATGTTATTTATTTAAAAACTGTAACTGTATACAATTAGTGTCCACTATAATTATAATCACATTAATTATAATTATTTTTATTATAACAATTGTGAAAAATCAAAATTAATCACCAGTTCACCAGCTCAGACAATAATTATTAAATGCAACATATTTTTTTTAATTATGTTTATATTTGTCAGTGGAACAAATTTGCTTTAATAAAGTTGGTGATGATTTTAAATAAGAATAAAATTCTAGGCCAGTTTTTTTACATTGACATTTGTTATCAACATCGCCTATAAACCTGTAAGTGATTTTTTTCAGACGTCCACAATTTATTCATAATAGAAAAATACTTTTTCTACTGGAGTTGTACCGGGTAAACATAAAATATATTCGATTAAAATGCAGAAGAATTTATGTTGAAGATTGTTGGTGCGAAAGTGTTTGAATACTTCTACCCAACGAGTTTCTGCGAAAACTTTTAAATTATCCCATTCAGTTATTTTTTGGTCGATCTCGCTCTCGCACCGTTCGTGTCTGACGAACGTCATAGTTTTAAATTTTTGCACGGTTTCGGAAAATGGGACTATTTTGCGTCCCGGAACTTTGTTTGGGGACAACGGGACAGGTAACCGAGAAAAGGGACAGTCCCGTTCAAAACGGTACGTATGGTCACTTTACGTTAATGTTCCTTGAATTTCAAGCAAGATGGTCGTTGACGCTACTATATATTTGATGAGTGTAAAATTTTATTATATGAATATATTTTATCATTGCCTAAGCATGGCTCTGTTTGCAGAATCTCATGAAACGTAATAACTTTTTCATTATTCCACTCCATCATGCTAGGGCCACAGTAACGGAAAACGTCAATGCCCATAAATGCAACATTATTGCTTTAATTTTAACGCGATAAAGTGGTGGTTACACTTGAACGGTCAACGTCCATTTCAATGCCGTTGAACGGCGTTAAAAGTTGGCATTAATGTTCCTTGAATTTCAAGCAAGATGGATGGACGTTGACGCTGCTACTCTATATTTGATGAGTCTAAATTTTTGTTATATGAATATATTTTATTATTGCCTAAGCATGGTTCTGTTTGCAGAATCTCATGAAACGTATATATATATACATACGTGCGACCCCGTTGCGCTCGCCGTGCGCAATGAGGCAAACGTAGTGTGGCCGCTTCAACGCGATAATTCGTGCGTTAATTTCTTTGATGTACCGCCACTCGAGTTATCGCCCAACGGCAAACGGCATTGTTAATGCCGTTGTAAAATTATCGCGTTAAGTGGTGGCCACACCTACATTCAACGCCCATCAACGCGATAATTGACGGCATTTCTCGTTAGTGTGGCCCGAGCATAAGTAATTATAGAAATATTTTTATTTTACCCGCTTTTTCAAAAAATTTTGAGAAAATTATTATTATTAGACTCATAGACTGTTTGGAAAAATTTATTTATTTTCAAATACACAGTGTAGTTTTTAGACATGGCAAACCAACAGAGCACGCCATCCACACTCCACACAAATTTTATATCATTGTAATTAGACATTGAAAAAAAGCGTATTTCAATTTTCTTAGATTTGGCTAAACATTCTATATCGTATCAATAAAAATATTATTAAAACGACTAGGAAACGACGGTATCAGGTCACTCAAATGAAATTATTCAAAAGTTTTCTCTCTGAGAGATATCAGTGCGTTGGTGTCAATAATATTAACAGAAACGATCTATTATTAACAAATGGCGTGCCCCAAGGAAGTACACTCGGGCCAACCTTATTCTAATTTATGTTGATTACTTAACGAAATTTGATCTCTCTCAGAGACATATAATCTCATATGTAGATGGCACTGCTTTGATATTTGTTGCGAATACGTGGACAGTTTCTCAACTGCACAGACAGATATAAATGCAATTACTAATTGGCTTAGTTATAAACTTTCACTCAATATTAAGTAAATAAAATATATAGCTTATTCAATACATACCTATTCGCAATATTGAAAATTTTAACTTAGTGATTAATTCATATAATTGTTTAAAAAAGAATAATATCTGTTCTTGCCTTTCACTTGAGTCTGTTGAATATATTAAATATCGAAGGGGTTATAATAGATAGTATTTTAAATTTTAAACAACACATTGACACATTTAGCGAATGAATTAATAAATTAATATATATTTCTAACAACATAGTTTATTGCTATACAATACAACGAACTTAAAAATACGCAGGAAATTTTCTGTAGATACAACTTATTTTAAAACAATTTTTATAAAAAGATTATTTGCATTTTAGGACCACACTTATGCATACAACGTGGCTCGAAACTCAACGTCAAGCGGGCAGGGGCGAGATTGAAGGTTATATCAGCCCCGGGAAAAAAAACCATATCAGTTAGTTCAGTTAAAGTTACAGCCTATATACGTCCCACTGCTGGGCACAGGCCTTCTTTCATTTCTGAGAGCGTTTTTGGACAAGGAAATGTCCGCCGCGCTGCCTTAATGCGTGTTGAATGTCATTCAAAACTACGTCATCGTAGTCCCCTCGGGGTCTTCCACCAAGTTTTCGAACACCAGGTAGTCATCCCTCCGAATACGCCTAATGTACATGGACAAAAACGCGGTGATCCGGATGACGTTCAACATTCGGGTACCTTTCTCGATAAAGTCTGGCTGCGGCACTTTCGTTACATCCACATTCTCCATAGATGAGGTGTATTTTAGCATATACTTGAGCTGATTAGAAATAAGACATGTTTCGGATTACCCGAAGTAGCGTAGAAAACAAAAATCCCTGGTTTTTATCGGCTGCAGAGTTTGCAAAACACAATTTTCAGGTGTCACAATCACAAGTCCAGAAAACCTGGTCCTGGTCAGTAAACAAACAAGAATCAAGTTCAATTTCACAAAGCCAAAATCGTTAGTACGGAAACGGGAGCAACACAAATATCAAACATGCGCGTTAAACAAAGGAGTATAGCGTACTGACCATTAAAAGACAATCAACCGCTAAAGCGTGTCGATTTTCCTCATTTTCATAAAATTTTCAGTTTTAACTGAACTAACTGATATAGATTTTTTTTTTTCCGGGGCTGGTGTGACCCCCCTCTTGTCCCGTGCTCGCTTGACGTTGAGTTTCGGGACACGTGTATAATATACACGTGTTCGGGATACGTGTATAATAAACTAAATAAAACATTAGACATTAACCACCTTAATAAAATTGACTGAAAAAACTGTACTACTGTACTTTGTATCTGCAAAAATTTGCTTATATTGAAACTGATAACCTACTTAGTATTCAGCCCTAATCATAATTTATTAAATAACTTGCACCCGCCATTTCTTACTCACATAACACTCATTACACTAATACTTCTTACAGTCATGCCTTACACACCTTAAGAGAGAGGAACGACATTATTAATATTAATTATTATCTCGTTCGTAAAACGATTTCGATTGTAAAACATAACATGTGATCCATTGAACTTCATTGCACCTAAGTTATGTAAGCATAAAGTACAAACTCTTTAGATGATATTTTATTAATTAATTTGTGCCTGCATTCTAATATTTATTTAGGTTAACCGTGGGGATATGGCACTGACAGCTGATGCACAAGTCTCCTAGTTCGGCTGCAGATGCTATGTTTGAGATATATGTATTAAATTAGCTTTAATAAGTGTTAAGTAAATGTCTGATGGTTGTACCTTTGAAAATAAAAAAAACTTTTTATAATTATTAATTTTTTAAAGAGAAAACTACGCTATCGCTTCAACAAGCTGCTATTGCGGTGAGACCCTGTGAAAAGAAGCGGCAAGAAACTCATAAGTAGAATATTTTTTTACCAATATTTACAATATTACCTTATAAAATATATTACACACAAGTAAAAAAGTCTAAAGAAGCTCACTATGCATTATTTCTTAATAAAAATGCTTGTTATAATATTATATGCGGCTTGAATTTATGCAAAGGCATATCAGTGATGACATTACAGAGTCTTGTTATAAACAATGTTACAAAAAATTATTGGTGTTGTAAGAATAACCACTACCCCATATCTTTTCTTTTTTTTTCTCTTTTTAACAACGTTACACTAGGATTTTCTCCTGTATCGTGGAGGCAGCTTACAAACATAAATTGCACGAAGACAAACATCCAGACCCGGAGCAATTTATTTGTAGGCCATACAAATACTTGTACCCTGCAGGCTTCGAACCCGCGGCCCCCACCGTAACAACTCATTGCTAAGCCACTGCGCCATGGAGCCGTCAATACGTATTTCATCCCGTGGGTGACGTAAGAGACGACAGAGGGAAACAAATTAGGAGATGGGCAGCAGCGTCTACCTAATAACGAATAAAAATAAAAAACTGCGATTGCCAACCCGCTAGCAAAGCATGGCAACTATTGCAAATATATCCCTATGAGGCAATCTATGAGGAAGAACTTAATAGGCTGTAGCGGTAACGGTTATAATTAGTTATGCATCCACCCAAAAATCTTCAAAATGTGTCAGTAATATAAAGCTAAAGATTTTATAATTTGAAAATTTCATATAAGTTGATAATTTGATTTTGAACCTCATGTTTGTACTCATAAAAACACTAAGGTACTAAAGAGTATGAAAGCATAATATTTTAAAAAGCTTATGTATTTACCTTACTTTAAAAAAAAACTCGCATAGTAAGCGTAATTAAAAACCGGCTACTTCCGTAGTGACAAATTGTCTTTTGTCGAGTTGTCAGTTTAATAACAATGCCCACTAGTTTTCAACTGAAAAATTATATGAAGGTGTCATGTAATAAGTCATTTTAACTTCTTTGAGGCACAGTAAGAAAGTTCCTTGCGGTAAATTTAAGTAGCGTCCAAAGCAGTTTCTCGCAAAGTTAACGACATAATTTAAAATTGGACTTTGAACGTGCCTTCATATAAGTTTCTCGTGTTCTTTCCGCGTTATATTTTCTGCGTAAAAATGATATTTTGTTTGACCAAAACGATAAGATGATATAAAGTTCATAATATGGTATATTATCGCCTTCTAATTATTGTCAAATCTATTTAATAATGTTGATCAAATACTGCGATACTCAGGACAGTGCCCTAGTCTACCGATTTTTCATGTGGTTCTCCGTTTGAAATCTCTTAGAAGTTTATATGAAATCACCTAAAAAAACTCTGGGTATCAAACTGAATTCATTTTTCCTCTACGTTCCCGTATGTTTAATTCCTATAAAATATACTTTTTATTTAATTGAATATTATACGTTGAACTTACCGTGTAGCGGCGGTGTAAGAATATCCACTACCCCATATCATCCCGTGGTTGTCGTAAGAAGCCACAGAGGGAAACAAATCAGGAGATGCGTAGCAGCAGCGTCTTCCTAATAACGACAAAAAATAAAAAAACGGCAGTTGCCAACTCACTTGCAAAGCATGGCAACTATGTCAAATATCCCTATATGAGGCAATCTATGGAGGAGGCCTATGTTCAGCAATGGATATTAATAGGCTATAACGGTAACAGTGACGGTATTTGTTGAACCATCGTTGAACTAGTGCGACTTTTTCCCAGTAGGTTAACAGAATATAAATCCCCTTAAGAGTTTTTACATTCTGTTCAAACAAAATGGTCACACGATCTGGGCTATTTACTCTTGCCTTGAATACGCTCAGATTGTAATCGGACGGAAAGACATACGTCGGCAGATTTTCCACTTTTTTGCTGTTCACAGTTTTACTAGTTCAGCGATGAACATATCAGTAGAACAAGTGGGAATCAGCTTTGGATATATAGTAAATAAAAAATTAAGTGAAAAAAAAACGTGTTAATTCTGTATAAATGAAGATTTGATTTCACTTTCATCAATAAACAACATTCGCAAGTATAAATAATAATATCTAAATTAATTTGTATTGAGGATAAATTAAAATAAATATTTATGGTTTCCTATTCCACTTTAGTTCACTTATTTATTACGTAAACGTTGTTTGAGTTAAAGATAATGGTCTGAATGGAATCATTTTTAAGTTAGGATTTAAATAATAACAAAGTTGAAATACATATTATTACGTGGTAGAGCCATGCTAAAGCTATATTACTTGTATAGTTGTAGCACGAATGGGTTGGCTCGACCGGGGAGGGACCACACTCTCAAAGAATACCAGCGTAAAATAGCAGCTTAACGCTGCTGTGTTTCGCATGGTGAGTGTAGAGAACCGGATACCCTTTTTACTGGAAACGAGCCATTCCATCGTAATCCTCTCGGGTGACAACGCGTCTGCATTTTGATTCGTAATCGCGGGTAGAAGGTGATGTCTATGGACCACAGCAACCACTTACCATCAGGTGGACTGTGTGCTCGTTTGTCTTCCTTATCCTATAAAAAACATACTCCAGTAAGAAACTCGCTGCCTATTAAACGAAACGATAAATCGATACGTGAGGGTAATTCCAAATATGTCTATAGTTTCTATAACTTGTAACAGTCTCTTGAATATGAAATTGAACTTTTAACGGATATGAGCATTGTTGCAATTTACGCTATCATCATCATCATTACAGCCCTTCACAAGTCCACTGCTGAACATAGGCCTCCCCCAAGGAATGCCACAAATTGTATCTTTTCAATTTTCTGAAGTCTGAAGATCGGACCAAAAATTAATATTCAAAAAACTGAAGGTAGCCGGGCTAACTATGACATTGGGACGTCAAACACCTCAGTCCCCCCCGTGACCAACGTTGGGAATCAAAATTAGTAAAATTAAACGCGATAAAATCCGTAAAAAATAGTTTTATTCAACGTGTAGTGTTCGCGTAAATATAAGAAATCATTATGATATATTTCCAATATTTCCGACATTAGAAGTGGGGTAAAGTTTTTATTATCGCCCACATAAAATCTTTGAATAGTGTGAGAGATATAACGTTTGTGAAAGACTACTCTTTTCTTCTTGATGAACTTAAGTTTTTTTTTTATAGTATAGGGTGACAAACAAGCACACAGTCCATCTGATGGTAAGTGGTTGCTGTGACCTATAGACATCTACATTTATCCTCAATAAAGAATCAAAATGTAGATGCGTCGTCACTCGTGAGGACTAAGATGGAATGCTTCTTTTCCAGTAAAATGGGTCTCCGGTTCTCTACACTCACCATACCAAACACAGCAGTGTTAAGCTGCTATTTTATGCTGTTATTTTGTGAGAGCGTGGTCCTTCTCCGGTCGAGCCGACCCATTCGTGCTGGCTATGCTACTAATATAGCTGCAGCATGGCTCTACCACGTATAAAAAAAATCTTTAATATTATGTTTATTTCAAATAGCTAAAATTTTGGAACGAATAAACATGTTCTTTGTTTCTTCTTTTTAATCTTTTATACTATATAAGAAGATATATAAGAATGTTTGATAATGGCTGCACATGCACATGTTGTTGAGGAGGCAAAAGCTAAACTTATATATTATTACTATTACTGAATGGTTGATACGTTGATGAGAATTTATTATTGGTTTATTATTTTTTCAGCAGCTGTTCTATATTCTGCTATAATTTTAAAGTCATCTAGTTCTTTATATTTAATAAAAGGACTTTTCAAAATCCCCTTAAACCAAAAGCCGATTAGTGACCGTTTTGGAATTTGGTTCGTGCATCAAAAAATAAGTTATTTTTTAACAGTTACACAAGATTATGTATGATACTTAAAAATCATTTATTCAAATATATTTTACGCAAGTAAATATTATGAAAAATGAGCAACACACTTCCTGAATTGCGAATAAAATTTAAAGTTGTAGCCTACTTACGTCACAATGCTGGCCACAGTTCTCCACTCATTTATGAGAGGGTTTTAAGGCGAGCAAGAATCAGTCGCGCTACCCCAATGCAGTTTGGCGGATTTCATGTCTTGGAAATATTTTTTTAGACATGCAGGCTTCCTTACGATGTTTTTCTTGACCGGCGAGCAAGTGGTAAATCGGGATTTAAAATTGCAATTAACAATTTCTCGGTCCTGGATTGCTTGCGTATTATGAAATTTACCTTGCTCCTTGAGATACCACGTCTCAATTGAATTTTTAATAACATATCATATTATATTGTTATATTGCGGTGACGACGTTGACGATCAACCATCCCATTCCGTCCCGTGGGTGTCGTAAGAAGTCCATACTAATATTATAAATGCGAAAGTTTGTTTGTTTGTTTGTTTGTCCTTCTTTCACGTCGCAACTGAGCGTCGGCATGGCATGATTATTTGTATGGGGATACTTCGGTGGCTGTAGAGTGACATAGACCACTTCAGATTATAGTAGATTGACGTTCAGCTTGCTCAATGAGTCTGTGTTGAGTTTCATCAGGTGTTTCCGCGGCTCTTAAGGCGGCCTGACGTTCCGCTTGTTCGAATAGCCTTTGCTGACTTTGAGCAGGTGTTTCAGTAGCTCTTAAAGTAGATTGACGCTCTGCCTGTTCAAGACGCCTTTGCTGACTTTGAGCAGGTGTTTCAGTAGCTCTTAAAGTGGATTGACGCTCTGCCTGTTCAAGACGCCTTTGCTGACTTTGATCAGGTGTTTCAGTAGCTCTTAAAGTAGCTTGACGCTCTGCCTGTTCAAGACGCCTTGCTGACTTTGAGCAGGTGTTTCAGCAGTCTTAAAGTAGCTTGACGCTCTGCCTGTCAAGACGCCTTCGCTGACTTTGAGAAGGTGTTTCAGAAGCTCTTAAAGTAGCTTGACGCCTGCCTGTTCAAGACGCCTTCCTGACTTTCAGAACGTGTTTCAGAAGCTCCAAAGCAGCCTGACGCTCTGTCTGTTCAAGACGCCTTTGCTGACGTTGAGAAGGTGTCTCAGATGCTCAAAAGCAGCCTGACACTCTGCTTGTTCTTGCCTTCAGTTCAGCATCTTTTAAAGATTCTAGCGATCGAGCTAATCTTTTCGCTTGTCTTGAGAAGATACTCTTGAAAGGCTGGACTTACGTTTGCAGGCATTATGAAGTAAGAAAAACCTATTTATAAAAAACGTTAAAATACCTAGGAATTGAATTTCCTTTTAAATATTTTTTAAAAACAAATCCAAAATATCTAAAAGGAATAATATTCCTTTTAATATTTTTTAAATCAAAACAACAAAACCAATTCAAGACACAACACGAATCCGAAAACGATAGCCAAAAAAAATCGAATCAACTTAAACCAAATCACAAAACAAATCGCAGAAAACCGAAATCGAAAGCATTAGTCAATATAAATATAACCAACGAAAAAAGAAGTAAGTGTATTCCTTTGAAATATTGTTAAACAACCTAAAACAACGAAAACCAATTCACGATTCTAAATAAACAAAATCCAAAATCAAAGCCAGAGTCTAAATATGTATAAAGGAATACCAACCAAATCAACAAAACCGATCCAAGAAAATACACAAATCTGAAAATGAAAGCCAATATAAATCCATTCAACCTTAACCAAATCACAAAGCAATTAACAAACAACCGAAATCGAAAGCAGGTAGTCGAATAAGCTACGAAATAGAAACAATTTAAGCGTAGGTACCGTATGCACTATAAGTTGACGCGCGGCTCAACGGCGGAGTTAAGTACATGTTAGGAAACATTTCGTTACGCGTTTTAAAAACCTAGTAACGAAATCTAGCGGAATCAATTTAAATTATGTATACGTTAGTTAATAAGAACTCTCAAAAATATTTTTCTTATAATTTTACACAATTTTTCTTATTGTAATACTGATTCATTCATAACCACATATAAGAACTGTATTCATTTCATTCAATAAATATTACTAAGGCTTATTAATAAGGCTTACTAAGAACTGTTTCATCATTGTTAAGTAATAGTTAAGGTGAAAGCGTGACAGGTGGTGATAGTATTTTGATCCATACTATAATCACGCCTGTAACCCTGTGGTAGGCAGAGCATCAACGGATTACTTAATATCGTCTGCGAGGTTATCGCCTATTCTGTGAATTACGATGCACCAAAACGTTTGAAGAAAATCAGCTGGTGAATTTTATGTTTTTATCGCTCTTCCGGTCCTGCGTGGAAAAATACAGATCCATACATTTTTATCTTAATTTTGGTAAAAGACATAATAATCCAGATATTCTGACCTTCTGTGTTCGTCCATCATGCCGTCGTCGTCTTGTAGAATAACGGTGGCGCCACCTAGCTGAATTAATTTTGCAACATATTCGATTTTCCCACGGGAATGATATGTTTTTCCGCTGAAAAAAGTGGTCTATGTCACTCTACAGCTACCGAAGTATCCCCATACAAATAATCATGCCATGCCGACGCTCAGTTGCGACGTGAAAGAAGGACAAACAAACAAACAAACAAACTTTCGCATTTATAATATTAGTATGGACTTCTTACGACACCCACGGGACGGAATGGGATGGTTGATCGTCAACGTCGTCACCGCAATATAACAATATAATATGATATGTTATTAAAAATTCAATTGAGACGTGGTATCTCAAGGAGCAGGTAAATTTCATAATACATAAGCAATCCAGGACCAAAATTGTTAATTGCAATTTAAATCGATTTACCACTTGCTCGCCGGTCGAAAAAACATCGTAAGGAAGCCTGCATGTCTAAAAAATATTCCAAGACATGAAATCCATAAACTGCATTGGGTAGCGCGACTGATTCTTGCTCGCCAAACTTCCTCATAAATGAGTGGAGAACTGTGGCCAGCATTGTGACGTAAGTAGGCTACAACTTTAAATTTTATTCGCAATTCAGGAAGTGTGTTGCTCATTTTTCATAATATTTACTTGCGTAAAATATATTTGAATAAATGATTTTTAAGTATCATACATAATCTTGTGTAACTGTTAAAAAATAACTTAATTTTTGATGCACGAACCAAATTCCAAAACGGTCACTAATCGGCTTTTGGTTTAAGGGGATTTTGAAAAGTCCTTTTATTAAATATAAAGAACTAGATGACTTTAAAATTATAGCAGAATATAGAACAGCTGCTGAAAAAATAATAAACCAATAATAAATTCTCATCAACGTATCAACCATTCAGTAATAGTAATAATATATAAGTTTAGCTTTTGCCTCCCTTCAACATGTGCATGTAAGCAGGCCATTATCAAACATTCTTATATATCTTCTTATATAGTATAAAAGATTAAAAAGAAGAAACAAAGAACATGTTTATTCGTTTCAAAAATTTTAGCTATTTGAAATAAACATAATATTAAAGATTTTATTTTTTATACGTGGTAGAGCCATGCTGCAGCTATATTAGTAGCATAGTTGTAGCACGAATGGGTCGGCTCGACCGGAGAAGGACCACGCTCTCACAAAATAACAGCATAAAATAGCAGCTTAACACTGCTGTGTTTGGTATGGTGAGTGTAGAGAACCGGAGACCCATTTACTGAAAGAAGACCATCTTAGTCCTCACGAGTGACGACGCATCTACATTTTGATTCTTTATTGAGGATAAATGTAGATGTCTATAGGTCACAGCAACCACTTACCATCAGATGGACTGTGTGCTTGTTTGTCACCCTATACTATAAAAAAAAAACTTAAGTTCATCAAGAAGAAAAGAGTAGTCTTTCACAAACGTTATATCTCTCACACTATTCAAAGATTTTATGTGGGCGATAATAAAAACTTTACCCCACTTCTAATGTCGGAAATATTGGAAATATATCATAATGATTTCTTATATTTACGCGAACACTACACGTTGAATAAAACTATTTTTTACGGATTTTATCGCGTTTAATTTTACTAATTTTGATTCCCAACGTTGGTCACGGGGGGGACTGAGGTGTTTGACGTCCCAATGTCATAGTTAGCCCGCTACCTCAGTTTTGAATATTAATTTTGGTCCGATCTACGCAGAATGAGCTTACAGTATCTTGAAGTCTTGCAGTGGTATGCTTGGGTTTGAATTTAATTTTTAATTATAGGATCCCGCAGATGGCACCCATCCATCTTCTCTATTGAAATTAGGTTTTTTTTTTAATTTCAATAGCCTCGCGTATCATCCTTGGTAGGAATCGGTGTTCTTTTGCGAGGATTTGTGGTCTATCAAATCTGATGTAATGGCGGGGACGATCTTTAACATGTTCACAGACTGCAGACTTCCCAGAGCGTCGGTGCCTCACGTCAGCTATATGTTCTTTCACGCGGGTTTTAATGGATCTTTTTGTTTGCCCTATGTAAGAGAAACCACATTCACAATCAAGCTTGTACACTCCTGCATCTTGTAGAGGGATATTACACTTGACGGATGGTAAAAATTGACTAATCTTTTTCGGTGGCTTGAAGTATGTTTTAATAGAAGTTCGCTTCAAAATGTTGCCAACCTTGTCTGTGACTCCTCTGACATAGGGTAGTACAGCAGGCACACGCTCGACTGTGGCCGGCTTCACTCGGTCACTGTGACGTAGGGCGCGGGACCCGAAGCTTGTTGTCTTGCAATACTTGCTCGACGTGCTGAAACTCGGCGGCCAGATGTTTTCTGTCACAGATCCCTCGTGCTCTCTGAAACAAAGATTTTCCCACGGTAGATAACTGTGATAGATGATGGTGCGATTCACCATTTAAATATCGGTTGGTACAGGTCTTTTTCCTATACACAGTGTGACCAATAGTGTTATCAGGATTTCGGATGACTAAAACATCTAGGAAAGCTAAAGAATTGTTTGCCTCTAACTCCATTGTGAATTGTAGTTTAGAATTTATGGAATTAAGGTGGTTTAAAAATGCAGTTACTTTGTCAGATGGTAAAATTGTGAAAGTGTCGTCTACGTACCGCTAGTAGAATCTTGGATATACAGGAGCAGTAAGAAGGGCTTTCTCCTCAAAGTCCTCCATGAATATGTTGTTGGCGACTATGGGAGATACGGGTGAGCTCATTGCTACGCCATCTACTTGCTTGTAGAACTCCTCCTTCCACAGTAGATAGCCAAATGTAAGGCAGTATTTTAGTACTACTGCATATTCTGTAGGCATATTGTATTCTTCTAGCTCCCTGGTTACAATTGAGATGCAGTCTTCAATAGGTAAGCATGTAAATAGTGACTGAACATCAAAACTGACCATAGTTTCATTGTCAGCGAGATGTAGGTCTTTTATCTCACTAACAAAATGGTACGAATCCTTCGTGTGTGCTCTGGTTTGTCCTCTCAGCGGTGACAGAACTTTTGCCAAGTGTTGAGCCAATTTATAAGTTGATGAATCGATCTGGCTCACTATAGGACGTAGTTGAGCGTTTGGTTTGTGTATTTTTGGTAACCCATACAACCTCGGTGGTTTGGTACATGGTGGTATTATCGAATTAACGTCGAGATCTAATTTTCGGAGTAATTATACGAGTATTTACGTCGAGATCTAATTTTTCGGAGTAATTCTTTAACAGATCGCTTGTTGTTTTAAGCACATTGGTTGTAGGTTCTGTTTTGACCTTTTGGTACGAACTTTCGTCGGATAAAAGTTGTTGTATTTTAGAATTATAATTTGACGTATCCATTACTACCGTAGCATTTCCTTTATCTGCACGGAGAATCGTGAGCTCTGGTCTGTTGCGTAAGTTGTACAAACGCTTTAATCTCGTCTTTGGGTAGATTTAGTTTCGGCACTGAACTTCGACGTAACAAGGACGAAATGTCTTGACGTATGACCTCTAAGTCTTCTTTCCCACGTTGTTTTTTAAACAGACAATCCTCAACGTTACAGATAATTTCCTCATACGGGATTTTTCGCAGTGTTATCGCGAAATTCAGGCCCTTCGATAATACTTTTATTGTAAGTTCGTCCAGTGTTTGTTTTGACAGATTATAGACCATGCGTTATTTATTGTTTGCGTCTGTGGTCAACGGTTGTTGTGTTTCGTTTCTACGTTGCCATGGATGTTTGGCATTTGATTTGACAGTTAATTTTTGATATTTTTCTATTTGTTTATTTTTGCATTCATTATATTTCGATGTTTCGCGTTTGTTTAAAGTTTCAATGCAATTATTAAAATCAAATGTCGTCAAAACTGTCTTTAACTCACTGGACAAATTGTCTATGGTATTATTTATGAATTGTAGATCGAACCGTTTTTGCTGAATCACCGTTCGTAACAACTTTTTACTCGCCTGATTTAGGATCTTAGCGTTTCCTCGAATGTCCTTTTTGGTTGATATTTTGACGCACCTAGGAATGAGATTATGGTCTCTGCATCTCTTCAAGAAATTTAAAGATGTTATATATCTTGCACGCTTAGTTTTAAGATCTTCTAATCAATAATTTATTTGCTATTACCAGTCCATACTGGTTTACATAATGATTTCTTATATTTATGAACACTACACATTGAATAAAACTATTTTACGGATTATATCGCGTTTAATTTTACTAATTTTGATTCGAAGTTTCAGGTGCTTTACAACACCATGGTCATAGGGGACTGAGGTGTTTGACGTCCCAATGTCATAGTTAGCCACTACCTTCAGTTTTTGAATATTAATTTTTGGTCCGATCTACAGAATGAGCACAGTATCTTGAAGTCTTGCAGTGGTATGTGGGTTTGGATTTAATTTTGTTAATTATAGGATCCCAAGCAGATGGCAACACCACATCCATCTTCTCTATTGAAATTAGGTTTTTTTTATTTCAATAGCCTCATATATCATCCTTGGTAGGAATCGGTGTTCTTTGCGAGGATTGTGGTCTATCAAATCTGATGTAATGGCGGGACGATCTTGAACATGTTCATAGACTGCAGACTTCCCAGAGCGTCGGTCTAAGCTCAGTCCCCCCCGTGACCTGTTTTAGTCATCATGTTTTAGTCATCCGAAATCCTGATAACACTATTGGTCACACTGTATGGAAAGAGCCCATACCAACCGATATTTAAATGGTGAATCGCACCACCATCCATCTGATTAGCTACCGTGGGAAAATCTTTGTTTCAGAGGCACAGGGATCTGTGACAGAAAACATCTGGCCGCCGGTTTCAGCACGTCGAGCAAGTGTTGCAAGACAACAAGCTTCGGGTCCCGCGCCTATGTCACAGTGACGAGTGAAGCCGGCCACAGTCGAGCGTGTGCCTGCTGTACTACCTATGTCAGAGGTCACAGACAAGGTTGGCTACATTTTGAAGCGAGCTTCTATAAAACATACTTCAAGCCGCCGAAGAAGATTAGTCAATTTCACCATCCGTCAGTGTAATATCCCTCTACAAGATGCAGGAGTGTACAAGCTTGATTGTGATGTGGTCTCTCTTACATAGGACAAACAAAAGATCCATTAAAACCCGCGTGAAAGAACATATAGCTGACGTGAGGCACCGACGCTCTGGGAAGTCTGCAGTCTGTGAACATGTTCAAGATCGTCCCGCCATTACATCAGATTTGATAGACCACAAATCCTCGCAAAGAACACCGATTCCTACCAAAGATGATACGCGAGGCTATGAAATTAAAAACATCCTAATTTCAATAGAGAAGATGGATGGGTGCTGCCATCTGCTTGGCATCCTATAATTAACAAAATTAATCAAACCAAACATACCTGCATGACTTCAAGATACTGTAAGCTCATTCTGCGTAGATCGGACCAAAAATTAATATTCAAAAAACTGAAGGTAGCCGGGCTAACTATGACATTGGGACGTCAAACACCTCAGTCCCCCCCGTGACCATGGGTGCTGAAAAGCACCCGAAACGTCGGGAATCAAAATTAGTAAAATTAAACGCGATAAAATCCGTAAAAATTGTTTTAGTCAATTGGAAATATATCATTAGGTTAACTGTTAAAAATAATAATAGTATAAGAGCGGATAACTTGCTCTCCTCCTTACGCAAACAACTGTAAGATGTCGATTTGTAATAGCCCCTTGTAGTAACGGATTCCACAAAGTAGCACGGTTACTTTGTGGAATCCGTTAAGCAGAAAATTTGTAAATCACACGGATGATATTGCAAAGTTCTCTAAAATAAGCTATGTATTTGAACTAATTTTTTGATGAACTAACATTTTCTGTGAAGTTGAAAGTTTTCGATTACAAATGCCAGGAGTGCGCTGTGCTCGGAATCGGATAAGTGAAAACATTACCATTCATAGTACGTTGCACAACGATCATTGTTTCAGAACGAAGTGTAAAGCAGCGATCAAACTTGCCCTGCAACAAATTACTCAAAAAGAACTATTTTATTGGGATTGAGAATAGAAATATATAGATAATAGAATATAAAATAATATACATACATAGAATAACATTATAATAATATACATAGCACCAGAGTAAGAGACTTCGCTCTACGGATTAGAAAGCTGAAGTGGTAACATGTCACCAATAAGAATAAAAGAAGCGACAACCAATAGTCAAGAAAGATCATCGAGTAGCAGCCCTGTACCGATAAACGAAATGTAGAGCGGTTCCACACTAGATGGAGTGACAACCTGATAAGACATGATGTGTGAAGTCGGTTGATGCAAGTGGCTCAGGGCCATGTTTTGTTTCGTTTCATAAGAGGCCTATGTTCAGCAGTAGACTTGCTTAGGGCTGTAATGATGAATATTATAAATTGATACATTCGTATAATCAATTTATAATAATCATCTTTCATCATAAGAAAAAGAGCAAACAGTGGATTTTATAAGTGGATTATATGACATGTATACACCAATACACAGTTAAATGCCGATGCGTTATTTCCTTTAAGGACTGAGACGACATGTCTCGTTACTAAGGGTTTCAGTTCTCACTTACCGTACGTAATACAGCACCAATAATCTTATTATTTTAAACTAATATTCTTATTGAGCGTGATCATCCCAAGTCAAGCCGGCGCATTCGTGCTACTGCCATAATACAGCGATGCGATGGCGTGACTGTAACAAACGTTACATAAAATTCATAAACATTTTGTGCTTATTCTAATCTAGAAATTTGAATAAATGATTTTATAAAGTTAAAACAATAAAAATAACAGTAAAAATATTTAAAATTCATAACAATTTCTCAAAATTGTGTACTTTTATTAGTTATTTCAATAATTAATAGTTAAAATAACTATATTTTCAAACGACTTCAAAAAAGCAGGAGGTTCTCAATTCGTCGGAATCTTTTTTTATGTATGTTCACCGATTACTCAAAGACGCCTGAACCGATTTGTAAAATTCTTTTTTGTTTCAAAGGGTATACTTCCCAGGTGGTCCCATTTAAATTCTATCGAAATCGCTTGAGGGTTTTTAAAAATCAACAACAAAATTATATTTATATCGAAGTCGTTTGTACAAAATTTTAAATTTACCACTTGTTAAATGATAATTAATATCAAAAATTATCATCTAAATTGTCTCTTTTTTGTTATGGATTCAAACAGAACATTTGGTTCAAATCTGAAAAGCCAATCATTTAATTCCTTTCAAATTAATAATAAGTAAAATGTAGTTATTTTACCATTTAAGAGCTATAAATAATATCGCTACCATCATATCTGACCTAATTTACTCTTGTGAATATCTTCTGTATTTGTATAAATTACTTTTGTCACTTTATAACTAGTTTGTAATACATTATTCAGCTCCGTGGCGCAGTGGCTCAGCCATGAGTTGAAGCGCTAAAAGCCGCGGGTTCGAATCCCGCACGGGTCAAGTATATGCATGGCCTACAAATAACTGCTCCGGGTCTGGATGTTTGTCCTTGTGAAATTTATGTATGTATACTACCCCCACGATACAGGAGAAAATCCTAATGTGGAGGAAATTAAAAAAAAAAAGATTCATTTTGTTATTAATTCATTCATTCATTACAGCCTACCAAAGCATTGATGTATAATAAAGGCCTTCCCCTTTGATTGCCTCATTGGGGCGATATTTGTCATGTTATCCACAATTGACAGGCGAGTTGGCAAACGCAGTTTTTTTTGAAGTTATACTTCTTTTAGGGCGTTTGGGGAAAATGATGAGAGTGAATTTTTATGATGCGCTCGCACACTGACACCTCAAAACGACACCACGATGTTGTTACGATGCGCGCGCACACTGACACCTAAAAGCGACAACTTTAGTGGGTAATTGTCTCTCAAGTTGTTTTGTTACGCTAAAGAAGTATAACTTCCTACGTGCGTACATAAGTACACACACACTTTTCTACTATTCGTAGTTGTTATCAGAAAGATGCTGTATCTCCAATTTCATTTCCCTCTGTCGGATGATATGGGGTAGTGGATTCTCTGACACTTCTACTACATGGCCAATTTAATTTGTTACCTGTACTGTTATTATACTAATATCTATATATAAAAATAAAATTGCGGTCCGTTAGTCTCGCTAAAACTCGAAACTGGCTCGATCGATTCTGATGAAATTATTTGTGCGTTTGTGTGGGTCTCTGGATAACTTAAATTCACAATTGGACCCGGTAAGTGGAGCTGTTGTCGAGATCCAGAAATCACCCGTTCGAAGCCTGGGTGGACTGCTAGTATTAAATAAATAAGTAACACGAATAATAATACATACTTATTTTAAATTTTCTTGCTTTCTTCATATATAAAGTGACTGCCAACCTCAGTGAATTATGTCTTGAGATTAAAAAGCGTACGTAAATCATGAACTAATGGCTAATGGTACTACAAAGTATCGTACCCGTTGTAAGTGAAGTGAAGTATGGTATTTTTAGTAGAAAATAATAAAGTGTTTGAAAGATTACTTTTATAACGAGAACGTAAACTATTAAACTAAAATTCACTATTCACTAGGTGATAGGACTTCTTTTCTGCCTTAGGAGTCCGTCTGGGTAGGTACTACCCTCTCACCTATTTCTGCCACCAAATAGCAGTGCTTGCGCTGCTGTGTTCCGGTGTGAGAAGTATAGAGAGCCAGTATACTTACAGGTTTTGAGGCATTCCATATTTGTCCTCATGGGCGAGAACGCATCTGTAGTGTTCTTTCTATAAAGTTGGTTGCAGTTGTCCATTGGCTGCAGTGTGCACTTACTGATACTTGCTGTACCTAAACACACATTGCGGTAACTCAAAAATTTATTTTATTGCGTATTTTAATGCCAATGTGTTAAAATTTTAAAGCAGTCGGTGATGAGCTTACGACGATATAAAATTTTGAACAAACGAACATTTACATATTATCAATAGATTTATACATGAAATCTGCAAAAAGGCAATAATTGGTTTTAATGGTTTCATTTTATTTTCTTAGCAATTTACGAACGAATAGTACTTACCCTCACAAAATTGAGATAATGTCCGTGTAGCCATACCTTGCCTTACCTTAAATTTATTCTATTATATATATTCTAAAGTTTAGTTTGACCTAAAGGATCGACCCTGACTGGATTTGTCGTCGGCAAATTGTATGATTCGTCAGTATATCAACAGCAGCCTTTGTTTGCAAACGCTTGCTGGTTTGCAAAACACCGACGGCAAATTAATAATGTTTCTATTCGTATTCATTTACATTTCATAATTTGGTTGATAATTTGTTCGCCACATTACTTTGTGCCAACAAGTGCGTGATTGCAGTGATTACATTTCCCTACACTGCTAGCCGTATGAGGAAGATTAAAGTCGCTCAGCGTGCTATAGAGAATGCTTACTCGGAGTTTCTTTATGTGATAGAATCCGTGACAAAGATATCGACAGTAGAACGATAGTAAATTAGTTTTTGTAAATACAATGGTTTTAATTGAATAATTACAATATATCTTCGGCATTTCACAAACCAGCCGTTAGGAAACACACGAAGCCATTTTTAAAACGAATCATACAATCTGTCAACAATTATTCCTTATGCTTTGTTTCGACTGTCTAGTTGATCTCGTGGTAGTAAACGCAATTAAAACGGCCCAAAATCAGTTATTGGTTTTTTTGTCAAGAATTTTTTCCCTACGCCTGTATTCTCTCCGGTCGTGTCGAATTACCGTCCTAACAGAATATGAGAGAAAGGGTATAGAGAGTGCACCTGTACTTGCGCACTATACACTCGAGCACTATAATCCTGTTTAGCGCAGATGGCTAGTCTTCGTAGAGACTGGCTCATAAGAAGAATATTTGCCATAGTTGCCACATGGGATGGCAACCGCAGTTTTTATTTTTTAGTTGTTATCAGAAAGGCGATGCTACTCATCTCCGGGTTTGTTCCCTTTTGTTGCCTTTTACGACACCCACGGGTCGAACAAAATGAAATTATAAAGTTATATGGGACTCCTGAAATATCAACTTTTGTAGAAGAAATTTAAGAAGAAAGAAATCATTATCAGCAACAAAATTCACATAAGAAAATCAATTATAACAAATTCCAAACTCTTATAAAGGCAAATACAAGTATAATAACACACTGCCGTGTCTTATTTCGTAACTTGGCGTTAAGTGCCTATAGGGAAAGCCGTTTCATGAATGATTTATTCGCGCGTCAAGTACACACTTTTTACGTGGTAGAGCCATGATGCAGCTATATTAATAGTATAGTTGTAGCACGAATGGGTCGGCTCGACTGGGGAAGGACCACGCTCTCACAGAATACCAGCGTAAAATAGCAGCTTAATGCTGCTGTGTTTCGTACGGTGAGTGTAGAGAACCGGAGACCCTTTTTACTGGAAAAGAGGCATTCTATCTTAGTCCTCACGGCTGAAAACGCATCTGTACTCGTATTAAATTCGCAAACGAAAATAGATGCAGATGTCTATGGACCACAGCAACCACTTACCATTTGGTGGACTGTGTGCTCGTTTGTCATCCTTATTCTATAAAAAAAAAACACTTTACGCAATTCTGATTTTGTTTCTTAATTTATTTTAAATTTATTAAAAAAAAGTTATTCCCGCACTAGTATTTTGCCGCGTATTATAAAGGAATTAATATACACTCGGATAAACATTACAATTCGGAACAATATGCCTCCTATCCGATCCTAGCATAACTATATCCATCATATCGACAAAAGAAAATCATTGTGTAAATATAACCTCAATCGGTCAAGTCGTTAGGAAGCTACACGATCACTAACCGACGCAACCGCGCTTATAATACTCGCGATCTGCCCCGGCTTCGCCTGGGTAAGTTCTATTATTGTGGCGATGATATCAAGACTAAAGACCATTTTTTTCATTCAGCATTGCTCTATATCTGTTCGTGAAGTTTCGTTACAATCATTGCAGCCATTCTGAAGATTAGCCCGGACAAATAGACAGACAGACCAAATTTTTAAAAATTGATAAACATATTAATGACTTGCAATTAACACCTCCGCTTAATAAAAGGCAGTTATTTGGAAATTTCACACAGACACTTTAATTTTATTTATGTATGATTAAGAAAGATTATTATAATATTTAATTAGTAGTTATATTGTTTTCTATAAATGATTGGTTAAGATATCAATCAAGTCAATCCAGTTAGCTTTGTTCATTTCTTCCGCTATTGCAACAGGCAGATAAAAGCTTAGAGAATGTAAGGCTGCTAAATAATCAAAGTTAAGATTAATTTCAGTTCAAGGCAAATGAAAAGCAAACTTTGTTGGTTTCTTAGTAAAACTAATACGAGTATATGCTGTAGATTATACAGCTATAATACCGATTCTAATCTGAACAAATGATCCCATGAATAAAACTAATTTAGAACTGAACTGAAATAATACTGTGGATAAAACGAAGTTAGCGTGTTACCACACCAATCGATCGATCATCGATCGATGCCATTGATTGACGTCGATCGATTGGTATGGTAGCTTTAGCTGATCGGCGAATACTGGTCTATAAAACGTTGTTCAATCATCGATCGACAATTAATCGATGTGGTTGTGGGCTCATCATCAGTATCTTTCAAAAGTATTCAGAAGAGGACAATAGGGAATGGTCGGTGGAGCAACAACGATCCATTTTACCATCGATGGATCGGTGTGGTAGAAACTATCGATCGACGTTGACTAATCCATTCCACCATCGATCTATACCATCGATCGACGATTGATCGATTGGTGTGGTAATACCCTTAGAGTCACGCTGCAGCTATAATATTATGTTTGTAGCACAAATGGGTCGGCTCGATAGGGGAAGGGCCACACTCTCACAGAATACTAACGTAAAATAGCAGCTCAATATTGCTGTGTTTCGTATACTGAGTGTAGAGAACCGGAGTCCCTTGTAACTGGAAAAGAGGCATTCCGTATTAGTCCTCAAGGGTGACAACGCATTCTACATTTTGATCCTAAATTGAAGATAGATCTAGATTTCTATGGGCCACAGCATCCACTTACCATCAGGTGGACTGTGTGCTCATTTGTCACCCTTATTTTATATAAAAAAATGAACTTTATTGCGTTTAATTTTACATTACTTTTACTAGCCGGCTTCAAAAAAGGAGGAGATTCACAATTCGACTGGTTGTTTTTTGTAGGTATGTTACGCGATATCTTTACCAATTGAGACACGATTTTGAAGATTCTTTTTTTACTAAATACTTCAGGAGTGGTCCCATAGAAGTTTAAAGAAAAAATTCTACTGATAAGGGTGGCAAAATAGAGGATGAAGTTTTTAACGAAACTTTTGAGGCGATATTGAGATTATGATATTCCTTAGAGAGTAAAAAATAGGATATTATAAAGTAAATTTTTATAAGTTATTTTTTCATTGTATTAAAGTCTTGAAATAAAACCGGATATAACGGAGTCTATGTATTTTGTGCTACCATAATAAGTAGGGTGCTGCTTCCAAAATTCACACACCTACTGTCTACACGCAACTACTTATGGTCAGATGAGTCGTGAACTCGAACATAATTTTTCTTGGTAAAGTTAAGCGGTGTAAATGTTATAACTTTAACCGAATGAGAGAGACTAAACGGTAGGAAATGTAGGAAAGTATTTGTATAGATGGAAATAAAAATTAATGTTAAAAACCTGACGTAATCAGGGTTAATAAAGTCCCGAGTTTGCGTTAAGATGAAACACAAACTTCACAATTTAATTTTTAATTCATAATTATTTATTTGCATATAATGTAGGTGTTACATAATTATTGTAATAACTTATAAGATTAGTTCTATTACATTCTGCTAAATCTTGGCCTCCAAATTTACAATAAATATTTGTTGCAAATTTTTCATAAATTTGCCATTTACAATTTGATGAATTTTAGGCGCTATAATTTTCAAATAGGTAATTCCCATTTTTTTATTTAAATTCATAAACGATCGAATGTTTTAAAAAATTAAACAAACGTAAGCTATATCACAAACAAAAAAGTACTTATTTTACTGCCTTTTCGCTTTGAAAGTTTGTGAGCTTATTAAGTTCGCTAAACTAACAACATTTTCGTAGCGAGCCTGAAGTTTTGAAAGTGTATTAAACTTTATAACACAGGGCTCAAATTTCATTTTTAATACAATTGAATACAAAATAGAAAAAGAAAGCGTCCTGTTTCTTTTTAAACTGAGAAAATCGGATTTGAACTTGTTAAAAGTTGTCTTTGACCCTTTGAATATACCTACCTACCTACATTTACAGAAATGAGAAAACAAAAAAGACGTAAAAATAAATTGGATGTAATTTGGGTCAAAATCAAAGAGATTCTTTTTTCAAGAATTGAAAAAGAAAATGGTATCAAATTCTCTACAAATCATTATTCGATATTCTAATATGAATGTACTCGTATGTTATTACTATAAGATATACTTTTATTTTCTCGGACTATCTATCATATGTGATCGACAAACATCTTATTTTATTTTATAGCAATTAACTAGATGGTAAGTGCTGTATCAAAGCCATACAAAGAAGGCTGCAGAGAAGAGACCTCTGTAAAAAAAAATTGAGTCCACCTTTTGTACGATGATGATTATTATGTTTAAAAGTAAGACATTTTTCTCAGTAGTTACAGTAATTGTCATTATTAATGAATGAATTTAATGAACTACGGTCTTAGTCATAAAAATTGACATAAAGAAATGCTAAAACTGCTTTCTCTTGTTTCAGTAAATGACAATAGAAAGAGAAAGGCCTATATACAGGTATATCGGTCTATATATCTGTAAGATAATAATTGATACTTAATTCAAATAAGCGGTTATCAACGATTCTAAGTAAGCTCTTTAACTCTCAAGCATGTATGCTATTACATTTCTTTAAACTTTATATACTCTATAAAAAATCAAATTCGTACTGAGAACATCTCTTTTGCAATAGTGAAGCAATTATAAACCGGTCCAGTATTTCCACCGATACATACTACAGTCTCACAAGGTTACCAGAAACAGAAACAGAAACAGAAACAGAAACTTTTATTCAATATAGATTATAAATAATACTTATTGAAAGTCACTCTTTGTCTAATTACCACTGGTTCGAAAAATCTCTGTCCTGGGAAGAACCAGCAAGAAAGCCAGCAGGACTTTTTTTTAAACAACAACACAATCATGTATTACACAATTAACCACACAAAACAAATTAGAAACAGCCTGGCAGCGAACACCTCATTCAGGGTTATTATCATCCATAAATTCCTTAACATTATAATAACCCTTTTATACAAACTATGTTTAAAAAAGTTTTGAATTTTGAGCAGGTCGAATTTTGTATATTTTGGGATTTTGTTGTAAAAGCGTATACATCGCCCCAAGAATGAATTACTGACTCGGTGGAGTCGAGTAACTGGTACTACTAGCTTGTGTTTGTTCCTAGTATTTACAGAATGAACATCACTTATTTTTGTATAACTACTTTTATTTTGTGTACGTACATTACATTTTCATAAATGTATTGAGAGGCCAAAGTTAATATATTAATTTCTTAATTTTGTCTGAGCGACTCTTTGGGTTTTAAATCATAGATTGCTCTTATGGCCCTCTTCTGTAAAACAAATATAATTTCAGTGTCAGTTGCGTGTCCCCATAGCAAAATACCATACGACATTATGCTATGGAAATAGCTAAAGTAAACAAGTCTAGCTGTTTCCACACTGGTAAGATTTCTAATCTTTTTTACAGCATATGCTGCAGAACTAAGTCTGCTTTAACTTTGATATATGGGGCTCCATTGAGCTTCGCGTCTAGTGTTATTCAAGAAAAATGGTGGTATCGACAAGACTCAGTTCCTCTCCATTTAAAATTACATTAGTATTTAATTGTCTGACATTTGGAGTCATGAACTTCATACATTTCGTTTTATTGCTATTTAAATGCAAGTTATTAACATTAAACCAATTTACTAATTTAGATATAGCATTATTTACTTCGTCATATTTTAATAATTGTCGTTTTAATTTGAAAATTAATGAAGTGTCATCAGCAAATAATACTATATTATGGTTATCCCCTACTATATGGGTAAGTCATTAATATATACAAGAAACAGAAAGGGATGAGAACTGGCCTTGAGGCACGCCCATTTATACTATCGACCCGGAAGAGCTCATATACTAATGACAACTTTTGAGTTCTGTTACTTAAATATGAAACAATTAATTTAAGAGCATTACTTACACCGTAGTGTTGTAGTTTCTGATTAATGTTTCATGGTGAACACAATCGAAGGCTTTGGATAGGTCACAGAGTATACCCAAAGCATCCTGTGAATTCTCCATGCATTGAAAATATATTTAATCAGCTCAACACCAGCATCAGTTGTCGAGCGACCCTTGTGAAACCGAATTGATTTTTATGAAGTAAATTATTAACATTAAAAAATTAACATTTGATCAGAATAATTTTTTCAAAATTTTACTTAGTGTTGGCAGTACAGAAATGGGTCTAAAATTGGCGGGGTCTAATGTACTACCAGATTTAAATAAAGGTATTACTTTACTATGCTTCATCAAATCAGGAAACACACCATATTCGAAACCGTTAATAATATAGATATAAGTGTAGATTGTATACGTGGTAGAGCCATGCTTCAGCTATATTATGGTAGTAGCACGAATGGGTCAGCTTGACCGGCGAAGGACCACGCTCTTACAGAATACCGGTGTGAAAATAGCAGCTTAATGCTGCTGTGTTTCATATGGTGAGTGTAGGGAATCGGAGACCCTTTATACCAAAAATGAGGCATTCCATCTTAGTCCACAGGGGTGATAACGCATCTACATTTTGATTCCTAGTCGAGGATAGATGTAGATGTCTATAGGCCAGAGCACAATCAGGTGGACTGTGTGCTCGTTTGTCACCCTTATTCTGTAAAAATATTTCCTTTTCCTTCTTTCTAATATACCAGCCCAAAACTGCTAATATAACAGTCCACTGCTGGATGACACATTCCCACAATAAGGGAGATTTGCTATAATCGCCAAGCTTGGCAGGGGATTTGGCGATACATTCAATTTTATAATATTATTGTCACAGGCGACGCCTCCTAATTAGCGAGCGCTTTACTTAAATCGGTGTTTGAGTCGAACCTAAATGAAATGTCATAAAAGTAAATTGTAACGTGATTAACTGCATATGATTATTAGAAGGCTATTTTATTTCATAACGATTCATATTTATGTAAACAAAATTTTATATTTTTTAAATCTTTAAATTACCATACACCTAACTTAATAGTAAAAGATAAAATATTTATAATGACTCATCCATAAAATAGAGAGACATAATATCCCAAATTAAGGATAAAAACGGTAAAACTTAACACCTAAAAACCTTTGTACGTCCCAATGACTGAAAGGAGGACTTTTCATTCCTTTGGGTTTCATTCAATGCTGGGCATATTTTTCCTTTCATTTGTAAGGATATCAGGGAAAATTAAATCATAAAAACATTTGTTTAGTTTTCACGCAAAACGCACCGTTTTAAGGAAGAGGAGGCAAATGAGCACACGTCTTACCTGATGGTAAGTGATAACCGTCGCCTATAAACATTTGCAACAACAGGGGCATTTTATGTGCGTTGCGGACCTTTTAGAAAGGAGAAGGGTCTTTTCTTGAAGGTGTCTAAGCAACGGCTTGACATACAGACATGAATACTGAGATAATTCCATAAGTGAATTCATTCTGCTAATTTATGGCATGGAATACTAATAATATTAGGTAACCACGTGAGTAAAACAAAATAATACATGATAAAATGAAAAATAAAATTGTAAATAGCAAAGCAGTCTCACTCAGATTAATGACTGAAAAACATAATATTATTACTGTTCTTTGATTTATATCTCTTATTCGAATGAAATTCACCGTATTAAAATACCATTTTATATCGCAATACATTACCGTAACGCCAATGATTGCATTACGGTTAACCGAAACTCTCACAAATCCAATATATTAAACTCCCAATAACTTTTAAATTTTCAACGTAAATATTTCTCAACTACATTTATATAACAATGTGTTCACTAATTTTTTATTTATTTATTATATCGTATCAAAGGCCATAGGAACAATGGAAATCAGAACATGGGAATTCTCCAAAGATTGCCTCATATGGGGGATATTTGTCATATTTGCTATGTTTGGAAGGCGGCTGGCAACAGCAGATTTCACAATTTTGAGTTGTTATCAGGGAGATGCTGCTGAACATCTATTTACTCATATACTTATTTGGTTTCAATTATTGTTTTACATAAGTGGTATTTTTCAAATTACACGTCAAGGCTAGAATCTAGCCTTATCATGAAGGCGCCAGCGAGGATGCGTTACTTGAATAATTTATACATACTCTCCATTAGAAACGCTCTCCCACAAAAGTCAGAGAAATTTGAATTCAGAATTTTTAGGTGTTTTTGGCATCAATCAGCACAGTATACAATTGAGCTTAAAATGTGGAGAACAAAATAACATGTCAACTGTGGCAAATATTCTCCATAAAAGGCAATCTTTGTTGAAACCTGTGTTTAGGTTAGGACTTTGATAGGCTGTAGATGATGATGATGATGATGACTAACTATGCTATAGGCATTACATACTGATACAACATTTTTTTAAACCTCCTTGGTTTAAACATTAGGCCATAGACAATTTATGTTTTAAAATAAGCATGGTCATTTCGAATCTGAAATACAATGACAATTGACATAGTAGAAACACTTCTTCTAGTTTTTAATCGACTTAAAAAAGGAGCTTCTCAATTCGAATGTTCTTTAATTTTATATGTATGTTACGCTATATCTTTGTCAGCTGTGATCTGATTTCTATGATATTTTCTTAATTAAATAAGATAAACCAGGTTGTTCTAAATAAAACTGTTTAGCCGACATTCTAGTCGTTTGTTACCTTGAGCTTGTGATATTTAGAAGTCCACTCAAAGGGAACAAAAAATTAAACCTATAAGTAAAAAACTGCTAAAAACAAATTAAAAAAATATCGCGCTGGGTTTCTTGTAGGTTCTTTCAGAACAGAGGTATTTTCCGAACCAGTAATAAATTAAACATAAGAATGACTTTCAGTAAGTGTTATTTATAATCTATATTGAATAAATAAGTTTCTATTTATATTTCTACAAATATTAAAATGATTTCCACATAACCACATCCGAAGGCTTTAATTCCTCATATAGACTTTATCTTAACACCGACTTCTGAAGCAGTTACATGTAAATTATATTATCATTTGTAGTTCTTTGATTCAGCATTTATATTTTATTAAAAGTTTTTTTTTATACTGCTGTGTTTTACTTCTGGCCATAGAATGTAATTTATTATTACATCCTAATTTGTTTTAATTTATTCACAACAGTTTCCAGTTGGAGCTTTAATTATTCTATATCAACGAACAGTTTCGATATATACTATGTCTTAGCACTAACTTCTGAAGCAGTTATGTTGTTTAAATTATATTATTGTTATTTCTAGTTTTTGATCAGCATTTTATATTTAATAAATGTATTTTTTATTTCATATTTTTCTGACTATAGAGCGTTATTTATTATTGTTAATGAATATTCCTCTTTTTTTAGTTCCTGCAGTTCACTGGCCTGATGAGTCGCCCCATTGCAAAAAACTTTTTTATACACCACGCTGAGATGGATTTAGCTATCGCGTTATTTTGATTATTTTTCAAATTTACTTAATTTTGGTAAATTAGTTAACCATTAATTTTCAAAACTTTAAATTTTGTCCGATACGGAGAGCCATTGGCCAGGAAAATCGAGCGTCTGGTAGCACCCGCTTTCCTGACCCCAGCGGCGGACCTGTTCTCTGATTCCGCCGTCAACAAGTTCGGTCATGGAGGATGGGAGAGCGGCGCCCGCAATACTGACACCTCCTCCCCTGCGCGGCCCCACCGGCCGGCCCTACACATGGGCCAGCCAAGGGTTCCCTTTGTTCACCGCGGGTGACCGAGCCACGGCTACTAACCCCTCCGCCACGACAAGGCGGGAACCCGTTTGGGAGGGTCGCGGTTTGACCGCTATAACGACTAAAAATGGGCCCGAATAGGAAGATCGGATCACTGGCGGATCACTATTTATGATAAAAACTGGACATTTAATTCAGCAAAAATGGCATTTACGAAATTTCCAAATATAGGTAAAAAATGAACCATGCCATAATATCACCTCTTGATATTTCAGATATTTCAGTTATTTCAGTCACTATTCACATGCTCAATTGTAACTAGGAAGCTAGAAAATAACAACATGCCCACAGAATATGCAGTATTACTTAAACACTGCCTCACATCTGGCTATCTATTGTGGAAAGAAGAGTTCTACAAGCAAGTAGACAGGGTGGCGATGGCCTCACCTGTATCTCCTGTAGTCGCCGACATATTCATGGAGGACTTGAGGAGAAAGCCCTTCTTACTGCTCCTGTAAATCCAAGATTCTACAAGCGGTACGTAGACGATACTTTCAAAATTTTACCATCTGACAAAGTAACTGTATTTTTAAACCACCTTAATTCCATAAACTCTAAAATACAATTCACAATGGAATTAGAGGCAAACAATTCTTTAGCTTTCCTAGATGTTTTAGTCATCCGAAATCCTGATAACACTATTGGTCACACTGTGTACGAGGGGTGATCCAAAAGTAATGATAATGAAAATAAAACACGGTAATTAAAGTTAAAATAATAATTTATTTTTCTACATAGTCTCCTAACAAATCAATACATTTAGTCCATCTTTTTCTAAACCCAGATCTCTTTGAAAAATTCTTTGTCTTGACCCAAAACGCTTCAACAGCGGCCATTACTCGCTATCGTCTTCTAATTTCTTGCCTCGGAGGCGTTCCTTGAGCCGAGGAAAGAGGTAGAAATCACTAGGAGCTATATCTGGCGAATAGGGAGGGTGTGTTCGGCAGTTCGAATCCCGTTTCGAATGGCAGCTATCGTAACTGCGGCTTTGTGAGCCGGTGCTGTCTTGGTGAAACAGCACCCAGCTCGCAGTTTGCAGCGTCTTTTTTCTTTAATGGCCTCCCCGTAATCTTCTTATTTGGTCTGCGTAGTAAGAGCCCGTAATAGTGGCTCCCTTTTCCAAATATTCCACCATAATTATGCCTGAGCGTCCCAAAAACAGATGCCATAACCTTTCCCGCCGAACTTGAAACTTTGAATTTCTTTGCGTCGGTGAGGAGGCTCAGCTTTCAAGTCATCGATTGTTGTTTCGTTTCAGGATCAAAATGGTGGATCCAGATCTTGTCCATAGTCACAAAACGGAACAAAAAATTTTCTTGATCTGCTTGGAACTTTTCGAGATTGACCCTCGAAATGTCAACTCGACTTTTCTTTTTCTCGTCGGTTAACATTCTGGGTACCCAACGCGCAGAGACCTTTTTCATATGCAACTCGTTCGCAAGGATTCTTTGAACGCTACCATATGAGATCCCTGTGACCTCAGCTACATGCCTGATGGTCACTGATCTGCCAACACAACATCTTCGACTTTTTCACGTTGTTCCAGTGAGGGACGATGGCCGTCCTTCGCGATGTTCATCTTCAGTGATGTTCTGCCCAGTTTAAACCCTTGGCCCAGCGTAACTGTAGAATATGGAGGAGCAGAGTCCCAATGTTTCCACTAAGTCACTGTGTATGTCTTTTGAAGACATTTTTTTCAAACAGAGGTACTTGATGACAGCTCTAATTTAGTTTTCTCCATGTTGATGTTATCTCTTTGACAGTTCGTATTCAAATGATTGTATCTCCTTTTTTTTTTGCCCAATGCAATAGGCACCTCCGGAACCGGGGGAGGGAGGTGGTGAATGTTTAGCATACCACAGCCGGCTGCGTGGTTATGTGGACCCACCGACCAACCTAATCAACCCAAGCGCCTACCCACTAAACACCACCTTGGGACGGCTTGGCCATAGTGGCCTTATGCCGAGTCGGACGCGACCCTCTTTAGGAAAAGAGGGCAGGCGGCGAGTTGCTGAGAGACTCGCCTAATAAGGCATATTAAATATTGGAAGTAGAAGGTTTTGCCTGAGCCGCCAAGAGGCAGTCCAGGTCGGCCGAAAGCTTGTTGGGGGTCCGAGAGCGTTTCTCGGTCTGCGGACTCGATAGCGAGAGTGGGAAGTATAGGAAGCTGCCTCACGAATGAAATGATTGAGTGGGACTCTGCTTTGAAGAAGTTTTCAGAGAGTTTTAAGAAATTTCTGGACCGTGGGAGCTCTAAGTCCGGTGGAGGTCGGCGTTACGGACGTACCAGGGTGCTCGTAGCCCGACGACAAAAGGTTTTGAACAACTTGAAGTTTGTTCAGAGTTTTGGGCGAGCGTGAGCAAAAAGGCCGCGTAAGACATTATGGTCGTATACAGACCTTATAAAGGGTCCTTTATTACGGAAGGATATTTTATTTGTCGGCCCAACATACTGTTGAGCCTACCCAGATAAAATCGTGCGTTACGAGTTACTTCTTGACATGGGCTCGAAAGTGAGCTCGTGTCAAGGGTGACACTAAGATGGCGGATGTATGCCAGGGACCGGGGTCCCAACATACGGATTGGCGGAATAGTAGTGGAGCGGCGTCGTTTATGTTCGAAGTGAACGGCGGAGCTCTTTTCCGTTCACATCGATATGCGTTATTTTTGGAACCAAGCTCCTGTCATTAACTGACTTTGGATCTTGTTCCGTATAAAGGGTAGGGACGCTTTGCAGAGGGCAGTGTCGTCATCAAGAGGGAGATCTGAACACCATTCGACGGAAGGGAATGTCGTTGATGTACAGGATATAAAGAAGAGGGCAAGTACAGAGCCCTGAGGGACACCGGCTTTGATTGACGCGAAGAGGAGAGTGCCTTCGTGTTCTATAACGGAAGGTACGGTCTTTCAAGTAGGAGGCCACCGAGACGAACAAGACGATCAGGGAGACTCATTGTGAAGTTTGTAGATAAGGCCTCGTGCCAGACTCTATCAAACGCTTTCGCTATGTCAAAGAAGACCGCGATGGTCTTATGACGGCGAGGATAAAAACCGCTGAGGATGTATTCCACAATACGGTGAATTTGTTAGACAAGAGTGTTTTGCCTGGAAACCAAATTGGTGAGGATGACAAGAGGGTCACCGTCTGTGGGAAACAGATGGCGCCTCATGAGTTTGGATAACTCGTTCAAATAGTTTGCCCATGGCCTTGAGGAGGCTGATGGGACGATAACTGAGGGAGATTGTGAGGCTTCCTGGCTTGGAGATACTAATGACAGTTGCCTCTTCCACGTGGTGGAAAGTAACTAAGGTTGAAGCAGGCGTTGAAGATAATAGCTAAAAGGGTTAACACCTGCTCAGGAAAATGAAGGGCTTGGCTGGAGATGCCATCCGCGCCCGGAGCCTTTTGGGCTTCAGTCCTTGATGAGGGATGAGATCTCATCATTGGACACAGTGATAGTTGATCTGTGGGGTCGAGTTCCGGCGGCGGACCTCATCTCCACTGTCTGGATGTGGGAGGGCCTGGTTGAGAACTGGGAGAGCATTGACAGCGATGCTGTCTGCAAAGCACTCAGCTTTTTCCTCGTCCTCGAAGCCAATAGTACCGTCGGGGCGAGAGAGGAGGATATGATAGCGTCATTCGGAGGGCTCTTGCCATCCGATAGTACGCTGTGAGAGAGAGAGATATTCTCCATGAGATTACCCTTTCGAGGTCTCGAAATTGGTAAGGCGTGAACGGACTTCGTTGAAGACGATTGGCCGTACGTCTATATCGGGGGTTGATAGAGTGCTGCTCGGAGAGCAGCTCTTTGGTTTTTATTAGGTTGCTAATATGTAAGGAAGACCATTATTATTAGCAGCAACCGACGACCTTTCATTCTCCTTAAGGGAGGATGTTATATGGGTGGAGAGTGAATCGACCGCGGTGTCGATTTTTTCGGTAACTGTCGAATAAGTCCGAAGAAAGGGGATAGGGTCCGGAGAGTCCAAAGCTGTGGCTAGGGACGTCTTGAAGCCCTTCCAGTTAGTGAAGGCAGAAGGAGTTGGTGGCTGGCAGGGAGACAGGGCGGTGGTCGGAACCAAGATCGTCAAGGGTCTCGATTGACCTGAGAGACAGACTTTGCTATTGCTAAGTCTAATACGTCAGGAGCGTGGTCGGTGTTGTCGGGGCAGTGAGTGACACCGAGGGGACTGAGGACAGTGAGGTCGAGAGACCGTGATATCAAGCAGTTTTGCCGCCTGAGTAGTGGTAAGACAAGTCCATCAGTATGTTTGGAGTTAAATTCCAAACATAATAACTGAATTGCCTAACGCGATGGCCTCAAAATCTTTTTGAGGGGGATCCACTGGGGATATAGCAGGAAGGCACGATGGACGGATGTCCGGTCAAGGCCAGCCTGCATACCGTGGCTTCCATATTGGTAAGCGGCGGAGTGGGAATGTGAGAGCAGTGTAGCCTTCAGCAATGGCAGTACCGCCGCCTTTGCGGTCAGGTCTGTCATTACGAAGAAGAGAATATTTTGATGGAGAAACCTTTGAGATTCTGGGGTCTGAGGGGTCTCCTGTAGGAGGAGGAGGTCGGCTTCATGATCTCGAAGGAAGAGCTTAAGCTCGGGAGGTTATTTGCAAACCGCGAGTATTGAAAGAGACGAGTGATAAGCCCTTAGGCTTATTACGTCCGGGACTTTGGGAGGGCAGAGTGATCCATAGTGTAAAGTTAAATTAACTTAACTTACAACGAACTCAGAAGATTGTGGTGCTCCGCTAGAGCGAGGAGACGGTCCCGAGGGGACCCAGCAGCACGCAGTTTACGCGCTAGTATGGCGATCTCGCCAATGTCGATGCCTGAATAGCGGCATAAACTGTATTCAGGTCATCAACCATTGAGGGCCGCCTGTTGAGCGGAGGAAGTCCGCGGGGTCGGCCTTTGGGGCCCCAGGGAGAATTGGTGGCTGTGGCCGAGAAAAGCCCGAGCTGGATGGGGCCCATAAGGCCCAGGGGCCAGGGCCTAGGCCCATAAGGCCTAGGGGACCCTGAGCGGGCTGGTAGGAGCCCTGAGGGGCTGGAAGGGTTCTGACGGGCATCCTGACGGGAGTGCTGGAATGTGTTTTCATTCACCGGCAGTGGAGGTCTAGTAAGACGGGCCGAGGAGCACGAGGGCATCCCTACCGCCGCCGGGCCAGGTTGCTCGCAAAGGACGCAAGCTGGCGGGATTCAGCGTCAGGCTGAGGGCATTTTTCGAGTGATGGGTCCAGGCACTTAACGCACCTGGGGCTGAGCAGGCCCGCCGCATGCCCGTAAAGCTGATAGCGGTGGCACTGCGCCGGGAAACGCGCATGTGGGGCTCTGATCCTCACTCGACAGGCCGCACACGGTGCGTACCCGCTGGAAGATGGCTTTAGCCTCCGGCACGTTGACAGGATGGCAAGAGCAAGCGGGAACCCTTGCCTTGGAAACCTTGGGACTTAAGGGTCTCAAGGATGTCCTCGTTGGCGAGCTCTGAATGGGACACCGCGGATTACGGCCCTGACTTTGCGCTCTTCTGGGAGAGCGTACGTGGTAGGACACACGCTCGGATGTAAAAGCCTGGTGAGTCGGCGAAAGTCGTCGATGGTCCGGGATGATTTTATGGAGTCACCTAGATTGCTGGCCTGATCATATTTTATACCTGTGTCGTAACAGGTTTTGGAAAGGCGGTGAATTGGGCCTGTCTCTGAGAAAGACAGGGGCGGGACCTGTTTTTAGCAGGGGCGCAGCGCTGCTGCTTGGAGAGCGGGGAGGTTGTTAAGGTGGCAGCGCGGCAGCGCGGGGGCTGTGGAGGTGGAGGCAGCGGTGGGAGCTGCGAGTGCAGCGGCGGGGCTGGAGAGGTAGCGGCAGGGGCTGCCGACGGGGAGCGGTTCTTAGCGGCGCGCTTTGGGCGCTGACTTCACTACAGTGAATGGGGTCTTCGGTCATAGTTCCGTCGGAGGCCGCGAACTGCTGCTGGATGTATATCCGTTAGTGATGGGCCCTTCCGGGAGGACGCGGAGGGTCTGAGCACGAGCTCGGTTGACAATGGCGTCATGGGACGCGGGTGAGTCGGTCTGCGGGCAGCTGGGGTGACGGGGGCCGGGGGTGGCTGCCTGAGGGGCAAGGAGGGCTTGGACCGGCGAGGGCCGTCTCGTCTAGGTTGATGCCCAGACCAAGAGATTGGTTCAGGCGGCTACAATGGACCTGATAAGGTCCTGTGGACATGTTGGGGGAGCGATGCCCCAAGAAACAGTACGGAGGGAAGATCCTTCTCAAAGAACAGGGCTTGTTCTCAAAAGAACAAGAGACGTGACTTTCCAAGAAACAGTAGTACACAGTATATACCAAAACAAAACAGAAAATAACAGAAAAGTTACAAAGAAGTAACAAAAACAAAACAAAACAAACAATAACAAGTGAATGAAACCTCTGCCAGGCGGCAGGGGGCAAGAACGGTAAGTAAAGGCAACTCACTCAGGCGGTTCTCTATACTGCGTGAGCAGGAGGGCGGAGGCGAGAGCGAGAGGCACTCAACGTACGGGGACGAGAGCGCTAACTACTTAGCACGACCGCTCGAGAGCGGTGCGGTAAGCGGAATGAATGAATCAAATGATGTATCTCCCGGAAATCGTGATCTATTTATATGATTTTTTTAGGCTGACGTAGTGAGTATATAAGCAAGCAAAAAATATTTTTTTTGGATTTTTATGCGGATCTGAAGTAACCGATTATCATTACTTTTGGATCACCCCTCGTATAGGAAAAAGACTCATACCAACCGATAGTTAAATGGTGAATCGCACCATCATCCATCACAGTCAGCTATCGTGGGAAAATCTTTGTTTCAGAGAGCACGAGGGATCTGTGACAGAAAACATCTGGCCGCCGAGCTTCAGCACGTCGAGCAAGTACTGCAAGACAACAAGCTTGGGTCCTGCGCCTACGTCACAGTGACTGAGTGAAGCGGCCACAGTCGAACGTGCTGCTGAACTTACCCATGTCAGAGGAGTCACAGACAAGCTTACATTTTGAAGCGAGCTTCCATTAAACATACTTCAAGCCGCTGGAAGAAGATTAGTCAATTTTACCATCCGTCAAGTGTCATATCCTCTACAAGATGCAGGAGTACAAGCTGATTGTGAATGTGGTCTCTTACATAGGACAAACAAAAAGATCTATAAAAACCTGCGTAAAGAACATATAGCTGACTTGAAGCACCGACGTATCGGGAAGTCTGCAGTTTGTGAACATGTTCAAGATCGTCCCCTGCCATTAAATTAGATTTGATAGACCACAAACTGCAAAGAACACCGATTCCTACCTAGATGATTATGAGGTTATTGAAATTAAAAACATCCTAATTTCAATAGAGAAGATGGATGGGTGCAGCATCTGCTTGGGATCCCATAATTAATATAATTAAATCCAAACCCAAATATACCACTGCTAGACTTCAAGATAATGCTCTTCGTAGATCGAACCAAAATTAATATTAAAAACTGAAAGAAGCCGGCTAACTATGACATTGGGACGTCAAACACCTCCCTCAGACCATGTGGTTGTAAAGCACTGAAACGTCGGGAATTAAAAAAGTAAATTGAATGATATAATCTGTAAAATTAGTTTCATTTAATGTGTAGTCTTCGCGTAAATATAAGAAAACATAACAACTCATTGTTAAGCTATCTTTGTTTCAATTATTTTAAATGAAGATATAAAATAGCAAATAGGAAAAAGACTGATCCCGGTAAAGTTCCATTTAGAAACGTTGTGACATAATATCATCATATAATATATGTAATATAACAGACTATATAAGTCCCACTGCTAAGCATTCTGAGAGGTTTAGGAAACGTTATTAAGAATGAAGTGCAAAATAACCTATGATAACGCACGGTACATTACGATATGATTGATGTTAGGTTTATAAGCTACGATTGTAATTCATTTACGACAGCGGCCACCCATGACCATTTGTAAACGTCAGCAGCTGCCATGATTGAATTCAATTACTCGTAGAAGTTTCTCGACGGAATTTTATTTCCTTCGAAATTAAGTAAGATAAGACAATTTATCTTATAGCCAATCCGCCTTTCAAGCGTGGCAATTATGGCGGAACTGCAACAGGAGAGCTTCATGTTCAGAAGTGGACTTTAACGGGTTGATGATGATGAAGTAGAAGACAATTTTTATTATTTTAACTCAGTTCTCAAAGGACGAGTTCGGATATAATTTTCTTAATTTAAATAATTTTTAAAAGATAGTGGGGAAACGAGTATTTGAAATGCCAACGTTAGGCAAATGCCTGCGTTTACTCGTAAAGCAAGAAAGGCTTATATCGGACCCGCACGGACTAAAACTCAATTGTGTTTAAGCTTTGCCGTATGTAAGCATTGCCAAGATAACTCCGTGTATCTACCAGCCCTCGGAAGAGGATAAACTCTTCCTCATTTCCTCCTAAGGCAAGATGCATCGAGCACAAAACACGTATTCAACTAGCATCATTTCTGCTTAATGAACCACATAGAGTGCTATACCACCTATCACCGTAGGAAAACATTCCATAAACTTTTGATATTTCTATAGATCTTATTAAACACTTGCTATGGAGTTTGGCACCGTTTAAAACTCAATTTTTTACGGCAGTTGATAACTCCATACGTCGTTTGTAACAGAAGAATTATATATATGAGTTAATCGTCTGCTTAGTAGAAACTATCATCTACCGGTGAACTGTTACAGGATGATGTTGATATAGTACATATGTTTAAATTACACGATGGCGAATCCAGGCCGTGTAGTGGCGGTAAGAATATCCACTACCCCATATCAAGCCGTGGAGGTCGTAAAAGCGACAGAGGAAACTGAGAAAAAGGTAGGCAGCAGCATCTTTTGATAACAGCAAATTAACCATAAAAATGTGGTTCAAAACCCGCTCACCAAGCTGCAACAACTATGGCAATATACACTTACGATGAGTTACACATAGATGGCCCCATTCCCAGCGGCCCCCCGCACCCTGGCTACGGTGGCGACCATAGTAACGGCGGGGCAGGGGTGCCAGAACTCCGGTGAAGGTTCTGTTACCACCTAGACGACTCTACCTGACAACATATAACGCACGTACCTGAGGACTGACGAGAATAGCCTGAGCCTGAAGAAGAGATAAACAAGTTGCGCTGGATATTATAGGATAATCTGAGGTCCGATGAGAGTTGAGGACACGGTAATCCTCGAACGGCAACTTGTTCTATCACTGGGTGACCATCTGTCCCAGGGAGGTGTCGAATTTCGTCCAGAAGTTTCGTTAACAACGTTATAAAGGTGTGTGTAGACGAGGTTGCATACCTTATACTAATATCACCCAAACGTTTAGGTTACAAACAGGTTTGCACCAACCTCTGCTCATCCTGATGAGTAGGAGGAAATGTGTGAGAATATATCTAGATATGTATTCTCTAAAACACACTATATGGTGTTAATGGAGACTTCAACGCAAACTAGGCACAAAGAGAACGGTGAGTTGAAGGCATTCGAATTGACAAACCTGATACACCAGCTGGCTGGACTTCATGGAAAAGACAGACCTTTATAATGAACCCTTCTTCCAGAAGCGGCTACCCAGAAAATGGACCTGATCGAGCCCCGACGGTTCGACAAAAAATGAGATTGCCTTCATTATGACGACCAGACGACAACTGTTCAGTGATGTCTCAGTGATCGCGAGGGTGAAAACTGGCAGCGATCACCGAATGGTGAGAGGCACACTGAACCTAAACGTAAAGTTGAAGAGGATACGTCTAATGAATTCTACGCTCCGTCCTCCTGGTGCTCTAATCCAAAGCCCCGAAAACTTTCAGATTGATTTACAAAATCGTTCTCAGTGCCTAGAAAACTGCAATGCAGTGGACGATATGAATGACAAGCCCTTTGAAACTCTCCATGCCTTCGGAGTTAAGTTCTGCAAGATTCGTCGCAGAAGAACACAAAAACTCTTCGATGATATTCTTAATCTCATGGCTGTTAGACGGAAAATGAAGTTGCAGTGTACAACAGATTTGACAGCATAAAGCAAAATACAATCTCAAAATACAGGCGGCGGGACTTAAGCAACTTAAATACAGCTCGTATTGGAGAGGCGATCGAGCGGAACCTCGATTCCAAAGTCTTTGCCAGAGATCTGTCTGCCAGAAAGAGCCAAATGTCAAAGCTTAAGACCAAATGACACCTGAGATTTTGAGTGAGATTGAAAGGTTTTATGGGCAGCTGTAGACGTCGTCGTTGGAGCCACACGCAAGTGTGAGTAACGATCCCAATGCAACTCTTATTCAATACAATTCGATGATATCCCGGACGTCAGTCTGAGTAAGATTATAATGGCTCTGAAGCACATTAAAATGGCAAGTCCTCAGGCGAGGATGGAACTACAGGAGCTTTTGAGCGGTGAAAACCAGTACTGGAAGGCCTTCACAAGCCTTTTCAATTCCGTCTATGGTGGCACTACTCCGGAGGCGGAGCAAATGTGCGGTATTTTGTTCTTCAAGAAAGGCTACAATGTCTCTTCTTAAAGAACCACAGACCGATTTCCTCCTAAGCCGTGTCTACGTGCTGTTTTCGAGAATCATTGAATCGTCTCGCACGACCTCGACGACATGATAATGCGGTGCTGCAGTCCTCAGCGGTGCCAGTTAACTGTTACCATACCAAGATATCAAAGTGCTGAAGGTTTCTTTGCGAGGCTAAGATGGCTATCCGTGTACAGAACCAGAGTATGAAACCCATCCAACTGCAGAGGGGTGTAAGACAGGTGACGTTATATCCCGAAACCCTCACCGCTGCATTGGGAGACGTTTAAGCTACTGACTGAAAGGATACGGTATTAACGTCAATGGCGATATAGTCATTATGGCAGAATCGCTGGAGAACCAGGCATCGCTTAATGACTTCAATAGTGCTTTCAACGGATAGGTCTTTAAGATGAACATGAAAACAAAGATCACGTAACGTCCATGTCTCATATGACGGTAGTTGCTGGGAGCACTAAGCTCGAAGTTGTTGATGGTATATTTACCTTAGGAACAATAGTCCGACTAGGTAACCAACGTTGACCGAGAGGTCAATCGACGGATTCAACTTGCCGATGCGTTCAGGAGATTACGTAAAGCAGCTGGCTAATCAACCCTAAACGGTAGTAATAATGTTACCCTGCTTACCATAACGCAGAAGGTGAAGGTCTGAAGAAAACATTTATTTCCTAATTACCCTGGCTACTGAGATACTGCGGACTGCATATCGATGCGAGATAATTTGACGTATATATTTAACGTTCTAATATAGAAACAAGAAACAGCCACAAATATCATCAGCGCCGCATCGTCTTCACACGCCGGCTATCTTCTGCGAACTGTCGACCATTTTCGAGCCGTTTCTTCAACGCCGCAGCTTCGCTTCTTCTGCTGTTCCGGATGTGTCCCACGCCGCCGCCGCTCGCCGATTACGCGCGCGCTTCGGTGGCATCACTTATAGCCCGTCCAGCAACGCAGCTACGAGAAGCTATCCACGAGTCTTACGCCGGCAAATGGAGCGCGACATACTGTATAATATATATGATTAATTTCATTGGTGAAATGTATAAATTTAATTGGCTAAGTAAATAAAAGATATTACTATTGGTTAACTAAGGATGGCTGGGAATATAAATATAGGCAGGGTTCACTAAATAAACACCTTCATTCGCCTGCACATAGTAAGACATACCAAGAAAAATAGTTTCCCTCCGCCTTAGACCACTCGGAGTCTGTTATAGTGGACCCATTCACCACTATTACATTGGTGACCCTGTTACGAACACCGATAAGGAAGATCCCGCAAGAATAGTAGGAAAATATCAAGGAGGACTTCAGTATATATAAAATCAGTGTAATCAAGACGTCATTATGAGCGAGAAGCGAAGAAATCCGACGCATATACATCGTCCAGCCAACAAGAAATCGCCGGTATATCTCTATCTGAGAATACCACCGTTCTGGAGAGATAAACTGACTTTGGTTCGTCAGTTTTGCCGCAACGAATGATTTAAAGAAGAGCAAGCGCAACTAGCACAGATGGTGATCGCCCAACTTGAGAAACAAGACATCGAACATATTTCGGACCTGTTGTACAACCCACCGGCATCCGACCAGTATAATTCGCTGAAGGATCGTCTGATCTCTGCATATGAAGAACCGACAGTCGCCAGCTACAGAAACTTCTATCAGAAATAGAACTTGGAGACCAGAAGCCCACACAACCCTACGCAGAATGCGTACTTTGGCGCGAGATAAAGTCCCAGATTCGACGCTACGGCTAATGTGGTAAACCACCTACCCCACATGTTCGATCGGTACTAGCAGTGAGTGAAATATTCACGCAGACGAAGCTCGACGAACTGGCACTCCTGGCGGACAAGATGATCGAAAACAGCAGTAGCTCACACATATCGATGATCGAAGGCACTTCAACCAAGGCCAATAATACCCAGTTTCTACTCGAAGAAATTCGGAAGCTATCATTCGAAGTCGCTGCGCTCAAAGCTTCCCAGCATCAAACCTGTTACCAGCAACAGAACAATCAGCAACACCGAAGATCACTTTTTCGTCGCAACCGCTCTGTAAGTAGAAGTCGAACAAGGTCAAGAACAAGATCCCCTTACTGCTACTATCATCGACGTTTCGGTTCCGAGGCAAGAAAATGCACAACACCGTGTACATTCAAAATGAAAATATGAAGTCGGAACTAACTAATACGCTTGATGCGACGGGATCCAGCGTAACAGAAAAGTCCTACCGTCTTTTGTCACCGATAAAAAGCAAGCCTTCCTCCTTATCGACACCGGAGCGAATATCTCAGTTTTACCGCCGAGTCAAAGACAGAAGATGAAGCCACGATTTTCAACTTACGCAGCAAACAATACGGTGATTCCTACATATGGAGAAAAAACAATGGAACTAGATTTAAACCTACGCCGACCATTCAAATGGAGATTTATCGTCGCTAAAGTCAGCAAACCAATCATCGGTGCTGATTTTCTTCAACATCACCAGTTGATCGTCGACATCAAAAATAGAAGAATCATCGACGGGAAAACCAATCTTACATCTCAGTCTTTCGTCCAAGCAACCAATCAGCCCACAATAAGAAGCATAGACGTTCAACAATCGTATCACAAGATCCTTGAAGAATATCCTGGAATCACAAGAATAACTTCAATGAAATTAACACCGAAGCACAACGTTGAGCATTTCATCGAAACCAATGGACCACCACTTCATTGTCGTGCACGTCCAATCGCACCACACGATACGAGCAAGTTCGAAAGGAATTCGAAAACATGATCGAGCAAGGAATATGCCGTCCAAGCAAAAGCCCTTGGTCATCACCACTTCACGTTGTACCGAAGAAGAATGGAGAATTACGAGTTTGTGGAGATTACAGAAGACTGAATTTATTACCACTCCTGACCGCTACCCAATACCGCGAGTCAAGGATTTCACTCATCAACTGTCAGACAAGACTATATCTCCACCATCGATCTCAACCGAGCTTACCAACAAATAAAAGTACGCGATGAAGACAGAGAAGACAGCAATAATTACTCCAATGGGATTATTCGAATTCCAAGAATGACTCCAGGACTGAAGAACGCTGGTCAAACCTTTCAAAGATTCATACACGAAGTACTTCATGGACTGGATTTCGTTTTCGCATTCATTGATGATCTCCTTGTTGCAAGCCCTGATAAAGAAACGCACGAAACCCATCTACGCACCGTGCTACAGCGATTAGAAGACAATGGAATCACAATCCTTCGAAATGCATATTTGGACAAGAAGTTCAATTTCTTGGTTTCACCTGTCAGCAAGAAGGAATCAAACCGCCTACTGAAAAGTCAGAGCAATCATCGATTATGCGAAACCTAAAACAATCGAAGAACTAAGGCGTTTTCTTGGGATGATTAATTTTACAGAACACATTCCTAAAGCCGCTGAAATCCAAGCACCACTTCACGCTTACTTCACAACACGAAGAAAAAGATAAACGTCAATAGGATGGAACGATGAAGCCACGAAGGCATTTGAAGCTTTGAAGTTGCGATCCAAAATGCAGCTTTGCTCGCTCACCCATCACACGAAGCAACCTTGCTATCTTCAGCGACGCGTCCGATCTCTCAGCAGGAGCTGTACTCAACAATACATCAATGGGAAATGGCAACCACTTGGCTATTTTCGAAGAAATTCTCTGATACTCAACGTAACTACAGTACATTCGACCGAGAGTTACCGCTATCTACATGGCTATCAAGCACTTCAAAAACGTTCGAGGGTCGAAACCTGATCGTTTTACCGACCACAAGCCATTAACATATGTACTTCAGAAGAAACCATCATCGGAAACACCACGACGAGCAAGACAACTCATTTTCATAAGCGAATTCACGACCGACATACGTCACATCAGTGGAAGGACAACATAGTCGCCGACGCACTCAGTCGCATACCAATCGACAGTGTAACGTGCCTACATCAATCGACTATCACAAGATCGCCGAAGCACAAGACAGAGATAGCGACAACATCAAACATCTATCGAAGCAAAGTAACTTGACCATCAAGGTTACAATGCCAATGACGCATCTACCTATCTACTGCGAAGCCTCAACGTCAACCATGCGACCATACCTACCAGAAGAATGTCGTCGCGAAGTCTTCAATGCACTGCACAACATCAGTCATCCAGGTGTTAGAGCAACCAGAAAACTCATCACTGGAAAATTCTTTGGCCTTCAATACAAGTGGATGTTGGCAACTGGGGAAGCAATGCATTCAATGTCAAAATGCAAAGTACAAAGGCATACATCCAGCAGCCTAGATTCATTTCCACCTACGGAGAGATTCGAACACCTGCACGTTGACATCGTTGGACCATTACCTACTTCACCGCAAGGACATCGTTACCTTGTAACAATGATCGACAGAACAACAAGATGGCCAGAAGCAATACCTACCGATGATACATCAGCTGAATCCATCGCGAAGATAATTTATGAAAATTGGATTACCTGTTCGGATCACCTAAAACCATCACAACGGATCAAGGAAGAAACTTCGAAAGCAACCTATTCCTCAAACTTCTTCAAACTATGGGAATACAGAAGACACGTACAACGGCATACCATCCTCCATCAAACGGAATAGTCGAACGATGGCATCGTACATTGAAGACCGCACTCAAAACTCGTTTATCTCAACATACAAAGTGGATTGATGAGCTACCCAGTGCTACTTGGACTACGAGCAACACCGCGTGCAGACACTAGTCTTAGCGCCGCTCAGCTAACCTATGGCTGCAGCATAAGACTACCGTGTGACTTCTTCACTTCAACATCGTCAAATAATCAAGAAATGAATTACGATTTTGTAACTCAACTTCGAGAATCAATCAACAAAGTCTTATCGTCAAAACGCACATCATCACACGGAAATAATAAATCAGTATTCATTCATCAAGATTTGAAAACATGCAAGCAAGTTTTTGTAAGAAACGACGCAGTGAAGAAACAATTTCAACCTACCTACGATGGACCGTATAAAGTATTAGAGCGAAATAACAAGACTTTTAAATTACAAATACCCGGAAGGAAATCTACAACTATATCGATCGACCAACTAAAGCCTGCCTATATTATTAACGAGGATACTTCAGAGGATTCATCATCGTCATCATCATCATCTCAACCACCAGCGAAGCTTGAAACCCATCACCTACATCAACCCAGATCAAACCTATTTTAAAAATCACGAGCCATGGGCGAGTCGTCAAGCTCCGGTACGCCGCTGGAGGAGGATGTAGCAGCCAGGCTAATCAACCCAAACGGTAGTAAATAATGTTACCCTGCTGCTACCATAACGCTTTTTTGGTACCAATGCAAGGACACCCTCCGGTAGCGGGGGAGGGAGGTGAATGCTCAGCATACTATCGGCAGCCGGCTGCGGTTATGGGACTCAATTGAAAGAAGTGCTCACCTACCAAACACCACCTTGGGATCGACTTTAGCCCGAAGGCTTTATTGTCGCATCTGAGACGAGACCTCCTCGAGAGGAGAGGCGGGGCACAACCGTCCGGGGACAGAAGGCGATCAATCCAACACAGCCGCAGCAAAGCGCGACGAAAAGCAAGAAATGAGAGTGGAATCGGACGTGAGAATCTGATCGTTGAAGCGCAGCGCACGGGGCGGCGGCACTAGCGGTGGGGACAGAGGTAGCACTCACCGTTCAACGGCAAGTGACGCACAACACAACCGCACGGGGGCGGCTGGCGGAGACGGGCAGTTTCACTGTCGCCCGGAACCCAGCATATTCATAGGCACGGAAACACGGCGACGGTGAGACAGCAAGCACAACCGCACGGGCGCGGCCAAGTAGCCGAGCGGGAGGGCAAACCTGAGGACGGGAGTGGGAGGGCACCCAAACCGTACAGGGACGGAAGAGCGGTCAGCCAACGCAACCGCATTTGGGGCAGCGGCGCCAGCCGAGGGGACGGGACGGGACTGACGTCTATTCTAAGAAACTGTGCCGACTGAGGGAGGAGAAGACCCACGGGACGGGTGCTGGTCATGGTGACTTCAAGCGCACGACCGCTCGGGAGCGACGGCAAGCGGAATAATGTGACGCGCGCGCTTCGGTCTGCATCACTTTATAGGCCCGTCCAGCAACGCAGCTACGAGAAGTTATCCACGAGTCTTACGCGGCAAATGGAGCACATACTGTATAATAGTTGTACATAATATTTTATTGATTACTTTCATTGGTGAAAATGTATAAATTTAATTGGCTAAGTAAATAAAAGATATTACTATTGGTTAACTAAGGATGTAGCTGAATATAAATATAGGCAGGGTTCACTAAATAAACACCTTCATTCGCCTGCACATAGTACATACCAAGAAAAAATAGTTTCATTCCGCCTTAGACCACTGGAGTCTGTTAATAATGGACCCATTCACCACTATTACAACGACACATCTTCGTCAGGTATACCTCAAAATTGAAAACGAGATTGTACAACCAGTGCATGTTCCCAGTGATGACTTGCGGATCTGAGACGTACACACTGCTGGCCGTAATGAGGAAGCTCAAGGTCGCTCAGCGAGCTATGGAGAGGCTATGGATTTTTCTGCGGATAAACTTATAAATGAGGCCATCCGTAGTAGAACCAGAGTAACTGACATAACCCAACAGACAAGTAAGTTGAAGTTGCAATGGGCTGGCATAGCTCGAAGAACTTACAACCAATGGGGGTTGGGTTCGAGAGCCTCAGCACCGGTAGGAGAGGTGGGGCGGCCCCCACTAGATGGAGTGAGGACCAGACATGCAGGAAGTGAATGATTTTTGGTAGTTTTGTGGCTGTACTTTGCGGCATTCTTTGGGGAGGCCTGTGTTCAGCAGTGGATTCTGTAAGGCTGTAATGATGATGATGATGACATTACACACATTTTAGTTGTATGGATGAGCACACACAGTCTCACACAGTCCACCTGATGGGGAATGAATGCTGTAGCCCATTGATCTTCCTCGATTAAGAAGAATTAAGACGCATTTTCAACCATGAATACTAAAATGGAATGACTACCAGTAAAAAGATTCTACGGTTTACGTAACTCACTTCAACTGTTTCATGAATATCGATAAGTGCTCAGTAGTTATTGGAAAACTTTTAATATTTCGATCATTTAAATCGCAAAATATTCAGCCTCGAAACCAGTTATTAAACTAATACTAACTAATAGGAAGACTGACAAACAGATTAAGCTTATTCGAGGTTCTCGTCAAAATTTTTCATAACATGGATTTAAAGCACGTTCTCACGTTTTAGATTTATTCTAAACTTTGTTTTGACCTGATTTTGAACCTTCTTTATAAACCTAAGTGATAGTGATAGAGTAGTAATAAATGTATTTGTACACCTTTATACGAGAACATCGAAACTAAGGATTTTTTTGTATTTTTTATCGGTAAAAGGAGAGATATTTCTTTATTCTTCTCTTTATACCGATAAAATATATCATCTCGAAAGAATAAATCGTTTGAAAGATATAGTATATGTGCAGATTTGCATACAAAAGAAATGTACATTACATAATTTTTATACAACACTTTAACCAATTAAATAAGAGCATTTTGATTAGGTTCAAGGCTGTATGAGCTAACACCCCTTTGCGCTCCTTGCACCGGGAAATAATACAGATAAAAACAATATAAATAATCGTTTTTTCACACTATTGTTCAAATCGACCATAGCGATACTAATGTTGCTTACTGTTACCCTTAACACTTAAGGTCGTTATCCAACACCCAGCCCTTAATATATTGCTTAGTAACTATTAAGATCGATGTTTGCAATCGCCACTCTAAGTAATTTTCAATAGTGTTATGTAGCACAGCAAATGACGACGTTAGTAGTCAGTTAGTTTAATGTGTTGTAGAATGTTGGAAAGTTTTATTTTACTATAGAAGATAGCAGCTTAATGCTGCAGTGTTTCGTATAGTAAGTGTAGAGCAACCCAAAATATTACTGGAAACAAGGTATTAAAATTCAGTCCTGAGGGTTGACAATGCATCTGCATTTGTTTTTATTTGAGGATAGAATAGATGTCTGGGCTACATCCACTTACCATCATGTGGACTGTGTGCCTGTTTGTCACCTTTTATTATAAATAAAAAAAAGCTAGGCTTTCCTCCAGCTCTCTTATTTTATTTGCAAAGAAAGAAAACGATTAAGTATATTTAACAACGATAGGTTTGTTTCAGCCTTAAAATAAAATTCAAGTTGCGAGCCATTCCAAACATACCATTAAAAGACTGCAATCTTAGCGGCTTTACGATGTCAGTTCCAGAGTTAGAACAAACGGCGTCGTTATTTCCATTATTCTTAAGAACTCGAAAGTTTTTCGATTAAAAATGTCGGTCTTTATCAGGTTTATCACTATTTTTATAGCATAATACAGCGATATATAATACTTATTATTTTTCTTTTAATATTCACAAGATTTTATTATTATTAGAGACATCTAACTTGTATTTGAAACACACCTTAGGAGATAATGTGCACAGTGAACTGCCGCAGATTTTTGCCGTCGATGATGATGATTTAAAGATGATTAATTAGCTTTAAATGCTGGCAACCAAAATTAATCTCAAAGAACGAAAATAAAACATGGAAGTATTATCAAGTGAATTGGCGCACAATATGGCATAATATGTCAACAAACACACGTATGGAAACTACATTGCATATTAACAGCAGAGGCGTAGCGTGGACTAATATAGTGGACAAAGTCGCATCAGCGAGGTCCTTTTTCTTTCGTTCCCAAGATCTACCTAATATATCTATACTACCAAACATATTTGACATTGTCGAATTAATAGCTATGAGTAGGTACTAGCTATTAACCCTGACAAGGCTCGTATTCCGTCAATCTAACGGTCGCGGTTTGAAGGTAGTTACAACGGTATCGCTGTCGCACTACTGTAAGAGGGGCGGGCTTGTGAGGCCCCAAACAAACACGCTTAAATTTGTGACGTTCTTTTTGAGTGTAAATTAATCAAATTAATTAGGTGTATGCCTCATTACCAGCCACGCCCCTAATTCCAGCCTTTTCGCCTTTTTGCTTCATAAATAAAGTTTTTAGTAGTCTTAACTACAAATATTGTCAACTAAAAATTCATTTAGGGAAAGTATATTTCAAATATTATAATATAGCTATAAATCTATCAGTAGAAATTAAAAATTTTAAAGTTATGGTCCTGATAAATTAGGTTTATTTACGTTATCTCATCTTCAGGCTTTTTTGATTTGTATATATATACTATAGACGGTAATGCATTTGTTTTGCTTAAATTATCAATTTTTATTTTTTTTGGTGAAAAACAATGGGGCTGTAACTAGATAACTGAAATGTATGGAGGTACAATGTCAGCCGTCAGGCTGTTATTTGTTATTTGTTTGACGTACCTAATTTTTATATTATTTTTAGCTTTTATAGCTAATTATTTAAGAAGTACCCCATCAGCCACGTAATAAAAGTCAGTTGACATAAACTGATTAAATATAATTAATAGGACACAATTTATTTTGAGACTTTAGACGACATCACTAAGGAAGCTAAGATCAATTCATCTATATAAAATGGTTTTAAATGAAGGTTTTAAAACAGATATATTTACTTTTCTATCAGACATTTCAACCTCTTATAGTTTTAGTTTTCATTATTTTTGAGGAAGACTAAACAGCAAAAATCATAATTTATTATGATGTACTGATTATAAACATAGTGGCTCAGGACTAAACCTTCATTTGCGGAAATGATAGTGATTATTATAAAACTTGAAGATTAATTATAGAAAACGATGCTACATTTTTTAAATTTTAGTACAAAAAATCGAGCTTTACAATTAAACATTTACTAAAACATTTAAATTTAATAATTATTGTTATCTGTCTTAATTCATATATCATGCTTATGGCATGCATGATTCAAAAGAAGTTGTTACCTTAAAACTTATTATTTTAATTATCAAACTTACTTACAAAAAGTATCTACCAAAACTCAAAGGGCTGGGCTGATCATATCTGGTACAAAAGACAAATTGGGCACAGTATGGGATTTGAGCCATAACGTCTTTTTTGCGTATCGTCGTTTTTGAAATTGTTCTCGACACGTTAATATCGTAAATTAATGTTCATTACATTTGACAAATAATCTATCAATTAAACAAGTGCTTAAAAATACTGTGCTTATTTAAAAAGCAGGAATTTTAAAGTTGAAATTGTCACTAAAAGTCTGGTAATAGGCATCCACCAGTCATCTGTGGTAAAGTTTGGGGATCGCAGGGCGCCTCATGAGGCCCCTTTAAGGTGGCCGTGGGCGAGGGGCCCACTTTGCCCACGCCTAAGCTTACGCCACTGCTAACAGTTTATTATATTTTTTACTTTCAGGACGCACAGTCAAGTTTGTTTTATTTCCCAATGTTTAAATAAAATTAGTTTTACGGATTTTATCGTATATTAACTTATTTTATATTCCTGACGTTTCGAGTACTTTACAGCACCCATGGTCACGGGGACTGAGATATTTGACGTCCCAATGTCATAGTTAACCACGGTTACCTAGATTAAAAAATTAATTTTGTTCCGATCTATGCAGTATGAACTTACAGTATCTTGAAGTCTGCAGTTGTATGCTTGTTGGGATTTAATTTTATTAATTATAGGATCCCAAGCAGATGGTGCACCTGCCATCTTCTCTATTGAAATTAGGATGTTTTTGATTTCAATAGCCTCTCGAATCATCCTTGGAAGGAATCGTGTTCTTAGCGAGGATTTGGTCTATCAAATCTAATGTAGTGATGGGGCGATCCTGTACATGTTCACAGACTGCAGACTTCATCACTCACTTATCTCAGTCCCCTGTGACCATGGGTGCAAAGTACTGCCGAATATAAAATAAGTTAATATACGCGATAAAACTAAAACTAGTTTTATTTAAATGTGTAGTGTTCATATAAGAAATCATTATTTTTCAATGGTTTCAATTTTAATTATCATACCATATAGATAAGTCGCTTACATCGTTTATTATGGCGTAAATGTGCTCGTCTCTTGTCGCCAGGGACGTTGTATGTAATAAGTTGCAATGCAAGTTATAATTAATCAGTTTTATATCTTGATTTTATTACTTTTCACATTAATTTTGCGTGCTATTTCGAGATACAAAATATGATTGTGACATTGTTTTTCCTACTTAATTTTTTGACATATTTTAATATTGTTTGATATTTTGATATTATATTAAAAAAATTAACATCATCAAACGTTAAAAAATATTGTATAATAAATATTTATTTAAAATTTTCACGCCTGGTTTACGCAGAATGTAATTGAACTTATATGCTTTAATAATGATTTTGTATCGCTCCATTCTATTTAAATACATATTTATGAATTATGAATTTCTGTATTTTGTAAAATATTAACATCATCTTAGTATTTAATATATTTTTACAACACATTTATAGTTCTCAATCAGAAATAACTGTTTACAGAAGTTTCCTGTTTTACAAAAGTAAAACGTTTTCTGATAAAATATCATAATCTTGCGAATACAGTTAACTTGAAAATTTTACTTTGTAAGAGACAAATGTGTCATGAACTGTTTGTTGCAAAATTATTTATTGCTAGAGATAGCGTGTGAACAGCGACGGTGCTTGAACTTTAGTGACTTTGGCAGTTAACTTATTAGTTTAATATATGATTCTAAGCTTGATACCTTTATCATATTATGTTAATTGTAACAAATACTATATCACTACATGAACAACTTATATGTCTCGTATATATAAGCATTTTCATATACAAGCATCGGTGAATACGGCGAAGACCGACAACCCACCTGCACTGGTGTTGCAATTGTTCATGGACGGCAGTCGGCAATTACCATCAGCAAAGCTGCATGCTTGTTAGCCCTCTCATAAATTAATACTGTGGCTCATAGACAAACACCTCCATCATCAATTTACAATCAAAATACAGACACAATTATTTCTTATATTTACGCGAATACTATGCACACATTAGCACCCGAAACGTCGGGAGTTAAAAATAAGAAAATTTAACGCGATAAAATCCGTAAAAATAGTTATATTTAAAATACAAACACGTTGTCACACCTGAGTACTATGATGGCAGTCCCGCTTTAGTACCTCTTAACGTGGTAGAACCACGCTGCAGCTATATTATAGGTGGATATATTATATTGAATGGATCGGCCTGATCAGGAAAGATCACGCTCTTAGAAAATACCAGCACGAAATGGCAACTTAATGATGATTTGTTTCTGTATGGCTAGTGTAGAGAACGTTTTACAGATAACGTGGCCTTAGTTGTCTGGGGTGCCAACGCGTCTACATTTATTATGCTTAATCGAGAATATATGTATGGGTCAATGATCTCAGTATCCATCGTGTGAACTGTGTACCATTTTTACACTTATTTTTTTTTTAAAGGATGTCCGATTATCGATATCACCATATGAATCACATCTGCATTATGCTACTACGCTGGTATTCTCTAAGAACATGATCTTTTCTCAGCCGATCCATTTGTGCAGTAGCCATAAAACAGCTTTATTGTGATTCTACCACGCCACGTATAACATGATATATTGAATAAGAAACTTTCAAGAATATTGGTCTAGGATTATTAATATTTATTAGATATTTAACATTCACGAGGTGCTAGAACTGTTGTTCTGCCTAGGTCTCCATCTGGATAAATTCTGCCCTCTTACCTATTTCCTATTTCTGCCACGAATCAGCTTTGTGTACTACTGTGTGCCGGTCTGAAGGGTATTTAGAGTTAGTATAATTACAGAATGTGAGGCATTCCATCTTAGGCCTCAGAGGTGACAACGCATCTGTAACCTTCTTTACTTGAAGTTGGCTGCAGGTGTCTATGGACTGCAATGACCACTTACCTTCAGATGGAATCTAATTGTCACTTCAGTTTGTTTTTATTTTTTAGAAAACAAAAACCAATTGATTAACAACAAGTTTGTACTTGAAAACACTAAAAGCGTGAGCAAATATTTATTATTCAGAGATAAGTCAAGTAAATAGCCATCATTTAATTCAACGAAGAAGAAATATAAGTGCTAAGAGGCTTACTGGTGACCCAAATTTGGTTTAAACCAATCTTACCAGCCTGAACACAGGCGCAAAGTAGCCAGCCTTTCGGTTATCAGGATGCATTTCGTAGAGTGTGCGCAGGAATTGCATTTATAATTTAATCCTCCTCCATTCCACCATCGGACAACCAGACGTTCGGCCAGTCTCCATCAGTGTCTCAGTGTTTCCATTCGATTACAATGTGGGTGTCTTCAAGGCAAGAGTGAATAGGCTTTTGTTACGTCAGTGCGCTTCAACATCTTAGGCTACATCACCACTTACCATCAGGTGGGATTGTAGTTAAGCGCTGGCTTAGAATAATATATAAAAATATAATAAAGTTATAAAGTTATTGGGATTGTTAGTTTTCTCTGAATACTTTTATTGACTTTGTCTCTAATAATGTGCCTTTAAAATACCTGCTTTTCGGTAAAATAAAATGTATAGTCATATAATTATTGTTGAATGTTGTATAAAATTTTAAAAGTAATATTTTTGAAATTTGAAGCAAATACATATGCTTATTTTTTTATTTTTCAGGATACATTTCAGTAACACAAGTAGCCAGATACTTTTTGAAAGCTACTGCTGAAAGTAATTTAACCCTTTTTTCAGTCCTGAAAAGGGTATGTCAAATCACAAGGACCGCGTCACGTAAACCTATTAATGATGAATAAAGATGTAACAAAAGATTACAATTTAGCGAAAGTAAAAGAAAATCGTAAATACGTATACGTAGCAACAGCGTTAAATAGCAATTTCATACTTTTACTGGAAATGAGGCATTCCATTTTAGACCCTAGTGACAAAACATCTGCATTTTGATTAGTAACCGAGAATAGACGTAAATATCTATGGGCTACAGCATCTACTTATCATCAGGTGGACTGTGTGCTCCTTAGTCACCGTTATTTCATAAAAAGATACAATCTAGAAAACTTTAACATATCATATAGCATATTATAATAAGTTCAAAATCTGCTTCATAAATCTGAGAGGATATTTTCTATACTCGTCGCTCTTGTTAATGCAAAGGTAACAGCAGCTTTTTTTTCTTCTATTTTATATATGCCCGTGTCAAATTACATTATAAAGTAAAGCTGACTTCAAAGAACTAAAAGTAATAAAATAACCTACATAAAAGCATCAAAAGTCGGTGCTAAGACATGGTAGATAGATGTATTAAGGTCTGACTAGAAAACGTGGTGGGTATGGGTAGATTTTTTATTTTATGTCGGTTTTACTTTTTACCTTTTGAATGGACTTAGAATATTACAAGCTCAAATGTCGTCTAAACATTCACAAACATACATTACAAAATTATTTTTTTTATATCTACCTTTAGGGGTGGAAGAACGCGAAGGTTCCATTAGGTCAGGGGTTTTGAAATGTTTTTTAAAAAACAACTTGAGGAATGGAACTCTGTTTATTAGATTATAAATTGCAATAATGTTTAGGGAAACTGGGCATGTCTGAACGAGACGGATGTTAGGTCTCGACTAACTGTGATCCCGATAATGGAAACCTCTACTGTGTACACAACCGGTGCTTTAACGGTGGTAGAGCCACGCAGCAGCTTTTGCTGTTGCACGTATGGGCCGGCTCGAGCCGGGTTGGTACCACGACCTCACAGAATACCGGCGTGAAGTGGAAGCTCTGCTTTTACGTTTCGTCTGGTGAGTGCAGGTGACCGGAAGCCCAACTTCCCATCAACATGGTAGCGGAATTAAATTACAGATCACCCCAGGAGGGTACCAGCACCCTGGAGAATCCTCGCTGAGCATCCACGACCATTACACCACCCTGAGCGCGTGGTGCTCAGGCTGCCCCGCGTATTCTGGGGCAAAATTCTGCTCAAAACAATAACTGCTCGGGGCAAACTGAGCAACAAGACCAAGGCGACCCTCGCCACGCTATCCGTGGATTTCGCAACATCAGGGACTTCACCGAACCTAAACGCCGTCCACACTATCTCGAGACGGCGAAGCCGGCCTGCTCTTTCTGACCGAGACGCAGGTATCTCTCCGGCTGATACTTGCATCTCCCACCGGGGTACAAATTGAACACTTTGTGCCTCGGGCTGGAGTTTGCGTATACGTCAGAGAGAACATCTGTTCGACGCCCGGCAGTCTTGAAGGTTCGGACCTGTCCATCCTTTGGCTACGCGTAGATAGCGACGACCATCGCGCGTCTACGGGTGCCCTATAGGTCCCATAGCGGTAATGCCGAAACAGACCGACTCATCGACCACGTCCAAATGGCTACAGATTCCTTGCACAACAGGTCCCATCCGCAGAGATCGGTCCTGGCGATTTTAACGCCCACCACGCCGAATGGCTCGGTTCACGTTTAACCGATCATGCGGGGAGATCTGTTTATGACTTTGCCTTGGCATATGGTCTGACACAGCTGGTTACTTCGCCTACGCGGATTCCAGATGTGAAGGATCATACACCTTCCCTGTTGGATCTTCTGCTGACCTCTCATCCGGACGGATATCAGGTTTCCGTCGATGCCTCTCTCGGCTCTTCGGACCATTGTCTGATCCGGAGTGTGGTGCCACCACGCCCCTCGGCTGCGTTTTGCGTTGCCGCCGTGTTTGGCCCACAGGTCGGCGGATTGGGACGGAATGCGGTCTTTCTTGCATCCTACCCATGGGGGCGGGTTTGCTTCTCGCCGGATGATCCCAGCGCTGTTGCTCACTCTGTCACTGATGTGGTGCAGGAATGGAACTATTTATTCCATCATCTGTGGTACCCATCGGAGGCAGATCGCAGTGGTTTGGTCGCTCCTGTAAGACTGCATTACGCAGTAAGCAGGAGAGCTATCAGGCCTGGCTGAGGCTTCGGCGGCTCGATGTAAACACCAGCACGCTGCAAAAGAAGTATAACTGCCTCCAGGTCCTTCAAAGTGTTATTGCCAAGGCAAAGTCTGAGCACATAGGCAGAATTGGCGAGAAACTAGTTCGCCCGCCTTCGGGAACCTGCATTCTGGTCTCTCGCCAAGGCTGTCCAAGGAATTTCTGCAAGCCATCACTACCATCTCTGCACAGGAGGACGACTCACTGGCCCACGCCGCAAAGAAAAAGCCGACCTTTAGGCTCACTTTTGCGTCCAACTCGACTCTTGATGACGGGAACACACCGCCGACCATCCCGCGGTGTGAGTGCTCGATGCCGGATGTGCGGTTCTCACAGCGCCTCGGTTCGCAAAGCACCCTCCCTGACATTCACAAGTCGAGGGCCTGACGAACCCCAATTGTGCTGAGGACGTGTGCTCCGGAGTTGGCACCGGTCTAACGCGTCTTTTCCGGTACTCCTACCTCCCTAGGCGTAGTCCCAAATCATGGAAGACAGCTTTTGTCCAACCGATCCCCAAAAAGGCGACTGTTTCAGACCGTCCAACTACAGGCCTATCGCCATCACCCCTTGTTCTCCAAAATAATGGAATCCATTATAAACTGCCAGCTCATGCAGGTACCTTGAGGATCACCAGCTGATTAGTGACCGCCAGCACGGTTTTCGTCGGGGTCGGTCAGCTGGTGATCTTCTGTTCTACCTGACTCATAGATGGGCGAAGGCAGTAGGTCAAGGGGAGGCATTGGCCGTTAGTTTGGACATTGCGAAGCTTTCGATCGGGTTTGGCACAAAGCGCGCTTGTTTCGAAGCTCCTTCCTATGGGCTTCCCGAGAAATTGTGCAATTGGATCACCAGCTTTGCAGATCGAAGCATCAAGGTCGTTGTAGACGGTGCATGCTCCGACTACAAACCGATTAACGCTGGTGTTCCACAAACTGCGTGCTATCACCAACGCTGTTTCTTCTGCATATCAATGATATGTTGCAAACCGGTAGCATTCATTGCTACGGATGATAGCACTGGTGATGCTCTCTATACGCCGGCCGTGCGAATATTTCTCGGAAAACGTCGCCGAGTACCGGAACAAACTTGTGTCTGAAATCGAGTCTCTGCTGAACAAAGTCTCGGATTGGGGCGACTAAATCTAGTCCAATTTAATCCTCAGAAGACACAACTTTGCGCGTTTACCGCTAAAAAGAACCCCTTGTCGTATCTCCTCAGTTTCACACTTCGTTGCCGCAGCCAGTATCGGAATCCTCGGCGTCGACATATCGAGTGGCGCAGTTTCGCGTTCACTTGGAAGAAGGCCAAATTGGCCTCTAAAAGCTGCGTGCTCAGCAGAGCGGGACAGTATTTCATGCCGGCACAACGCCCGCAACTTTACAAGGCGCAGGTTCGGCCTCACATGAATACTGTTCCCATCTGGGCTGAGCTCCCCAGTGCGCTCCCTTCCACTTGACCGCATCCAGCGCGGAGCGGCTCGAATCGTCGACGACCGAGTCCTTTCCGATCGGCTCGATTCATTGGCGCTGCGAAGAGATTTTTTTATAGGATCGGGTGACAAACGAGCACACAGTCCACCTGATGGTAAGTGGCTGCTGTGACCATAGACATCTACATCTATCTTCAATAAAGAATCAAAATGCAGATGCGTTGTCACCCGTGAGGACTAAGATGGAATGCCTCTTTTCCAGCAAAAAGGGTCTCGGTTCTCTACACTCACCATACAGAAACACAGCGTCAAGCCGCTATTTTACGCTCGTATTCTGTGAGAGCGTGGTCCTTCCAGTCGAGCCGACCATTCGTGTACTACAACTATACCAGTAATATAGCTGCAGTATGGCTCTACCACGTAAAATGCATCTCTTTGCATTTTCTTTCGCATTACCGGGGAGTGCTCTGAGGAATTGTTCGATTAATCCCAGCCGCCATTCACGAACGCACATCGCGGCAGAACTCCGATACCATCCACCATCTGGATGATTGGCGGTCCACTGTGCGATTTAAAGATGTTTTCTTCCTCGCACAACTTCCTTGTGGAATAGTTTACCAGCGATTTTTCCGGACCGATACGACTTAGGGACCTTCAAAAAAGAGCCTACTCCCTTTTAAAAGGCCGCAACGCATCTGCAATTCCTCTGGTTCCCTGGTGTTGCAGTTGTTCATGGGCGGCGGTGATCACTACCATCAGGTGAGCCGCATGCTCGTTTGCCCTCTCTCCTATAAAAAAAAAACGCAAACAATAACTAGAAATCTGTGTCAGCATTCTGGTTTCTAGACCACTCAAGTAATGTTTACTACCAAGCAATATTTTCTGATGTGGTTCTTAATGTATTTATTTATTTATTTATTCTTTATCGCATTCTTAATATAAAGAATACAAAGGGTGGACTTAATGCCTTGAGGCATTCTACCAGTCAACCCATGGAGTGGTGAAGAATTTGACGTAGGTGTAGCAATATAGAAAAAAACAAAATCAAATAATAATAATTACGTTATATATACCTTTTACTAATATGTACAATAAATAAACTATAGAAATATCTCCTAATTATACATATATACAAAATATATATACATATATAAACATACATATGTACATATCAACATACATATATAAATAGTACATATAAATAACTATGAATATATACGTCTAACAATATAAATGACATGGATGATTCATGTAAGAGTGTTGTCTTTAATAGATGATTACGCAAACTTTTTAAAAGCAAACTTATTGGAGCTTTTCTGATGTTATCGGGCAAGGAGTTCCAAAGGTGTAGCCTGAACTGTAAAGGAGTTACCATAGAACTCGGTGAAGTGAACTGGAATACATATTTTGTTGTTAGAAGAAGAGCGTAGAACCCCATCATGAGATGAGGAGAGATAGTGAAATTTACTCTTAAGATAAGAAGGCGAAAATGGGTCATTTAATATGGAAAAAGAACAAGTAATATTCTGGAAATACACTCCTGCCGGATTGTAAGCCAATTAAGCTTAGATCTATAGTGCGAAATATGGTCATACTTACGAAGCCGAAAATAAATCTTATACAGTTATTGAGAGGCATTCCAGCTTGTTCAGAAGATCCTGGGACAGATCCGGGTAACACACATCTGCATAATCAATTATGGGTAATATGAGCGATTGGACAAGCATGATCTTAGACTTTGTGGGAAAAATGTTTTAAACGATACAGAGAACGTAACGTGGCAATGACTTTACGACTCACTTCAGAAACCTGAGTTCTCAATTCAGCGTGCTGTCAATGTGTAGGCCAAGATTTTTACAGACATACTGAACGGTATTGTAATCCCATTGTAATAAATAGGAGGTAAGTCTGCAAGATTAATCTTGGCTAGCATCCTGAGCTACCCACCAGTATAGCTTGGCATTTCAAAGGATTGACCAACGCCCATAACGAGTAGACCAATCTTTGATAGCTGATAAGTTGTCATTTAATTTTTAATCCCATAATGGATATAATCCCGTGTAGTGGCGGTAAGAATACCTACTACCCCATATCTTCCGTGGGTGTCAAGAGGCGACAAGGGAAACTGATACAGAAGATGGGCAGCAGCATCTTCTGATAAAAGCAAAACAATAAAAACTGGTGGTTGCCAACCCGCTCGCCAAGCGTGGCAACTATGGCAATATACCCCATGAGCGACGACACAAAGAAACGGCCCTTAGTCCCGGCGGCCCCGCTATTCCTGGCTACGGTGGCGACCATGGTAACGGCGGGCAGGGTGCTAAGAACTTGGTGGAGGTTCGTTGCCACCTACGACGACTCGACCTGGCAACATATAACGCACGCACCCTGAGGACTGACGAGAAGATCCTGGAGCTGGAAGAAGAGATAGATAAGTTACGCTGGAATATAATAGGACTATCCGAGGTCCGAGAGAGGAGGACACGGTAATCCTCGAATCCGGCAACTTATTCTATCACCGGAGGGCGACCATCTGTCCAAAGGAGGTGTCGGATTTATCGTCCACAAGTCTCTCGTTAACGTTGAAAGATCGGGAGTGTGTCGACGAGGGTTGCGTACCTTATACTACCAGAATCACCAAACGGTATTCGCTGAAGGTCATACAGGTTTACGCACCAACCTCGGCACACCCTGATGAGGAGGTGGAGGAAATGTATGAGGATATCTCTAGAGCCATGCATTCTCCAAAACCCACTATACGGTCTTAATGGGAGACTTCAACGCAAAACTAGGCACAAGAGAGAGCGGTGAGCTGAGGAAATTCGGAATAGGGCAACGGAACCCAAGGAAGCAGCTGGCCGACTTTATGGAGAAAGAGGACTCTTTATGATGAACTCTTTTCCAAAAGCGGCCCCACAGAAAGAGGACCTGGTCGAGCCCCGACGGTTCGACAAAAAATGAGATTGACTTCATTATGACGACCAGACGACAACTGTTCAGTGATGTCTCAGTGATCGCGAGGGTGAAAACTGGCAGCGATCACCGAATGGTGAGAGGCACACTGAACCTAAACGTTAAGTTGGAGAGGTCACGTCTAATGAAGTCAACGCTCCGTCCCCCTCGTGCTCTAATCCAAAGTCCCGAAAACTTTCAGCTCGAGTTACAAAATCGTTTTCAGTGCCTAGAATTTTGCAATGAAGTGGACGATATGAATGACAAGCTTGTGGAAACTGTCCATGCGGTCGGAGCTAAGTTCTGTAAGACCCGTCGCAGAAGAACACAAAACTCTCCGATCACACTCTTAATCTCATGGTTGTTAGACGGGAGATGAAGCTGCAGTCTTCAGCAGATTTGACAGCATACAGGCAACTGAACAGACAGATCTCCAAATGCATGCGGCGGGACTTGCGCAACTTCAATACAGCTCGGGAAGAAGCGATCGAGCGGAACCAGGGCTCCAAAGTCTTTGCCAGAGATCTGTCTGAAAGAGCCAACTGTCGAAGCTGAAGACCGATTGTGGCAGCATCGTTTCCGGGACACCTGAGATTTTGAGTGAGATTGAGAGGTTCGGCAGCTGTACACGTCATCGTTGGAGCCACGCACAAGTGTGAGTAACGATCCAAGAGCAAGTCTTATCCGACACTATTCCGATGATATCCGGACGTCAGTCTGAGCGAGATTAGAATGGCTCTCCAGCACCTTAAAACGGCAAGGCCCAGGCGAGGATGGAATTACAGCGGAGCTTCAAAGCGGGTGAAAACCGGTACTTGAAGTCCTTCAGAAGCTCTTTAATTCCGTTCTCCATGGTGGTATTACACACGGAGGCGTGGAGCAGAAGTGCGGTGGTCTTGTTCTTCAAGAAAGCAACAATGCTCTCTTGAAGAACTACAGACCAATTTCCTTCTGAGTCGCGTACGTGCTGTTTTCGAGTCATTACGAATCATCTCGCATGCAGACTCGACGACTTCCAGCCTCCGAACAAGCGGTTTCCGAAAAGGCTTTAGCACCATAGACCACATACCTCTTCGGCAAATTGTACAGAAGACCGACGAGTACAATCTGCCACTTTGCCTTGCGTATGTGAACGGATAGAGAAGCCTTTGATTCCGTCGAAGGGCGGCGGTGCTGCAGTCCCTTCAGCGGTGCCAAGTGGACTGTTATATCGAGTGCTGAAGTGTTTGTACAGTAGGGCTACGATGGCTATCCGGTACAGAACCAGAGTACGAAACCTGTCTAACTGCAGAGAGGTGTAAGACAGGGTGACGTAATATCCCCAGACTCTTCACCGCTGCATTGGAAGACGTTTTCAAGCTACTGGACTGGAAAGGATACGGTATTAACATCAATGGCGAGTACATCACTGACCTTCGATTTGCCGACGATATAGTCCTTATGGCAGAATCGCTGGAGGATCTAAGCACTATGCTCAATGACCTCAATAGTGTCTCCCAACGGATAGGTCTCAAGATGAACATGGATAAAACAAAAATCATGTTTAATGTCCATGTCACACCTATGCCGGTAGTTGTTGGGAGCACTAAGCTCGAAGTTGTTGACGAATATGTTTACCTGGGACAAATAGTCCGACTAGGTAAGTCCAACTTCGACCGAGAGGTCAATCGACGGATTCAACTCGGCTGGGCAGCATTCGGGAGATTACGACCCATGTTGCCAGTGATGACATACGGAGCTGAGACGTGGTCCTTCACTGCTGGCCGTATGAGGAAGCTCAAGGTCGCTCAGCGAGCTATGGAGAGGGCTATGCTCAGGGTTTTCTGCTGATAAACTTGAAATGAGGAGATCCGCAGTAGAACCAGAGTAACCGACATAGCCAAAGGATTAGTAAGCTGAGTGGCAATGGGCCGGCCATATAGCTCGAAGAACCGACAACCGATGGGGAAGAAAGGTTCTCGAGTGGCAGCCTCGTACCGGCAGGCGAAGTGAAGGGCGTCCCCCCACTAGATGGAGTGACGACCTGGTAAGACATGCAGGAAGTCAATGGATGTAGGTGGCTCGGGACCGTGTTTTGTGGCGTTCCGTGGCCTATGTTCAGCAGTGGACTTGTGAAGGGCTGTAATGAATGAATGAATGAAAATAATGGATACGCCCAATTTCAGCTTGCACGTATAGGTGAAGCTCATCGGCATACAGATGGTACGAGCAATCGAAGATGGAGGTAATAAAGTTTATAAAAATTGAAAAAATTATAGGAGAAAGAATACCGCCTTGCGGCACTCCAGCTTCCACATCAGCCCAAGCTGAGGTCATTTGCACCACACAGACTGACTGCTGTCGACCGCGAAGATAAGATGCAAACCATTCCAATGCTGTAGGGCCAAAATTTAGATGAGACAGTATGGAAAGAAGGATTTCATGATCAACTGTGTTGAAAGCATTTGAGAATCAACTAGTACCAGTACTGTTACTTTTTCTTCAAACCTTGTCTAATATCGTCTGTGACGTTAATTAAAGCAGTACTGGTACTATGACCAGGGCGAAACCCAGACTGATATATACTCAGTAAGTTATGTTTTGAAATAAATGTAGAAATTTGCTTGTAAACACAGGATTCTAAAATTTTGGAAAGAAAGGTAGAATGGATATAGGGCGAAAATGGTTGGGAAGAATGGGAGTGGAACTTTTGGAAGGCTTTGAAGCCCTTTTCCAAAGATTAGGTACTGACCTGAATCAAGGGAAAAATTTATAATATGGGAAATTGCCGGAAGAAGGTGCTCTAGTATAAATACTCGTACTACCATGTGTCTACTAATCTCATCATAACCCACCGCCTTGGACTGAATTGCTTAAATAGACTTTTTGACACCATCCTGAGAAACAGGAGAGAAATTAAAGATAGGTATATTAGAATTTGCACAGAAGCAATGGACCACAGTTTGAGAGCGAATTGTAGGGTCCATTGCTGTTACAGAAGCAAAATGTTGGTTGATTTCATCAAGTGAGAAGGACCACAATCAATGTAGCTGGCCTGCAAAGCCCAAAGATCTAAGAAATTTCCACACTTCGGCGGGAGAAGAGTTATTAATACAATTATGGAAATATCGGCGTTTAGCTGCCCGTACCATTTGATTGCACCTATTCCCGGCTGCTTTAAAAGACAACCAATTTTCTTCAGAACGTTCTCTCTAAAACGAAGAAAAGCTCGATTTCGTCTAGACATTGCCAACCTTACGCCTCTGTCATCCATGGGGCTGGGGACGCTTCAATCTAACCTTGTGAACTGGGGCATGAGCATCATAAGGCTGAGAATATTTTGGTTAAGAATAGAGACTTTATCGTCGACTGTAGGTGCTGCAATAAATGAGGCTAGATCGAGATTAAGAGCGTCATCCTTAGCTTGTCAAAGTCTATTTTAGAAAAACTGCGCAGATGCAGTACAGAAGGGGAATATTTGGGAGGTTTAAGCTTATACGAAGGATAAATCAAGTCATGGCGTGAGATGCCCAAAGCAGGTAACTGTCCGTGCATCATTACACGTTCAGGGGAAGCAGCAAATATCATTCAATGAGTCATCGGTTCCAATATTGTGAGCCTTTAAAGGGAGAATAGAAAGATTAACCGACTCAACAATTGAAAGAAGCTTTTTGGAACGAGAAGAGTTTTTCAACAAATCTGTATTGAAGTCACCCATGATTATACAGTGTTAGTACTCAGAACAAATATCAACAAGAACCATATCTAGTAGCAAGTAGTCTGTCGAAGGGGGGCAATACACTACCCCTAGAAGCATCCTTATACCCTTGACATCAAGTTCCAAAAATAAAAACTCTGAAGAGGCAGAATAGCATGATGGAGATGCTAAAACAATTTTATGAGGAATTGATGCGTGTATGTAAATGGCTACACCACCTCCACCTATTTCAACCCGATCATTGCTAACAAGTACAAAGCCGGGTAGAGCATATAAAGTTGACGGTAAAGAAGGCTTCAGCCAACTTTCCGACACTAATACGGCATGAACATGCTCGGAAAATGAAGCTTCGAGTTCGGTGTAGTGGCTCGGGATACTTTAAGCGTTTATGTGACATATGTTCAGAGAGTTGTTAAAAGACGTAAAAACTCCTTTGAGTAGTTGGTGTAAATCAAGCACGCTGTCGTTGAAAGAATCATCGCAAGAGTAAAATGATATTGCAGAAGAATCATTTGCAGAGCTAAACGACTCAACATCAGAGATAATTCATAGACTAAGATAATACATACATTAAATAAATATTAAAAAAAACACTAAAAAAATCTTATATAAAATATAAAAGTAAGGTATGTAAACTATAAAACTAATTTATAAGCTAAAACGTAGTAAACATAAACAACACCAACCCATCAGTTAACCGTTTACAAAGTAAACTTAATATAAATAAATTTTTATGTGCAAACTTATATAAAATATCTGAAGTGGCAAAATATTTTTGTCTAATAATATAAATGTTCCTCAATAGGTATCTCACAAAATAATAAGAGAAAATGTCTACCATAATAATTCGATTACAAAATCAAAGTACAAAATCGATATTGGCTGTATGGTACATTTGTCCTTAGCCTATCAAGGGCTAAGAAAAAAAAAAGTCAAAATTAAAAATCAAATAGAAACATTATGTATAGTTTTAAGGTTTATTTATAGTAAAAATAATAAGTATTGTTAGCACAAATTATAAAGATGATTATAATTAGACTATTACCACAGCTATTACCGTTAACATGCATAGCATAGATAAACCTACTAAATAAGTAAGACTCTCTACTAAGAAACTAAAAAGAAAAAACTTATGCAAGTTATGTACTATACATGAAACATGATTAGAATCTATTTTGATTTACAAGGACAAACATTCAAAGAGTTTATAATACAACGAAAAGAACTTATAAAAAGAAAAAAATTACAATAAAATAGCTATTACAAGCGAACTCCTTATAACTATGACCTATAGACATAATAGTGTTTTATGCTACAGTTGTAATCAGAGCCATGAAATAAGTACTTAATATTAAATAATAGAAAAAGGATACCTAAGGATATAAAAAGATAGTTTAAGTGGCTATTTTTTAGCTATTAAGCGGCAGGACCTTTAGGATCCTCTTTCTGCCCCAAACCATCTTGATTGCGCCGAAATCTCACACTGACTTTTGTGCTTGAAACTATGCTGGGTTTGAATGGGCTACTTTGCAACATTAGTAACGCCACTATTAGAAGCTATGCCATGTCTAGCTGGTGAACAATCGACAGAAACTTTCAATAGAGAATCAATCTCCTCTTCAGTAGAATCTTTGCCCGTTGGTTATTGGAGTTTATAAAATTGTGCCATCGAAGGTCCACATTCTTCAATCAAAATGTTTGCGTGCTTTTTATGAACAGATTGCCTCATTTAGGTTAAAAACTCAGATGCCGATATTTGAGAGCCCTTCAACTTAGTTTTAGCTTTCCACACTCAGACTTTATGCGATGCTCTTGAAATTGTACAAAATTGGCCGTGAATGACCATCCTTTGAACACCAATTCGATGACGTAAAAGGATAAATTTGTTACATGTGGGATACCATTTTTATTATGTATGATGCCAGTATTTTTGTCCAACATTAAGTTCAGGAGAGTCGGAATCCCATTAAATAGGAGAATGTTCTGCCTATGTGCATATCAATAACATCAATTGTCATAGTGCAGGCGGCATGAATCTGTTGCCGAAGAAGATTGAGTACAGAGCTAACAAGGTCTTTAAATTCATAAAACTCCTCACGGAGATTAAGAGAGTTATAACGGCGTGAAACAGCCTTTAATCTGTTTTCAAAATCAGCCATCTTGCGACTCCAGCTTCCTTCAAGTTCTCTCTGCATGACCTCCACATCAGATACTTCTGCCATTGCACAATATTTCCAGTGATATCAGTGAACACAAAGTGAAGTGCCAGTGAGTGATATAGTTTGCAAAAAGAAATTACACTGATGGGTGGGTATGGAGTAAGTCAAATATTTTATCTGGACATATATTTCAATATGACTTCCAAGAAAAAGTAATAAAAATGTAATTAATAATTAAATATAGTCCAAACACTAGTTTAAAATAATTTAAATTTAAATAAAATGTAAGAGCAAATTAGACAGATGTTACTTGTTGCACACCTAACCACCAAAAAAAAAGATATATTATATATTAGGTAAGAGTATAACAGTTAGAATTCCGCATGGCATAAGCCTTTTTATGGCCTACAAATAATTGTTCCGGACTGTTTGTCCTTGTGCAATGTACATTACTCTCACAATACAGAAGAAATCCTAGTGTAACAAGGTAACGTGTTTTTTAAAGTTATTTTTTTTTATCACCAACTTTAAAGTCACACATTCCTCTAACAACTAAAATATAAAACATACAAAATTGCATTGTTGTGTACATCATTAATATCAAAATAAGGAAATAATTTCTAAGAGGACAACCTGATTTGAACCTGCAGTTTGAGCTCTGCTCATGAGCTATTATCATCACAATCATTACAGCCCTTCATAATTCCACTACTGAACATAGACCTCCCCCAAGGAATGCCATAAAGCACGGTCCTGAGCCACCTACTTCCATCGACTTCCTGCATGTCTTACCAGGTCGTCACTCCATCTAGTGGAGGGTCGCCCTACACTTCGCCTACTGGTACGACGCTGCCACTCGCGAACCTTTCTTCCCCATCGGTTGTCGGTTCTTAGAGCTATATGGCCGGCCCATTGTCACTTCAGCTTACTAATTCATTGCGCTATGCCAGTTACTCTGGTTCTACTGCGGATATCCTCATTTCTAAGCTTATCACGCAGATAAATTCCGAGCATAGCCTTCTCCATAGCTCGCCGAGCGACCTTGAGCTTCCTCTTACGGCTAGCTGTAAAGGACCACGCCTATGATCCATAAGTCATCATCACGCACTGTTTGTACAATCTCGTTTTCAAGTTTTGAGGTATACCTGCCGAGAAGATGTGTCGTAATTTCCGAACGCTGCTCAGCCCAGTTGAATCCGTCGATTGACCTCTCGGTCGAAGTTGGACTTACCTACGGAATGTTTGTCCCAGGTAAACATACTCTTTAACAACTTCGAGCTTAGTGCTCCCAACAACTACCTGCATAGGTGTAACATGGACGTTACATATGATCTTTGGTTTGTCCATGTTCATCTTAAGGCCTATGCGTTGGTAGGAACTGTTGATGTCACTGAGCATAGGGCTTAGGTCTTCCAGCGATTCTGTCATAAGGACTATATCGTCGGCAAATCGAAGGTGAGTGATTTACTCGCCATTGATGTTAATACCGTATCATTTCTAATCCAGTGGCTTGAAAACATCTTCCAATGCAGCTGTGAAGAGTTTATAGAGGATATAACGTCACCCTGTCTTACACCTCTCTTCAGTTGGATAGGTTTCATACTCTGGTTCTGTACTAAAATAGCCCTACTGTACAAACACTTCAGCATTTCAATATACCGACAGTCAACTTGGCATCGCTGAAGGGACTGCAGCACAGAATCAAAGTCCACCTACGCAAGACATAGTGGCAGATTGTATATACATACTCTTCGGCAAATTGTACAAAAGACCGAGTTCTATGGTGTTCTATGGTGCTAAAGCCTTTTAGGAAACCGGCTTCTTTGGAAGGCTGGAAGTCGTGGAGTTTGCATGCGAGACGATTCGTAATAACTCTCGAAAACAGCACGTAGACGTGGCTCAGAGGGGAAATCGGTCTGTAGTTCTTTAAGAGAGCGTCTGTAGTTCTTGAAGAGCAAGACCACCGCACTTCTGCTCCACGCCTCCGGTGTAGTGCCACCATGTAGGACGGAATTATAGAGCTTCTGAAGGACTTCAAGTACCGGTTTTTCACCCGCTTTCAGAAGCTCTGCTGTAATTTCATCCTCGCCTGGGGCCGTACTGTTTTTAAGGCGCTGGAGAGCCATTCTAAACTCGCAAAGTCTGACGTCCGGGATATCATCAGAATAGTGTCGGATAACACTTGCTCTTGGATCGTTACTCACACTTGCGTGTGTCTCCAACGATGATGTGTGCAGCTGCCCATAGAACCTCTCAATCTCACTCAAAATCTCAAGTGTCTCGGAAACGATGCTGCTACATTCGGTCTTCAGCTTCGACAGTTGTCACTTTCTGGCACACAGATCTCTTGCAAAGACTTTGGTGCCCTAGTTCAGCGCGATCGCTTCTTCAATACGTGCGTAAGTCGCGCCGAATGCATTTGGAGATCTGTCTTTTCAGTTGCCTGTATAGTTGGCTGTGAGTTTTATCCCCTTCCAACTATTCAAACATACCGTTATAAACATTACAGCATATTAAAGTCCACTGTTGAACATAGGCCTTCACATAGTTTGCTTCATAAGGGGATATTGCAATAGTTGCCACGCTTGGCAAGCGGGTTGGCAACCGCAGTTTAAATTTTAATAGTATTCGTTATTAGGAAGACGCTGCTGCCCATCTTCTGATTTCATTCCCTCTGTCGCCTCTTACAACACCCACGGGATGATATGGGGTAGTGGATATTCTTACACCGCCACTAGACGGTAAAATAATTCAAACATATTGTCAAATATCTTACTATGCTTTTAATTTCAAAAGACAATACAAAAGTGATTAATTTAAAATATCAATTCATCTAACAGAAGAGAAATATACTTAATTAACTGAAGACTAATTACTTTATTAAACTACGTAAAATACAGCGGATTCTGCGCTAAGCTCATGGCTTGTATCACATGTGCCAAGGACGTAGACTGACTCCGTCTGGGGCATAATACGAGTCTGTCTATTTTAAGACTGATAATGACGAAAATAAGGCAAAGACACAAAAGTCTAAGAATAATTTAGAGAAAATAATTAAAAAGTCTATGACCTATTCTCTCACAATGCTTTCACAGCCAGCGTATGATAGGCAAAGAAGGTAGCGAAAATCAAAATGAGGTTGCTCTGACCATAAAATTTTATGAGGAAAAATTAACGTTAACAATATTTATTTTATTTAATATATTGTGAAATGATAGCTTATGAGCCGGAGAGTGACATAATATGCTTTTTATACTGGAAAAATGCACGGTTCCTGTGGGATTAATATCTTTAAAGATAAACTTTACAATTTGATGATCCAAGTTTTTTTTAGAAGACGGGAAAACGATCGTGCGGATCGGCATGCGATGGCAAGATTCGACCGCCTCCTATGAACAACTGTAACACCAGAAGAACTGCAGGTGCGTTACCGGCCTTTTCAAAATAGAGTATACTTTTTCCTTGAAGTCGTATCGGTACGGAAAATCGCCGTGATAGCCAATTGATGAAGATGAAGAAAACTCCCAGTATTATAATTACGCTATAACTCGATTGCAAATGAAATCAGTTTCACTTACTTTTAAACTAAAGTTAATTTTAGAAATAACACCTCCATGCTAGTCAGAACCTTAATTATAAGTTTATGACGTAGTTATTTAGTACATATTCATTAATTTCAAAATTATTAAGTCTGCAGAGTAATCATGATTTCGCAATTATACTACCAAGTACCTACACAATTCATTCATTACAGCTTTTTAAAAGCCTAATACTGAACGTATTTTTTCCACTGCTAAACATATTTTTCAAATGCCACAGTTACCATGTTTGGTAGTCGATCTGGCCACCGAATTTTTTTATTTTATTGAGTTGTTAGCAGGAAAATGCCTGTCATCTTCTTTTTCAGTTTCCCCCTGTGTTGCCTCTTGCGACGCCCACGGGGGTAGTGGATTGTCTTACACCGCGACTGTACGGAATATTTAATAATTACACCGTCAATTTTTTTATTCAGCTTTGGTTTGTTTCAGTCTCTTACCAACGTCAAAGTCGTCTATCGCACAATTTATTTTAATGAAATTTGAAGTTAAATTTTGCAGTCTATATACGTACCTTTGCTGGGAACAGGCCTCATCTTTTTTCTTAGAAGGCATTCACAAGAAAGGATTTTCTCGAAAAAAAGAGGACTTCAAATGTCTTCGATTTTTTAATTTCTCAGACATACAGGTTTTCTCACAAAGTTTTTCTTCACTGTTTTTCTATGCACATGGTAAATCAGCAGTTATTAAATTTGCAACTTACTGTTGATTTGATTTAAATTATTTATAATTCTAATTACAATTATCATTTGATCTAAATAATATCCCCATGTATCTAATAGATAAAAAAAACTAAACAAAATTCAATTAACTTTAAAAATTACTTTATATAAGCACCCAGGTAAGCACCCATTTTCTCACTCACTTTCGAAAAATAATTCTAACAAATTTTTAAAAAAGCGCTAGTGCTATTTTCTTACTATAATATTGTATTCTCTTTAATTAAAAAGATAAAATGAAAACAACATCATTAATTAATAGCGGCGCGACAGACGGGAATCGCTTTGCAAGCACGTAATTTATTACAGCTATTTTTGCGAGAGATTTGAAATTTAAATACAATGTTAGACCCATAAAATAATAAAAATATTTATATATCTAAAAAAACTATATGGAAACTTTTGAGTATCATTTGATGCTTTTCATTTTTTATTTTTTTTATTTTAAAGCAGAGAACCGCATACATATAAATGGAGAGACTGTGGTACTTTTTAATGGGAACAAGGGAATGAATAAAAATACTCCATGTAGTAAAATGCTTGTTACAAAAATATGGAAAGTGTGAAAAAAAATTTGCGTAAAAAGAAAAAAAAATATTTGTAAAAATAAATCTTATAAAATTTGTTGAAAATTGTTTCATTTCTTAAAATAAAATTGAAGGTAATTTGTGGGGAATCTGTTGAAGTTTTGTCCTTAAATTGGGGAATTTGACAATTTATCAACGCTGCCATGTTGCACTGAAATTTACCTACTAAGATTTGTTTGCAGGCGACATAAGAATTAGAGGCGGCAATCACAATAAAACTTGCAAGTAATTTTTAGTAATTTTGACGTACCTCTTTTTAAATTCAAAGTATTGGAGGGATTAAAAACGGAAAGTTAATTAAATATAAAGTAAAAAATATTTGTTAGATTAATTCTGATAGATTAATTAACTGTCGATCATAATTGCAATTGATTTTAACTATTGAATTATTCAGTACCGTTTCATTTCTTTTTTCTTGTACATAATCAAAGATAACGATGAAATAGTGTTTATAATTATGTTAGTGAGTACCCAATTAGATACGTTTATTAATTTCAATATCATTTTTGTATTAACGAACTGCTTGTTGCGTCAGGGTACAATTGATTGTCTAATTGTATAAAAAATTACAACTATAACTCCTAAATTCTATATGAAGACTAGTCGTAGGGATAACTAAAGTTATAAAATAAAAGTTGGCAATGTCGTAACGGTTTAAAGATCTGTGGAAAAGATCAAAGTACTTACCGCAAGCACGTAAGGACGCACGCACTTAGCGGTAGGCATTCGTTTTGGCGGGAATGATGATTAATTTTAGTTTTTGAGACAGCACGTGCGCGTGAGCGACAGTTCAATCGTTTTGTTTATTAAATTCTTGTTGTTATTACTTATTATTATTTGTTGTTAATATTCTTGTTGTTACGTTACCAATCAGATATTTAACGATTTTACTAATTTACACCGGATTAACCATCATAGAACACTACCTCACTCCCCAACGATAACGGCATAGTAGAAAGTTTCCACGCGACAATTTTGGAACATCTCAGAATCCTAAAATTACGCAATAAAATGAGAATGCTATAAACCTTATGCCGTACGCAATTTTAGCTTACAATAGCTCCGTACAGCTTTACCAAATGCAGACCTTTTAAAAAAAAAAAAAAAATTCCTTTATTTTCAAAAAAAAAAAAGTCTTATAACAAAGATTTATCGAGTTTTCCCTTTAAGTTGTCATAGACACTTGTGTTGGGAATAACTCGCTACTTCTACGGTTTGCTCAAAAGACTATTAAACTATATTATATCTAGAAGCTTACAATTATAGAAATGTGGGTGGGAAAATTAGTTAGTGTGTATATATTTAGTGTGTGTGTGTGTGTGTGTGTGTGTGTGTGTGTGTATGTGTGTGTGTGTGCGTGTGTGCGTGTGTGTGTGTGTGTGTGTGCGTGCGTGTGTGCATGTGTGTGTCAGTCACCTGCAAGCCCTACGGATGAGGTTCCTTGGGATCGGTATGGGTGTTCCGCATACAGGTACCGACATTAAGTTTAACCGGAGTTTTAATTTAT
>JAGSMP010000512.1:0-238612 GCA_029286625.1 Parnassius orleans
TTTAACGATTTTACTAATTTACACCGGATTAACCATCATAGAACACTACCTCACTCCCCAACGATAACGGCATAGTAGAAAGTTTCCACGCGACAATTTTGGAACATCTCAGAATCCTAAAATTACGCAATAAAATGAGAATGCTATAAACCTTATGCCGTACGCAATTTTAGCTTACAATAGCTCCGTACAGCTTTACCAAATGCAGACCTTTTAAAAAAAAAAAAAAAATTCCTTTATTTTCAAAAAAGTCTTATAACAAAGATTTATCGAGTTTTCCCTTTAAGTTGTCATAGACACTTGTGTTGGGAATAACTCGCTACTTCCCTTACGGTTTGCTCAAAAAGACTATTAAACTATATTATATCTAGAAACTTACAATTATAGAAATGTGGGTGGGAAAATTAGTTAGTGTGTATATATTTAGTGTGTGTGTGTGTGTGTGTGTGTGTGTGTGTGTGTATGTGTGTGTGTGTGCGTGTGTGCGTGTGTGTGTGTGTGTGTGTGCGTGCGTGTGTGCATGTGTGTGTCGGTCATCTGCAAGCCCTACGGATGAGGTTCCTTGGGATCGGTATGGGTGTTCCGCATACAGGTACCGACATTAAGTTTAACCGGAGTTTTAATTTATTCTTATGAAAAGTTTTTCAACATCTTCATAACTAAGTGAGTCCAACCATTCTTTTAAAGTTTTCTTGCAAGTGTAAGATGACATAGGGTATATTTTAAGTAATTTATTTACTTTGTTGTATATATGGACGGACTGACAACTATATTGTCTTCTAGCGAAAGCAGTACGTACAGCAGTGACGGGGGCAACAACATCCTTCTTTCTTTTATGACTTAGGTCGACATAAGGCAATGATTTGTGGCACGTTAAGATGAGATTCAGAACGTAGAGTTTTCGTACTGTGAGTAGGTCACTCATTCTATATAGTGTGTCAGTGGGAAAACGATAAGGTTTGGAGTAGATGACTTTGATAAGTGATCTCTGAGCTCTTTCGAGTGCAAGGAAGTGAGTTTTGTCAGCTCCTCCCCAAATCGAGATACAGTATGTGAGCACAGATTGGGCCAGGGCTACATAGATTCGGTTTTTAAGTTTGTTGCACATGACCTGCCGTAGTGATTTGAATACCCATATGAGTTTCCTAATGCGGTTAGTTAATAGTTCCAAATGTGAGTGCCAGTTAAGTCGTTGGTCCTTAGTTTGGCTGACTTTATCAATAGTAGGGCAGTCGCAAATCATGTTTCAGGGTTTGAGCAAGTGTGGATTTTATGGCAAAGTGATAGTCAGGTTGGGATTTGTTAGAAGGTGAAGCAGATGTAGTTTGTTTTTGGGTGTTCAAGGTAAGAAGGTTATCTCTAAGCCAATTAGATACGATGATTAAACCCTTTCAGTACCTGCTTGGACAGTATTCCAGGTGCTACCAGTAAAACAAAGCAGTGTCGTCCGCGTAGGAGTATATCCTGCCCCGACATCTCGTAGATTACATAGATCATTTATGTATATTAAAAGAGAGTCGGGCCCAGGACACTACCTGCGGGACTCAAAACTAGGCGTGGCTTTATCACTATGTAAATTATTTATTTTTACTTGCTGAGTTCTGTCCTGTAGGTAACTTTTAAAAAGCATTAGTGGAGTATCCCTAATACCTATGCTTTGTAGCCTGTGTAAAAGAATAGGCATAGAGACGGTGTCGAAGGCCTTTTTTAAATCCAAAAAGACTGTAAGGCATTTGCTGCCATTGTCTACTTCACCAACTATAGTAGAAGTGAGATCAAGAATCGCATCTTGAGTTGAAAGACCCTTTCTAAAACCATATTGGGAATTTGATAATAATTTAAATTTATTTAGGAAATCAACTAATCTATTGTTAAGCAGCTTTTCAATTATTTTGGAGATGGAGGTAAGGACAGAGATAGGCCTATAATTGTTTACATCCTGTCTGTCTCCACTCTTATGCACAGGGGTTATCATAGACCTCTTTAAGACGCTGGGGAATACACCAGTACTAAAGCAAAGGTTTGCGAGGTTACGTATGTACGGTACAACAAAGGCTCTAGCATGCTTTAGAAAGCCAGTGCTGATACCATCCCATCCAGGTGAGCTCCCAGAGTCGAGACTCATCAAGATGCTCTCGACTTCTTTGTCGTCAGTGTTTAGCAGGACGAAGGATGAGGGCTGTGTATAGTTAGAGATAGGAGCTACTAGTACCCGACTTCTAGTACCTAAGTTTGTAGTAATTATTCCAGCTAAGTTATTGCCTATACAAGCAAAATAGTTATTAACATAGTTAACCGAATCTAGTGGTAGAGGTTTTAAGTTAATTAGGGCTACATTATTAGTCTTGGGTGGTTTGTACCGAGTTATCTCATTTACTGTATTCCAGAATTTACGGGGGTTATTAGCAGATTTATTAATAAGTTTGCCATAATGCTGTCGTTTAAGTTTTTTGATGAGATTGGAACAGTAATTTCGAAAACGTTTGTAAGTTATTATTAAAATTGTATTATGGGGTCCTTTTCTACCTTTTGTTGCAAGTAATTTCTTTGCCTTATACCTCAGAGCTCCGGGAGTTATCCAGGGTTTTAATATCTTTTATTGTTAGAAAAGTAGGATAGTTTAGAATTATGTTGGATAGCTAACTTAATTATATTAATAAAAGTGTTGGCAAATTCTTCAGGGCTATTTGGCAATTCTGAAAAGGATACTTGTCGATATGAGTATTATATGCCCCATCAAAATCTGTAGTTAGTTTAGACTTAGTTGGAGCGTTGTGGGTGGATGTTTTATATAACTGAAGTAACACAAGATTGTGGTCTGTGACCGTCGTGTTAAGGACGGCGATAAAAGCTGCAGTGAGGTTGACTTCAAGTTTTATCATTACGTGGTCGAGGCAGGATCTCTTTCTCGTAGGTAGAGTGTGACCAGGTAATAAGCCATGCAGGGATAGTGCGTCTAAGTAGCTGAGTCTATTACGGCGATACTGAGGCTTCTCTGTAGCTATGGGAAGCAGGTTAATGTTTATGTCACCTATGACAGACACATTTTATGATGACTAATAGTTTCCAGATGTAAGTCGAGGGAGCTAGTAAAGCTATCGGCGTTTAGAAAAGAGGGGGAGCGGTATATACCCAGGAAAACGTAGTTATCAATCTCTATTTGTAGTCCTGTAGCGTCTGAGAGGTGAAGGTCAATAACTTTAGCTCGGTGATTGTTTTTGATATAAGCTACTACACCATCATTCTGGTTTAAAAGTTTAATTGATTGGTAGGAGGTATAATTACTTAAAATGGTATTTGTTTGTTAGGGTCTAATCTGCATTCGGTCAGTATAAGAACGTCAATTTCAATTCCAGTACTGATAGGGTAACCAAAGGTCGTCGAAATTCTTATAGATACTAGCCATGTTTTGCGTTACAACAAATAGATTATTACGAAAGGAACCCAACCAATGGTATATTAGATCTTCTATATTACATTTGATTGAGTGTGTTATTTGCATGCAGTCTAGTTCCTGGTTAGTGAGCTGACTATCCATTAAAAAGAGGAAGTACAAAGTAAATCATTGCAGAGGTTATTACATAGGGTGAGTAGTGATAAGTTTGTTAGAAACACTTGCAAGTATACACGAGAATAGGTAGGATTCATCAATGAGTATGTTGTTTACATTGTAGTCTGTAAGTGGATGGTTGTTGTGGTGTGTTTTGTGTTTGTACTGTTGATGGTTTTATGTAAATGTGTATGTATTGAATTTGTGAGGTGTGAGCGTGTGGTGTTGTACATAGGTGTGTTTGGTTGTTGTAGTTTGTTTGCAGTTTTAAAACCATAGGTATAAGTGTGTAAATGATAATTACGCTAACAGTAGATGTAAGGTTTACAGCAGTTGTCTTACCAAAAATAAGATAATAATATGTATAATGAATGAAGCACATAGAAGTTACCATTGAGATGTTTGAATATAGTCACTTTTGTTGAAGAAGTTGGTGCACCTGTGCCTCGCTCTGGATGCATATAATTTTAGACGTATCATCTTTTCTTACAAAACTCTTCCAAACGCAGTCCAGCAGAATTTATACCCATTGGATTTGGCGAGATCTCGAGACAGGAAGAAAAGTCGGGCACCCTTAGCGGTGAGCTGCTCTGATACATAAACAGGCGTGTCCTCGTTCGTAGTAAAACCTAGGTGTTTTGCTTGTAATTTGCACTTGTTTTTGGTGTAAAATTCCTTAGTCTTTTTTAGTAGTTCAGATTTCATGATCGTGGATCCTAGTTCCAATATTATGGAATTTTCTCCCTGTCATTACGTGGCCTTATTCTGAAAATATCCTTAATATCCCGCGCACAAATCAAGGTTGACATTTTCGATAGGCAAGTTACCATACTCATTAAATCATCCCTGTTTTCAGAGGGTTTACGAGGAACATTTTTAACTCTAGACTAGCTTTGCGTGACGTCCTTTGAGATCTTCAATTTTGTCTTCAAGTATATTTATGTATTCGCGATCCTTCTTTACTTGAGTTTCCAGTTTATCAATTTTCTTTTGAATTCCTCATTTTGCAGAGTTAACAAAGACACACTGTTCAATATTTGAAGTGGTTTGTTGGAGGGACTTAAGCGTGTTTGTGATTTCTATATGTGAGTTTTTTTGCTCACTAATAAATGCCGTAATGAGTCTAGTCATCTCCTGTTTGAAATCTAGAAACTGAGACGGTGAAAATTCATCCTCTCTTGCTCTTCTATTATTTCAAGTAAAACATAGCCAGAGGTATGTTCATACTGTGTATCCATCAAGGCTTCAGCCTGAGGCCCCATACCTGCTCCCGCATTAGACTGCTGCTGCAGATCATTTTCCCTCGGGGTTGCAGATGGAGGTGTCCTCTGAACCGACATTATGCACTATGCGCGTAGGCCTAAATGCAATATAAAAGCCGACGGGAATGCGTATTGTGTAGTAGGCGGAGCGGCCAGTAACAGCGCGTGATGTCACCCAGGTAGGAGGAGTTTTGCGTTCGACTGATTGGTGGGCGGGGCTAGCCGTTCCGGTTGCGCGAGCAGGTCTTGCTTATTTCTCGTTATCTTCGTCCTACAGTGGACGCCCCGTTCACACTCAAGCGGCTATCGTCGCGACGGACACTTATGTTAGCCTAGTACGCGGCGGAATTCTAATAGAATATTTATTTATTTACTGTTTAAAATTTAAATACAGGTTTTCCAGCGAACACGGCCGCTCAGTACGACATCCGAGAGGAAGAGGAACACAGCTTACACAGCATAAGGTCTGCATTTGGTAAAGCGTACAGCTTTACCAAATGCAGACCTTTTGATATTATAACTGGGCATTTCGATCCGCGAGACCCTTTGACGTAGATATGACAAAACATTTAACGCAGCAATACGTACAGAATCATAAGGATGAGATGAAGTTAGGTTATGGAACGTTAGGGAAATTAGCCTGGCTGACCGTACCAGCATCATAAATAACCGTAATAAAGATCGCGATCCTGAAATCGAATATCAGCCACATCAGCGTATTTTTGTTAAGAACCCTCTTGCGAGTCGTCAAAAGTTGGCCCCTAGGTATAGTCGCGACACAGTCTTGGCAGACTTACCTATAGATATATACACCTCACGAAAACGGGCCTGTTGCCAAAATCGTCTTAAAAGAATACCCAAAAGTGCCAAATTGTTACAGGGTGCTACTGGTCCTGACTGCTCCTTCGATAGCATCCCACAGGATGAATCAAGAGATAACACTTGAGAGCCTCGACGATGGCCCCGGACTTCTACCTTTTCGGCTTGGCGTAACAAGGCTCACTACACACTATCATACCTTTATACAATTCGTAGAATTAGATGATATTAATGATAAAATCTCGCAGTTACAGAATCAACTAATATATTTTAGACAAACTCTAGGAAACGATACTTATATGCTTTATGAGGCTCAAATAGAATTCCTGTCCATCAAACTTAATAAGGTCTTAAACCAATTAGAAACCTTAAAACCCCATCGTATAAAGAGAGGTCTCGTAGACGGACTCGGTTCAATAATTAAGAGCGTTACTGGTAATTTAGATAATTCAGATGCCGTGAAGTATGACAATGCAATTAAAATTCTTCAGCAAAATAGTAACGTTATTTTTCATGAATTTAACAATCACGTAAGTCTTAGCAAAGAGTGGATGGTCCAGCATTCTAATGTGTTAGAAAAGTTAGTCGAGAATCAGGTAAAAATAAATGAAACGTTACAATTAATTTTAGATAGTAATAGTTATAAAGATTCTAGCCTACTAAAATATGCTAAATTTGCTCAGTATCTTGCTATTTTAACTGAAAATATTGACGAAATATTCAGTGAGCTAACTAGAATTGAAAATATCATAGCTTTTATTCACGCTTCAACTTTACATCATTCCATGATTAGTATTGATATTTTAAACCATATGATTCAACGCTTAATTACTATCTATGGTAAGGAGCATGTGTTGCAATTAGAACTTAGGGAATACTATGACATAATTAGACCAGGATACTATTACTCTGATAATAGGATAGTCATAATTTTTAATATACCTCTATTTACTAAGGATAGTTTATTTTTAAATAAAGACTTACTTAATAGGCAGCAAAAATATTGATCGCTGTAGAAATACAAAATATTCCAAAAACCAAAGGGGAATGCCACCGTCCATAGACACTTCGGCCATGGGTGCCCACATATAAAAGCATATAGAAATGATAATATGCAATTATTAGAATGAACTGGGTAAAGAATTGATTTAAAAAAAGTCCGGATTTTTAAAATATAAAGGTTTTTATTTTCACAAATACAGTTTTTTAACAATAATTTTACTGAATAAAACTATTTTTACGGATTTTATCGCGTTTAATCCCGACGTTTCGGGTGCTTTACAGCACCCATGGTCACGGGGGATGAATGAATGAATGAATGAATGAATGAATTGAATGAATGAATGAATGAATTTCTTTATTTTGCAAATATGGGTGATACAGAATGTGGTGACAAATATATAGTATAGATTCCACCATATTTTACCAGAAGGCATGCAAAAAATATGAATTAATTAATTCTTTTATCAATTTACGTAGATATGTCATTCATAACACAATATCACATTAGATTAACAAAAATAAAAAAATAAAGTCTCTTCAAATTACATATAAGTCTAATAAGTCAATCGGTCAATCGGGAGACTGAGGTGTTTGACGTCCTAATGTCATAGTTAGCCCGGCTACCTTCAGTTTTTTGAATATTAATTTTTGGCCCGATCTACGCAGAATGATTGGTTTTAATGGATCTTTTTGTTTGTCCTATGTAAGAGAGACCACATTCACAATCAAGCTTGTACACTCCTGCATCTTGTAGAGAGATATTACACTTGACGGATGGTCAAAAATTGACTAATCTTCTTCGTCGGCTTGAAGTATGTTTTAATAGAAGCTCGCTTCAAAATATAGCCAGCCTTGTCTGTGACTCCTCTGACATAGGGTAGTAGAGCAGGCACACGCTTGACTGTGGCCGGCTTCACTCGGTCACTGTGACGTAGGCGCGGGACCCGAAGCTTGTTGTCTTGCAATACTTGCTCGACGTTTTTTTTTTTTTTTTTTTGCGCCCAATGCAAAAGGCACCCTCCGGAAGCGGGGGAGGGAGGTGGTGAATGCTCTAAGCATACCACGCAGCCGGCTGCGTGGTTATGTGGGACTCACTGACTAACCTAACTAACCTAAGTGCCTACCCACTAAACACCACCTTGGGGACGGCTTTGGCCATAGTGGCCTTACTGCCGAGTCGGACGCGACCCTCTTTAGGGAAAAGAGGGCGCAGGTGGCGAGTTGCCGCTGAGAAACTTGCCTACTAAGGCACATTAAATTTTTAAGGCTTTGCCTGAGCCGCCAAGAGACAGTCCAGGTCGGCCGAAAGCTTGTTGGGGGGGTCCGAGAGAGCGTTTCTCGGTCTGCGGACTCGATAGCGAGAGGGAGGTGGGGCTGCATAGGAAGCTGCCTCACGAATGAAATGATTAGAGTGGGACTCTGAAGCTTTGAAGAAGTTTTCAGAGTTTTTTTAGAAATTGCTGGACTGTGGGGAGCTCTAAGTCTAGGTGGAGGTCGGCGTTACGGACGTACCAGGGTGCGTTCGTAGCCCGACGACAAAAAAGGTTTTGAACAACTTGAAGTTTGTTCAGGGTTTTGGGCTTAGCGTGAGCAAAAATGGGGGCCGCGTAAGACATTACGGGTCGTATACAGACCTTATAAAGGGTCCGTTTATTACGGAGGGACATTTTACTGTGTCGGCCCAACATACTGTTGAGCCTACCCAGATAAATGCTCGACGTGCTGAAGCTCGGCGGCCAGATGTTTTGTGAATGTGGTCTCTCTTACATAGGACAAACAAAAAGATCCATTAAAACCCGCGTGAAAGAACATATAGCTGACGTGAGGCACCGACGCTCTGGGAAGTCTGCAGTCTGTGAACATGTTCAAGATCGTCCCCGCCATTACATCAGATATTTTATGATCTTATACATCATTTGTATCATAGACAATCAGTATGTCATCCAAAAATTGAGCAGGAGGCAAAATATTAGTCTGATGCCGTGCCCAACCCAAATACCATATTACTGTCATAACATGGGCACAGCATCCTACCGTTCGACGGCCGACAATACAATTGCAACAATACTTTTTAATTGCATTCCTACCAGAATCATTGCCACTAATTAAAATATATATAAAATATATTTTACGATTGATGTGTCGACTTGCAATTCTAGCCCTAAGTAAAGAGCAGCTAGGACTCAAGTTTATTCCTTCCATAACGCTGCTCCTGTGGTCATTACATACTTCGATCCGGTAGCAACCATTAAATCTTATATGCTCACCATAATAGGAGCGAGCTTGCTTTAATTGGTATGTGCCACAAGTAATTAATATTAAGTCGCTGTAAGTTAAGACAGGAAATTCCCTAAGATTTTCACAGTCTACATTTATATTTCGAAAGTCTGCCCTAGCTCTATTTAGATTGTGTTCCCTAACATACTCAGATAAATCATTATTTGTCTCCATATTTTTATGAACTATTTCTAGTATTTGAGCTGCATCATCCCTGTCCCTTACTTTTGTGTGGAATTTATTAATTAGAGCAGCAGCCACAGCAAAGTCTATCATCAGATGTGTAGAAGCCCTGTTAAAATAATTTTGGTGAAATAATTTAAATTCACTTTTAAAAATGCCATTCACCACCTCTACTACCCATCGACACATAGTCACGGCTCTGGACTTATTAGCATCTCTTGTCGTTAACTGAGATTCACCATCTGCTGGAGACAAAGGTACATGAACCTGATAACCACAACGTTCTAAAAGTGGCAATGAATCCCTAAAGCCTCTATCTAGGATGAATACATCTCCAGATTCAAAATATTGCCTTAATGAACTGGATTCATCACCAAATTCATTATTTATAATATCCGCATCTGAGGTTGTTGCAGGATAAGGGCCCAGAATATCTATGATGTAACCATCACTACACACAAAAAGGCTTTATAAGATTGCGATATTTATGTAATGAGTAAGTTTTTTTCTGATACAAATAATTGGAACTCTTTTCTATGTAAATATATGTACCATCCGCAATTATGACAGGCCTCCTATCTTCTCCCCCATAAAGTCCATTTGGAATAAGGAGATTTCTTTGAGCTATTTCTGCTCGGGATATATGATTTATGCCTACATTTATAGGAACAAAATCCTGATTTAATATTTCGCGGGCCATATTCATGAGCCGCTCTAATGTGCTTCTTGGTACTTGCAATAATGCCGACAGGCGTTCGTCACTATCTCCTGTTCTTAATTTCATCAAATATGCAGCAAGTGCAAAAGAACCCCTATGTTTATTTGATAGTCTCGGAACTTCAGACAGAATTTGTTCATATTGTGCCTTTGATAAGCCTAGATAATAATGTACAGTATGCTCAGGCATACTGTGAATATTCAAAGTCTATATGATGATGCATATTATCTTTCAATAATGTTGCAAAATCTTCAATTTGTGCTGCACTAAATGTTTTAATAGGATTATATATTGATTCTAAAAGTAAATTCCAAAATTGCTATTTAAATGGTAGTTACAGATTCTACATTCTGGAGGTACATAGTAATTGTAGTCGCAAAAAAGACGTACCCGCAATGCTGATGGAACAATGAGTCGATTGGAATCGTTACAACCAGGAAAAAAACATTGATTTTGTGTTAGTGGTGCTCTTACATAATTAGGGAGCAGTATACTGTGTGATATCTAAGCTTTGTTGTTCTGGATGCAATACATTACCAATACTAGATGAATCAGATGGTTCCCGTTCTGCAGTTGAACGTGATACTGCTCTATCAGTCCTTCGCCAGCAATTATGACACACTCGAGATGATGATGGCAACTGAAAATATATTAAACAAAAGAATGACGCCAAGTAAACAAAATAAAAATAAAATAGATTTGTTTACTTTTAACTCAAATATAAATAAAATGTTTATCAAGTAAAACATTACTGCACAACGGTAGACTTAGTGCATTATATAATTTAATAATTAAGGACTGAGGGACTACCAGTAGTCCAAAAACAATGAAAAATCAACTGTCTCATTTCTCGGTAGTTGATAAAAATGGGCAGTTAACCCCGCAACTACCTGGTGTTAGCTGGCTTATCTTATCACCATGGTATAAATAAACTAGAATGATTGTCAAATATAGCGTGTGCAGATGTGAAAAAATAAAATAACTTCTGGGGTTGATATGCAAACAGAGTAAAAATATGTATCACTATGAGATATCTGCACCACACTTAATAAATTATAACCTTACCACTTGAACACTTACCTCACGTGGTGCAATCTGATGGGCAATCTCATTCCTTATGAGTTCCTCACATGGAGAATCGGACCCGAACAGTGTGTGTGATCTTATTCTCAAAAGTGACTTGCCACAGCTGATGCATACATGTCCATGACTAACAATTGGTGCATTTTGCTGTTCACTAGTTGGATGTCGTATTTGATTCCAGGCTGCAGTCCAACACGAGTGGCACACTACACTGTCACTCGAAACTTGTACCTAATAAAGAAGCCATAATTATTATATTGATATTATTTTAAGTCAACTCAGTTAAAAAGCATTTCTCAGAGGAAGACATGACACATGGTGACATGGTTCAACTATTTACCTGCTGTGGTCGAACCCATTGTTGTATAAGATGTCGCACTTCTGCAATTTCCAACAAATGTCTTCGTATTTTCGTGACATTTAAACCACAATTGACACAGCGTAAATGTCCTCTTGAATAAGTTACTGAGCGCTGGGAAGAACTCTGGCCGGTGTGAAAGCTGGGGTCATCGTTAACAGTATCATCGTGGTCAGTAGGGTGCGAAGAATTGTCGGAGTCCATTTAGAAAGCTAATTCGTTACTTAGATAACAAATCCGCAAGAAAACAAACAAAATAACACAAACGCAAACGAATTCGATTTGTGACTATTTAGTTGTGATTTCACATGACACGACACCTATCCGTCAGATTCGATGTTGCCACTTAACAGAGATAAATGGATAAATCGATATCGATTTTTTTATTCGATTTATAATTTCATTAAGAAGAATAATCTTTGAGGCGCTTTAAGTTCTGCACGCCTTTAAAAAAATGTTTTAAATGCTATTTTAAATGTATTTTTAAGAACAGATAAGAATAAAGCCGGATTTACATTTGTCTGACGTGTTGTGTTGTGACGCATCAGAATGGTATCGGTTTCATACATTTAGTATGGTGAGATTTATATTTGTGTGTCGCGATCTGTTGTGATGGCTTCTGATGCGACGTACTATACTGCTTTATTTAATTAAACCGTGTTCTACCTTGTATAATAGCTTGCTTTGCCATGGAACTTGTCCCTGGGGACTTACAAAATATGTTTTATATGCTTCACGAACTTGAATAGCTTCTTGAGATGGATTTCTACTTAACGGTTCGATATCTACTAAGCCATTACCGTCGCTCACCTCGCTTTCATCCATCAAAGTTTCTTGTGTTTCCTGTGTCTTGGGTCAAAAAGTTATGAAGGCAGCAGGCAGCAAGTACGATCTTGTCCGCCATGTTTGGTTGTACTTGTAAGGTCCTGAAACACTCTAAATCTAGCTCGTAATATTCCAAATGCATTTTCTACAGTACGGCGAGCACGTGATAAGCGATAATTAAATATTTTATTTGGGTTATTGTTAACTAATTTAGCTTTACTGTACGGTTTTAATAAATACGTTTTCAGTGGGAATGCCGCGTCTGCCACAATAGTGTAGGGTAAAGGTTCTGTATTTTGGTTTATAGGTTTATTCGGTGGCACATTTAATTGACTGCTTTCAAACATTTTTCCCATTAACGACTCTTGGTAAATGCCACCATCACTATTTCGGCCATACGCTCCTACATCTACCATAATAAATCTGTAATGCGCATCAACAAGTGCAAGCAGTACAATAGAGTGCTCATTTTTATAATTATAAAAAGTGGATCCTGCATTTATTGGACATATTATAGAAATATGTTTTCCATCCAATGCTCCAATACAATTCGGAAAATGCCATACATTTTCGAATCCTTTCGCAATCTCTCTCCACATTTGTTCTGTAGGCTTGGGCATTACAATAGGGGCCAAATTCTTCCAAATTGCGTTACATACTTGTTCTACTATGATCTTTACTGTAGCAAACCCCATACGGTAATTGAACCCCAATGATCGAAAAGAATTTCCAGTTGCCATAAATCTGTAATATAAAACACAGATAATTTATTTTTGTTTCAGCGGAAAATGTAAAGATGACTGAAATAAATTACGAAATAGCTACGTCAACGCATTGAAACGCCGTAAAATAAAAAGTGGGCAAGCCGCTCAATTTATCCCGCCATGGAAATATGAAGAACAAATGAGTTTTTTACAGCCATTTATGGAATCAAGGTCGACAACAACAAATCTTTCATCACCTCCTGAATCTTCAGAATTTCACTCAGAAAGTACTCAATCAGACAATTCTCGTCCAGCAACACCACATACTGGTAGTTCCTCGCACTCCCAACAGCCTGTTAGAAAACCAAACTTACAGGATCTATATGATATGATGAAGTCTTCTCACGATTTGAGAATCCATAAGCATCATTCAAAGCAGCAGCAGGATAATATGACGGATGAAACAGACTTGTTTTTCTGAGCATTTAAAAACAAAGCAGTTAAAAAACCTCCGAAACTAGATCAGACCAAAATAAAATTGGATTTGCACACTGCTGTATCACAAGCTGAAATAAGGAAACTTCAGACACAAGCACAAATTCTTAGAACACCAATTAATGTGACTCACCAGATAGTTACTCATACAACAACCGCTGCCACTCCAGCTACCCATTCAACCATCCACATCCATGACGACATTTCCAGCAGTCCCAGCTACACCAACTCGACAACATCAACTCTCAACAATCGGCCTCAACACTTTATAATTTTGAAGAAGATAACATCTCATCATATTATAGCAATGCAGACTTTTCTGATGATAACTGATTACCTGTCTTTACTTATAATGTTTAAAAAAAACAAAGAAACCCTTACCTTAAACACACAGCAAGTCTTTCTTTTGTCCCTATAGGTTTACGAAACTTCGTATGTATTTTTTATGTCCCTTCAATCAATGAATGAACTTCCTCGAACTGTGCCTTGGACATTATAAAATACTGATGAAATCTTTGAGCATCGTTCTCAATCTCTTTAACGACACAGTGAAACTCGCCTTTAGACTCTCTTTTATTATTCACTGGATGAACCCAATATCTTCTTCTCTTTATTTCTTTCTTTTTTATAAGAGTTGCCAGCACCAAAAATTCAATATCTTCTTCATACTCTGAATCAGAGTCGGATGATTCATGGGAAAACATTGTAAACGTATGAACTCTCCGAGAGCTATGACTGTATTGATTCAAAATATCGTCAGAGGCCGTCAGAACACAACATAAAGATGTGAACACTAGCCATCACGTCAGAGCCCGTCACGACACAACACGTCAGGCAAATATAAATCCGCCTTAACAATTAAATTGTGCAGTAGCGTTTTTGTTATGTAAAGAATTCATGGTAAATCAACTAGCAATTCGCTTGTTTAATTATCTTAACATTATAATAATCATCGAAAAATAATATTAGCATTATAATAATGTCACCAAAAAAATCGATCGAAAAAAGGGAATCGATTTTTTACCGAGATATAATTGGCAACACTTTTATTTTATCCCCAAACTAATGAATTACGGATTTACCTAATTTCATTTTATCTTTTCGGTACTTTTTTTTGCAAACATGTTGCAATCTTTTTTGGATAAATGAATACCGCGATTAATAACCATAAAAAAAGATGTATTTTTTTAACAAATGCAAATTATTGGGCGTCTCATGGCCGAAAATGGGCATTCCCTTTGATACATACTTGACCAAGGTTATTATTTTATTACAATATTTTGTTTCGCTAAAAGTACGTAGGATTTATACGTCTTGGACTTTATGGCTACTGGAAGTCCTCGACGATTAGAGCTAGGTGTGCCGAGATTGTGCTCGTTATGTTAGTTATGATGAGACCTTACCCCCGGACTTGACGGAGTGACCTGAAGGTGTACTTCGGTATTGGAACTCCTCGAAGAGTAGAACTAGGTGTGCCGAGTTTGGCCTCGTTTTGTTAGTTATGATGAGACCTTACCTCTGGACTTGATAGAGTGACCTGAAGGTGTACTTCGGTGAATGCTACTGGAACTCCTCGAAGAGTAGAACTAGGTGTGCCGAGTTTGGCCTCGTTTTGTTAGTTATGATGAGACCTTACTTCCGGACTTGATAGAGTGACCTGAAGGTGTACTTTGATGAATGCTACTGGAACTCCTCGACGAGTAGAACTAGGTGTGCCGAGTTTGGCCTCGTTTTGTTAGCTATGAAAATAGAAAAGAGTAGTTTGGAATATTTAGCCACAAAATCTTTTAAAGTTATTGTGTAGAGTTCAGTAGATAAATAATGTTTTCAGTTAACTTGTATATAAAATATATAATTATAGTAATATATATATATTTTTTTATGTACATAGGTACTATTATTTAAATTTATTAACAATTACAAACGTTTAAGTATTACACAATTTATAAAATAAAATATATACTAGATTGAACCTAAAACTAAAAACCTTAAAAAAAAATTATAATAACTAAAATATATTATTAAAAAGGAGGCCCTTTAGGCAAGGTTCCGAAGATACTGGCAGCGTTCCCCCTTTGAATAGCTAGACTAATTCTTTGTCCGAGGTAGCTGCCAGCTCTTCGGTCTCCTGTGACGTCGACTAACCTTTTTGCTATTTCCTTAAAAAGCCTTATAGCGCTAGGACCCCACGGACCAAGGGTCTCGACACCGAATGGGCAAAAATATATTCGGAGCCTAGACCCCTGTATTTGCATGCTTTAGCTTTTTCAGCCGCTTCACAAGCCGCACCAGCTATGTTGTTGGTTCCATGTAGATGGGAAGGGGCCAGCGTGTCTGAACAGGTTGCATCCCATACCAACACCCGGCCGATCTTCCATGGAATCAAACTCATACCGTCCGGTCTCTTGCCATCGTCTCTTGCTATACCAGACGGCTCAAGTAGACTTGGCACGTTGACGGTGGGAAGGGACCGGCGTATGATATCGTTAAGTGCTGCATGTCTCGAGAATCGGCCTGCACTTTTTTGGCATGATAGTCCGTGATGTCCTAGCTTGTCGACGTCACTACCACACGGACATTTATGAGGAGCGCAGACCGGAACCCTAAACCGTAGACAGGTTGCGATTCGGAGCGTGTCAGGCTCAAGAAATGTTCCTGTATTTGACGAAGGGTACGCATGAAGCCAGTAGCCGGCCTCATGCGTACGCACGGCCAAAAGCCTGGCACGCGCCGAACCTGTACTAAAGGTCAAAAGATTGTCATAAGTCAATTTGCAGTTTATGTCGTTCCAGCTCCTCTGTGAATTTGGAGAAACTGGAAAATTTTGACCAGGGCATGCAATTAAGAAAGCGTTTCTAGCTTTTTCCAGGTCTGCAATCTTAAAGTTTGAAGGGGATGCCCTTAAAATTTTACTTATGAGATTTGCTGAACTATGGACAGAAGATAGGAAGGCTGGTAAAGAGACACTGAAAATTTTGCGAATCCCTAAACCACCATAACGGATGGGTAGGGATGCTTGGGTCCAAGATTTCTCGTTCAGGTGCATATTAAGAATCGATTCTAAATTAATTTTGATTAAGTTGTCTACTTGTGTCAAGAGGTCTGCGTGATTCCAAAAGGAGCAGCAACGGAGCACATACGTAAATTTTGGGACGAAAAGACAGAATTTTAAGATGCAAAGTGCATAATGTGGACTAATTTCAAGGAGACGGTCAGCGGAATTTTGAAATTTTGTAATTGAATTATTAATATATTCAGAAATAGATTCATTAAAAATTGGAGAACCTAAAAGGTAAAGGGAATTACTGTAAACTATTTTAATATTTGGAGCCAAAATATTAAATTTTTGTTTTACGTCATTTAAATTTAAGTTGCAGTTATTTATAAAAAGTTCGCATTTGCTAAAATTAAGCTCCAAACCAATGGCTTCAAATTTATTTTTGATTAAAAAAAGGTCCGAAAACACAGTATCCATATCACCTCCTAGGGTTCCGTCGTCCAAATACCAAACGTTGAATTTATAATTTAATATTTTGATTATCGGATTTATAGCCAAACTAAAAATTGCTGGCCCAAGGATCACCTTGTTGAAAACCTACTTCGAGGACAGTTCATTGGAACGATATAACAATTTTGTTGGGTCAGCGTAACTGAGAAAAAGATAATTGTATATTTCCGGTATATGTTGTTTTATTTCCGTCAGCAGGGTATCCCTATTTACCGAATTGAAAGCATTTTTGACATCAATTTTGAGCAACACGTCAGGATTTCCTTAAGTTGCCTTTTTGATTAAAATGTAAAATGGATGAGTGTGTGTGAATTTATGGGATGTCTTATAACCTGTAAATATAATAAGAGAAACCTTTATGACATTGTTTTTTAGACCACTGAACCTGACACTGAAACAGTTCAATTTCCTGATACTGTAAAGTCACCTTCAACAAGAGGGCAAACAAGCAGGTATTGTAAGTTATTTAATATTTTATGAAACAAGAAACCTCCCATGCTATTATTTATATTTTAAAGAAAGGTCTAATATGTATTTATACAATACATGCATTTATACATACATATATTTATACAATATAAAAATAATTATTCGAGTACTATTTTACCACTCTACTTCAAGGAGCAGTAATTGTCTGGAAACCTCTTATATTACTTTTAAACCTCTGACAAGGAATATTTAAATAATTTTGGGTAATAGAACTGCAGTTTTTTTATTTACAGACACTTCAGAGATTGCTGTATCTGATACGTCACCAGTAAACACCAATACACAGACACAGCATATGGCTGAGTTACCACGGACTCAAAATGTTCCTAAACCACCACAAACTAGTATTTATTTATTTAGGATCAAGCGGAAAGTACAATAAACAATATTTTAAATATATATAAACAATTATTGTACCATTCAAGTGTCTTACCAATTATAATTATTTTTTAAATTATTAATTACAGGGCTTATAACCCTGGTTACCTATAATTGTTTAGTATTAATGGTATATGTAGTAGAACCAGCGTGACTGACAGCTCAATGGATAAGTAAGCTGAAGTGGCAATGGGCCGGCCATATAGCTGGAAGAACCGACAACCGATGGGGAAAGAAGGTTCTCGAGTGGCAGCCTCGTACCGGTAGGTGAAGTGTGGAACGTATCCCCACTCTATGGAGTGACGACCTGGTAAGACATGCAGGAAGTCGATGGATGCAAGTGGCTCAGAACCGTGCTTTGTGGCACTCTTTGCGAGAGGCCTATGTTCAGCAGTGAACTTGTGAAGACCTGTTATGATGATGCTGATAAATGGTATATGTTTAGTATTAATGGTATAAAAATAAGTATTTTCATACATTTATTTACAATATAATACAAATATAACAAGACAATTTTCTTAAATTAAAATATATTTATGCAGGAGTAGAGTCCTGTGATTCGAAGGCCTACTGAACCCTATCGCTTTAGACGTAGCAGATCCTATACTACGCGTGAGTAAACTTGAGTTTTTATGACTTTTTATATTTAGAAACAATATTTATATTCTTTTATGTTTCAGATCAGTCTAAAGTCGATCCGGAATGGGTCATAGAAATAGAGGAGAAAAGGGTTGAGGCTGATAAAATGCTTGCCGATGCTGCAATAGTGATGACAGAGACATCTTGCATGCAAGCTGAAGTAGCACACAAGCTCACATAACTTGTACACTCGTAGAGCTTGTGCAAAGGCAAAGCGAAGACATACGTGCCTTGCTTGAGGCACGGAGACTACCAGATCTCTAACCCATTACCCCTGTCACCTAAGTCGGACAGTGAGAGTTTAAAATAATTCCCAAATATTAAAAAATATCAATAGAATAAAGATGAAAAATTACCAAACAGTCCATTTATACATCATATTAATTATCAAAGTGTAGAAGAGTTATTGCCACTGTGGTTCTACCGTGGTAAATAATTTAATTTTTAATTCTGTCTAAGTCTGGTAGCTACGACCGGTGATTCGACACCTGGTTCTTTTTTTCGCTCAAAGGTATAGTTTAACCATTCAGTGTTGAAATGCAACCAGCTTTCTTCAAGGAACAATTAGATAAGGGCTTTATGATAATTTTAATTCGTAGGTTATATAGTAGTAGATTAAGAATAATTGTTTTATTTTAGTTTCAAATAAAAGTCGTTGTAGCTTACATTTATTTTCTTGTAAACAAACTTTCACTTTAAACAACATTAGAATTAATTATAAGTATAAACAACAATCATTAAAAAATAATGTTTCCAATAAAAGGCTTAAATATTTCTTTTGCTTTTTACCCCAGAACTGGAAATGTACGTGTTTTCAGGAGTCAGTTTTTCGTTCTACACATTACATTTTAATATTAAAACAAAAATAGAAGTTATAAAATACAAATAAAAATAAAATACAAAAGAAAATTCAACAAATTGCTCACACATTTAGAATACCCTAGAATAGAAGAGCATCATACTTATTCAATATAAATTACAAGAATACTTATTGTAAGTCATTTTTACTTTTACCACTGGTTCGGTAAAAACCTCTATCCTGGGAACGACCAGCCAGAAACCCGGCGGGACTTATTTTATTAGATAAAATCAATTACAATGTATTATTTCGTCGTTCGGCAATCAGTACCGCGAATGTGAAAATATTCCAAATTTTTATTTTTTCTTTATTCGATAGTATTCAATCAAATAAGCGATTTTGTATTTAAAAAATAGAAAAAATGCGATGAAAGTATTACCGCGAATATAACTACCTCCCTCTCGCTTCCGCATTACCGCGAATTCGCCAGTGCCGCCATAGTAAATGAAGGAGTAAGTTGCGTGCCACGTTTGAAGGCAAGTTTTAAAATGCTAAATAAATACTTTTTGATTGAAACTATATTAACCAGAAAGATTAAAGTATGTACATTGTCATGAAGCAAAGGTTTTCAACCATATTCCAATTATAATTCCATAAACTTTACTTTAATATTTGATGTCACAATCGCGGATTTGATTTGATCGTTTTCTATCCGTAACTGTTACGTTCGCAGTTTTCACATAAGTATATTCATAATTCGAGTATTTATTTTGAGTATGTATTTTGTTTATTGTTAATTTTGATAAATTGAAGGCTGTAGTTTGCCAGGTTGTTAATCATAAATTTCCTACAAATTTTATAAAAAAGTCAATGTATTACCGCTCACTAGAGAATAACAAGATGGTTAATAAGTAACTATTTAACGATTTCTTTCCGTACCTATTTCATCGTCGCATTATTATTCAAGTATTTAATTAAAAGGCATTTTTTGATGTAGAATCATGGCAGATACACAGGGATCTTCTTCTTTAGACGAAGAATTAATGAAGGAAATGGGGTTTAGCAAGCTCTTGTTAGATAGGGCTCGTGCTAAAAATCCTCGAACCCATAAATTATTATCTTTGTTGAAGCCTGTATCACCTGTTGCTATTTCAAGACCGTTAAAAATGGAACCCGTGGTCAATGAACTTAATAATAATGTACCTGAGTATTATTTTGCGTCATTTTCTGAAAAAAATTTACCAGATTCATTAAACCTTGAAAACTTTGTCTCGGGTTCTTCAATTCTTCTAAAACCATATCTTGAAAGTAAAGAACCTAATAATATTGATCATAGTATAACAGACCTGCCCATTCACGATCTGAACATGTAGAAATCAATTATACCGACTGCGTTCCAGTTGCCTTACTATCCGATTTTAAAGATTTTAAAGACTTAATCCACGACAGGATGGTAGTGATAATAATACCAACCAGATTAATGAGAGATCATTACCAAAACGTACTATTGAAAAGATAAAACGGATGGAAGGAAAAAATATACTGGATTCAGAAAGGACGGAAATAAATGGTTTCAAGACGTTGCAAGTTTACGTGGTAGAGCCATGCTGCAGCTATATTAGTAGTATAGTTGTAGTACGAATGGGTCAGCTCGACCGGGGAAGGACCACGCTCTCACAGAATACCAGCGTAAAATAGCAGCTTAACACTGCTGTGTTTCGTATGGTGAGTGTAGAGAACCGGAGACCCTTTTTACTGGAAAAGGCATTCCATCTTAGTCCTCACGGGTGACAACGCATCTGCATTTTGATTCTTTATTGAAGATAGATGTAGATGTCTATGGGTCACAGCAACCACTTACCATCAGGTGGACTGTGTGCTCGTTTGTCACCCTATCCTATAAAAAAAAAAAAAAGAGAAGAAAGAGTAATGAAAATGCGCTTTTCTTCTAATGTATTTGAAAGGAGGTTTAAAATGCAAGAAATTTCAGAGGATGATAGAAAGAGATTTTCAAACAATTTTGGAATATGAATTGGAGTGAAAAGAAGGTGTATGTAAAATCCATGATAGATGTAAAGTTGCCTGCTCGTAGAAGAAAAAATCATGATGATAGTAATTCAAGGAAAGGCTCAACTAAAATTGATCATTTATTGGTTAGGCACTGTCGAGTTCGTGTTTGTAGAATTTTGTTTTTGAATACATTAGGCATCAAAGAGTGGACAGTAAGATATTCGATAGATACACATAACAATCCTACTCAGGAGACCAGAGAGGCAAATGTCGCTCTGACTAGAAAAAGACAGAATAGCAAGAAGGAGGACTCTATTGTTAATTTTATAAATTCCTTACCGAAAGTTCCGTAACATTACTGTAGAAAGTCCTCTAGCAGGTTGTATCTTGAACCAATCGTACGAAATATTAACCATTTATATACATTATACTGTGATCATCAACGTCAAGGAGAAGATTCAATAGCAAGCAAAAGAACCTTTGAGAGAGCATTTAAAAAAAATGAAGATTGGGATATTTCAGCCAAAAAAAGATGCCTGTGACACGTGTAGCCAATTTAAAGTTGGAAACATTTTAAAATCGGTTTATGATGCCTATTTATTAGAAAAAGATCTGGAATTATCTCCAAATTTAAATACTAGCAGTATGTACTACAAGACAAAACTTTGTGTATACAACTATACGGTATACAATTTGGCAGATCATCGCGTGAGATGCTATTGTTCACTGAAACTGATACGGACTTATCAGCTTCGACATTTGCCAGTTGTCTGATAGATATTTTATCTGAATATCTAGCAGAAAAACCGATACCAATAATAGTTTATTCTGATGGGTGTACTTACCAAAATCGAAATGCAGTAATCTCAAATGCCTTACATGAGTTGGCTATTCAAAAGAATGTCGTGATCTACCAAAAATATCTCGTTAAAGGCCACACACAGATGGAGTGTGATTCTGCACATAGCTGCATTGAACGCAGATTAAAAAATATAGAAATATATTTGCCTAGTCAATATGCCAGTGTGGCTAGTGCAGCAAGAAGCAAGCCATTTCCATATGAGCAAAAGATGGTCACTTTTGATTTTTTTAAAGATTTTTCTATAAAGGAAGTCTTGAGATATGACTCGATAAGACCATCTCAAAGACAAGGCGCAGTAGTGACGGATATTAAGGCTTTACTATACGATCCTGCTGGAAGAATAAAATTTAAATTGACCCATGATTTAGACACCCCGTATGAAGACCTACCCAGGAGACCGCGAACCTTAATTTCACCTTTAGCTTATCCACCATTGCACACAAATCCCATACCAATAAAAAAAACACCAACATTTACAAGAGCTAAAACAGTTTTTGCTCCGAGACTGCCATGCTTTTTATGACAACTTACCCCATTTAGAATAAGAATAAGCTTTAACTTACTTCCTTCTGCATTATTTTTGGAAATTACACAATTTTTTTAAATATTTGTTTATAATCGAAAAAGTTGCATTTATTTATTAATTTTTATAGAAGAAGAAGAAGAAGAGAACTTAATTTGATTGTTACTATGACATTTTAGAAAACCGTTAATTTTTGAACTGATTTTTTTAACGCTGATAATTATTTTATAAGTACACTGAGATAATAGCATTCATAACAAAAATAAAATTCAGACTGATTTTTTTACTAAATAAATATGTACAGTTCACAGTAACTAACTGTTTTTTTTATTTACTTTTATTGTAAGTATAACAGCAAATGTCACTATAAAATGACCAAATAGACTTGCAGAAACCGCGAATGTTAAACATTTGACCAATACTCTTCGGTAAATACCGCTAATGTGCATTATTATAAAATATAATAAATTGAGTTATACGGTTATGGCGTTGGCAGCAAAAGTTGATAGTATCAATACTTAAAAAACACTTTCCAACAAACAGTAAAGCGTACATTATAAATAAATCAGTTTTTTGTCTCTCCTGTAAAGTGACTCAATTACACATTCGCGGTACTAAATGCCGAACGACGATTTTATACAATTGGTATGAAGACATTAAAACAGCGTGGTGGCGATCACCAGTCTCATTCCCAGGGGTCGTTATCAATCATGAACTCTTTAGTAGTATAATAACCCTTACTAAACAATTTTTGCTTAGTAAATATTTTGTCCTTTTTTGATAGGCCTACATATTATCTGGGACTTTGTTGTAAAAGCGTATACACTGCTCCATAAAGGAATTACTGACTCTTTGGGGTCGAGTTACTGGTAAAACTAACTTGAGCTTGCTTGTACAGGAAATGGCCAAGAATTGAGCCGTGAGGTAACACCCATTAATAACAACTGTTTGCGTCCTATTATTTACACATAATGTAATGAGTGTAAGCGCTAAGTTTTTACACCATAATGATGTAGCTTCCTTATAGTGTTCGTATATGTCTCATGGTGAACACATCCGAAAGCCCAAAGCGAAAGGTCACAAAATATACCCAAAGCATCCTCTGAATTCTCCCTTGTACAAAAATTATTTCAGTTTAATCCGGCGTCAGTTATTGAGCGACCCCTTGTAAAACAAAATTGATTTTTATGGAGCAATTTATTTACATTAAAAAAAGTTTAACATTTGATCTACAACAATTTTTTCAAATTATCAGAATTTAAATTTTGACTAATTAGTAAGAGCTCATCATCAGTAAAAATTTTATCTATACAAGTTGCACTAGGCCCTGAAATACGAGTTGGCTCTAAGAACAAATTTACAATGTTGTATGATTTTAGCAATTATCTAAACTTAATACTCAAGGAAGAAGTTTCAAGGAGATTGATATTAAATTCTCCACATGTGATAACATTTATTCTGTTTATTAAGCTCGAGTGAAACTTCCTCCATAATTTTTTTCAAAATAATCATACATAGAATGTGGGGGCCTGTAAACACTAACAACAATGAGGTGCTCGAAATCAACACATGCTATTTCTACTGTTCGCTCAACAGAGAGGCTCACAATATCCTTATGTTCTTTACATTTTATTTTTTATAGAATAAGGGTGACAAACGAGCACACAGTCTAGCTGATGGCAAGTGATTGCTGTTGCCCATAGACGTCTACATCTATCTTCGTTTGCAAATTATAATGCAGATGCGTTGTCAGCCGTGAGGATTAACATAGAATACCTCTTTTCCAGTAAAAAGGGTCTCCGGTTCTCTACACTCACCATACGAAACACAGGAGCTTTAAGCTGCTATTTTACGCTGGTATTCTGTGAGAGCGTGGTCCTTCCCCGGTCGAACCGACCCATTCGTGCTACAACTATACTATTAATATGGCTGCAGCATGGCTCTACCACGTAGTAAATTTTACGTAATACCAATTTGTTGGCTAATATTAAGAAGCCACCACATAAATGTTCTTCTCTGTTATAGCAACTGATCACCTGGTGCTTACTGAAATTAAACATGAACGAATCCAAATTCAATGTAAAAACATCCTCTGAGTGCGGGATGTTAAGTGTTAATCCATAGATAGACATTAAAAAACAAAGCCATTTCATATTAAATAAAAATTCAAATAAAATTATTAATATACAAGATTAAATCAATGCCTACACATTTTAAAGGTAAAGAAGTTGCATATTAGAACAAGTAGTTAAAAAAATTAACAGTATTATAAGCAATATTATAGTGGGAAACAAATCAGATGGGTAGCAGCGTCTTCCTTATAACGAGCAAAAATAAAAAACTGTGGTTGCTAAGCTGCTTGCCAAGCCTGGCAACTATGGCAAATATACCCCTAAATATATGCCTATGAGGCAATCTATGGGGGAGGCCTATGTTCAGCAGAAGACTTTAATAGACTGTAACGGTAGCGATAAACAATATTGCTGTTGATACAAAATAATATGTATGTTAACAAATATCAGTTATTACATGAAAAAAATTATCGAAATTTATATATATTGTATATTAAATAATATATTTATTTTTATAAATGTTATGGCCTAGGAGCAGACCATAATCATTGCACAATAAGTTCTCTTTGTTGCCGACCACTAGCTAAGAGCTGTTGTTGTTCTGCACCAACCCCGATAACCTGCAGTGGTTGCTGAGGAATTTGGTAATTCTGGTCTTCCAGTGTGTCAGAGCTTGGCAACTGAAGTACTGGCAATCGATGTCTGTTGCAGATGTTGTACAAGACAGAACAGGATCATAGCCACTATCTGATGGTTATAATGCAGTACCCTATGTGCCAGTAAACATCTCCAACGTGCTTAAAAGACTCCTATGCACCGTTCCAAAGTGTTTCTTATTAGACAGTGCATATTAGTATAATGCTCATATGCACTACCAGGTTCAGTATTTACAATTGGAGTTAAAAGCCAAGGTCTTAATGGATATCCAGAATTACCTGTAAATTTATTTTAATTAATTATTGAATTAGAATATTTACTTAATGATAGTAGTATATTTGTCTAATTAATATAGTATTTCTACAAACCAAGTAACCAGATAGCCTCTCCTCTATTATGAAGCTCTTGGGGATGCTGTGATATTTCAGAGTTTCTCCAAATATAAGCATCATGTGTAGCACCACTAAAAGAAGCATCTATATTTATTATATTTAAATCACTATGAAATATCCAAAATGTTTTATACATATTTAAGTAAGTTTAATTTACTGGATAATGATTACCCAATTATTAATATTTATTTAAAAACTATAATTAATTCAGAATAATTTTTCTTACTATTTGAACATTCCTGGAACCGTGATGTTTTCTATTAAAAAATCTTTCCTCATGTTCTGTGGGCCTGATCATAGCTACATGAGTGCTAACAATACACCCAAAGCAATCAGGAAAACCATATTTATTTGAAAATCCAAAACAAATTAAATGAAGAATGCAATTATTTTCCCTTCAGCATTTAGTTCACTTTTGTAATGCTTAGTAATTATTACTCATTTATGTATTTTTTAGCATATCATATGTGTTTAAGCCATTGTCACTTCTTTAACAGCATTTGATACACTAGCTTGACAAAACCCATGCAAATAGCTCATGCCCACAGGCTTCTGATAAGAACCTATAGCGTAGAATGAGAGTGCTGTAAGCACCTATAACGTTCTAAAATTTTGTTCATAGTCACAGTGTGCCTAACATAATATTATTTTCGTACCTTGCATTCCACGATAATTTTTATTTTTCTTCTAGACGCGACCATGTATGGCTTTAAATCGGTGCACAAATCCTGAAAAAGCTCTTTCAAAAGTGTGTAGTGGGCTTTAAATTCGGAGTCAGAGAGTTCCAAAGCTTTAGCTAGATCTCTGAGACTTCCGTCTCAATCGTGCTGTGGTACGGGCTTTGATATATTCTGTCCTCAACTTCTAAAGCTTCTATCAAAAAAACTGCACGAGCCATATCGAAGTAAAAGAAATGACAATCTATACAAACACTTCTATAATCGAAGCAAACACTATTTTAATACTAAGATGCTGTGATGTCAACAAACTTAGTAAAAATAAACACACTGTTACTAACACGCGTTATTATATGATTTGAATAAGATAAAAACAAATAAATAATTATAATCTTTTTCGATCAGAGAGCTTCGAGCAATCGATGAAAACTTCGCCTATAATGTTATGGCAAATTGACAGTTGAAAATGCTCGCTGATTGCTATCGTCATGCTGATAAAAGGCGTACGTAATAAGAAAACTGGCACGAACTTCACTTGTTAAAGACTGTTGAATGCATATTTAGTTTACCGATTGTTCGACAGATGCAGCGCTGTCGCTTTGATGCTATGGCTTGGTTATCGGTGATACATAATACGAATTTGCGATTTATCAGCAATTATTGTGCTAATTTCGCTATCGCTAGCCTTCTGCAAGATACGTAATAGCGCTGCCGGGGTTACGAATATAATACCCTCACCTTTGAATATCACTGATAATGAGGATAGTGTTGATTTAGATCACCTAGAAAGAGAATCACAAAATCAAGATACCGAGGAAACGGAAACATCACAGGTTCTAAATGAGACTCCAATCAAAGTAAAACGCCTTAAACATGGCGAGGATAATATAATATTCGCAGGTAGGTGCTCAAAAAGTTAACACACGTTTCTGTGATTGAATTTATTGTGTTTAGTGTAAAAAGTATTTCTCTAGCATAATTTCATGTTTAATCATAATATTACTGCCTATTTCATTTCATATTGTGTGGACAATAATTTAATGTCAAAGTAATAACATAGTGAACATACCTGCCGGCGACTGTGTCAATACCATATTATCTAAAGGCAATTTTCAAGTTACGGTGTTCTACTTACATAAAATGAATAACCTTATCGATATTTCTGAAACTCAAAAAACAATAGAAGCTACACTTCTAAAAAGAATGGATGACTTTGAGCAGCAACTTGGCACTGCCTCGACCAAATCAGAAAATCTTGTTCAGATTAATAAAAAATTTAATGCTTTTCGCGACTATGTTCAGGAGATCTTCAAGCTAATGCGACCGCAAATTCACGAGGTGAGCCAGTTAGCCGATTCATAGGAAATGAGACACCGAAAGAAATACCTTATCCTTAGTGGAGTACCTGAAAAGGCTGATAAGAATACTGCTGGTATTGTTACCACAATATTAAAAAACAACCTTGGTCTCAATGATATTACAGCCTCGTTCTTCAAAGTTGTACACAGACTTGGATCGGCATCTACGGGCCATAGTAGGCCTGTACTTTTTAGACTTACTGATTCATCCCTCCGCTATACTGTTTGGAAGAAAAAGGCTTCACTTAAGGGCACACCCTATGTATTATCTGAATTCCTAACTAAACAACGCCAAGCTGTATTTATAGAAGCACGCAAACTTTTCACATTAAACTGAAAACATCACGATTAAACTGCCAGATGGAAACCGGCATAAAGTGATGACTTCAGAAGACCTTAAAAAGTTTGTTCTTGGTAAGAAATCGGATCCGGTTGGCCAGTTGATATCAGGTGACAATGCAGTTCGGGCATCAGGAAAGTCTGAGCTGGCACGTACCAGAGGTGCTGGTAAGATCAAGTAATGTGATTTTTTTTGTGTAATCACTGTATTGAAATATCATCTTAATCATAATTGTATCACTGATAAACTAATCGCAATATTAGTTGTTTATATAATTGAAGACACAATTTACTCAGGCCCTATTGTCATTCTACTATGGGTTTAATTTTATATACCTAGTGTTATGTTCTGTTATCTCATTTGCTTAAAATTTCATACCTTTTTCTTTCAATACATTTTACCCTGTATTTTTATCATAGTCTAAGAAGACAATTTTTGGTCTATTTAGTGTAGTAATATTTAGTAAATAATAAGCACTTGTTTAATTTTAATTACGATCATTAATTTTGTTTTCAGTGTCTTGTTTTATCCCTTGAACCAGTTTTGGTAGTTACTATTTCTGTTCATAACCTATAAGTTTTAGTCATATTGATTTCATTACACATTAGTTAACTAGGATTATAGTCATTACATTACATATTTTAAAAGTATAGTAGCACTTGGAACATAATAATAAAACCGGATACCTGCGTTGTTTGATAATTCTGTATACTTTTAATTAATTACCATACTGATTGTTAAATATAATAATATCTAATAATAATTTGTACCTAATCTATGTTATCAAATATAAGTGCTAGTACATATACGTTGAAATGTTTTTGTGTGTTACATATAAATACATAGGAGTAATATTAGGTCCTTACATATGAAATTAGCGTTTTGTCGTACTGACCACTTTGATCTGAAATATCTCCTCTTTGGTTAAGAATTCCAAATTCAAATTTATAAATTCATTTAGCTGGTACATTTGAGTTTTGAAAACAGTCATTCATTTGTTTTTTCCTCATTATTTTATTCTTTGGAGTCGTTTATTACCGCACAATGGAAAACATGCAATATCGGTATATTTACGAGTACGAGTTCTACCGTGGCACCAGTGCTGCAGAAACAGCTCGAAGGATTAATGATACCTCATGAATTGAGTGAATCGAACTTGCAAACACGCGTCGACTGCTGTGTTACTTTGCTCAACCGACACAATAATGAAAGGATTTTAAATCGAATCATTATTAGTGATGAAAAGTGGATACTGTACGATAATCGGAAGCGCTCGTCGCAATGGTTGAACCCTGGAGACCCAGCCAAATCCTGCCCTAAACGAAAATTGACTCAGAAAAAGTTACTTGTGAGTGTTTGGTGGACTAGCTCCGGTGTCGTTCACTACAGCTTTCTAAAATCTGGCCAAACGATTACGGCAGATATCTATTGTCAGCAACTGCAAACCATGAAGGAAGAACTAGCTGCTAAACAACCGAGATTGGTCAATCGCTCTAGGCCTCTGCTGCTTCACGACAACGCAAGACCACACACTGCACAATAAACAACCACTAAGTTAGATGAGCTGCAATTGGAATGTCTGCGACATCCACCGTACTCCCCGGACCTTGCTCCAACAGATTACCATTTTTTCCGGAATTTGAACAACCTCTTACAAGGAAAAAAATTCAACTCCGATGCTGCAGTCCAAACCGCCTTCAAAGAGTTTATTGATTCTCGTTTTTTTAGTAAAGGGATCAATGAACTACCTGTGAGATGGCAAAAGTGCATAGATAACAACGGTGCATACTTTGATTAATTATATTTTACAAAAAAAAAATTCACTTTATATTCCTCCCGTACAAAACGCCAATTTCATATGTAAGGACCTAATATTTTATTATGTATGTCAAAGAGTACAGTAATATATGAGGAAGGATGTATGTATACATTGTAATTTTTATGATTTTATAAACAGAACAGATGTGCTCCCACAGAGTACATTGTTAAATATGAAATGTTTTTCCTTTAATGTCTACGTTCATACATGTATCGGTGCCCACCGGGTTTTTGGCCAAAAAGAAATATTTGAATAATTAGTGATTTTTTTTCTTTTCTTTTATATTAGCAATTTTTTTTTATTATTTTATTACTGACAGTTATGTCACAAAATCGCTTAAATTCTGTGCTGATCAGCTTATGTTGAATTTAACTCGCCCTACCCATGTAATGATGTTTATGACTGTATCTCGCCATAATTATGAATTTTGTAGACGCCTTAAGCCGGGTCCAGACATGTATTATTTGCCCGAACCGATCACCGTATCCGTATCGTCGACGCGTAGCATGATCGCATATGTGAACGGGTAATGATACGCGATCTCGATACGCCGTTATGAAACGGCCCGTCCCATGTCGTGTCGGTTTTTGTTCGATCATCAAAAGGCGATACAGATACGGACGTGGGTCAGTCTGGACGCGTCACTCGCGACGCTCAGTCGGTTGCACGTGGGCGTCATTTTCAGTCCTTGCCGTGAAGTAAAAACAATGAATTGGAACAATGAAAATGTTATTAAATTTATCGAGGCCTATAAAGAAAAGCAAGTACTATGGGACCCCAGCCACAAAAGCTATTACAACAGGAATCTGAAGCAGGAAGCCTGGGATGAACTCACCGTCGAAATGGAGTGTCCAGTTGGCGAATTGAAGAAAAAGATGGATTATTTGTTGGCAGCCCTTCGCCGTGAAAAAGCAAAAATCACTAAAACCAGCACAACAGGAAAAGGTAAGTAGATACTTCTAGTGCGTGCAAAATCTATGCCGGTTTGTGTTTGTGTACCCCCCCCCCGTGCGGCGAACAGAGTGGCATTATTTTGCACGCTCTCTACTCGTACCCCTTCATGAAAACTCAATTGATATTTTACAATTATTATTATTATTATTCCTCTTTATTTATCTTTAATCTTAAATTAGGCTTTTTACAATATGGATATAAAAGTAAAATACATATAAAATGAAATTACAAAACATAAACACATTATAAAAAATTATTATTTGTATCTCATTAGGATTTCACGGGCCGAAGCCCGGTCCTTTAAGGCTTGCGTGGGGACACAGGTCCAACACGTAGAGGCCGCTTCGAGAACAATAATGTTTGTGATGTGAGGCACGGATGGGACCTCTCTCTCAACACACTTGTATGAAATGCATTCAGAGAGAGACCCCATCACGTGCCCAGGACTCTTGCAAAATATGGGTAACTAATCTGGGCTATGGGAGTGTGATGGAGGGACAGGTTACTGGGCTATGGGATGAGACTACAGACGTCTGCAATGTAGCATCTTAACTAAAATAAATTATTATTATTATTTTTAATTTAACTACACACTAATACCAGAAAAAGCCAGAAATTAAAAACTTTACTCTGAATGTGATGGGATTAGAATAGTTATACTTATTTCTATATCGTAGTAGTAATCATTGCATAATTTTAAATTATAGGAGCTGATGAAGTATACCAGTCCTCTTGGTTCGCTTTCAAATATTTGCAATTTCTGATGGACAGAAGCAAACCTCTTGAGAATTAATACTGTGGTATCTTCAGCACAACCACATTATTACGTTTAACTTTAATTATTTGTGTTTTTATTTAAAAATAAAAATTACAAAATTTTATTAGGAGATACCATGTGGTTAGCACGGCGGCATATGCTACGGCCTTTAAGTCTAATTCATATGATCTTGCCATGATAATTTTCCGACTGTACAGCAATATTCAGCAATTTTATCCTTATTATCTGGGCCGACAAAGAATATGATAGGCAATAATTAAGTTATATCGTTATTTTCGAGACGCCATCTTCCGTTATTACTGACCTTCTACTTCACTATCAATACTACCTGGTGGTGCATAAATTTTAGCAGAATTTGTACTTTTTATTAAAAGTTGTGAAGATGACATATTGTGCCGTTTCAGGTTGGAGTAGCATTGGCTTTCGTAGTACTCTAAAAACACTAGCTGAAATGCTAAAAGCATTTTCAACCACTCGACGAGCTCTTGATAATCGATAATTAAAAAAAATTTTTAATGATCGTTTAGGATGTACACCTGGATATGGCTTTATAATATGGATACCTAACGGGAATGCACTGTCTGTTACAAAATAGTATGGTATTATGTTATTCGTTCCTTCTAATAGTTTCGAAGATGGAAGATTTAATGAGTTGTTTAAATTTTTTTCCTTGAGAATGGAATCATTAAATACACCTCCATTGGAAATTCTCCCTTGACACCCTACATCGACAAATATAAAGGACATTGCTCTGCGCCCACACATTGTTCGCCCTGGAACCAAAAGCATCGGAAAATTATGTGATGCATTTTCGATAATTAGTAAATTCCTATGTGATCGTATTTTTATAGCGGACTAGCTGCAGAACAGATATATTTCAAAAAAGTATCAGATTTTGAGGTTATAATCGAACCACGAACATTATGGTTTTTCATAGCTCCGAGTAATTTTTAAGAAACTGAAAACAATATCCAAAACATTTAGCTATTTTAGTTCCTACCTAGATAATTGGGTATGTAGTTTTGTTCTAAAGCCTAAATGTAAGCAAGTGCAACGTATAAATGCATAGAATATAGTCGCGTCTACTATCTAGTGCATTTGCAAGCGTGTGCGTCTGGACGGCACTGTTAAAACGCGTGACTATGAAACCAGCTTTACCAATTAGATAGTAAGTTATTTTTAAACTTACATTAACTTATAATTTTTGAATTAGAAATAAAACACAGATTTAATTTCATGTTTATTGTTCATCTTCTAAATACATCACGAGACTCGGAATATGCAGACAAAGTAGAAATGTAATTACAGAAAGAGGTGCAGTCCATTGTTGTACACAGTGACGAATCTGTTCATCTTCCAAGAACATAGAACCAACAGCAGAGCCACAATTTACATAAAATACATTTTCCATTGCGTATGCGTAAGTCCGTTTATGAGTGCCAGGTTATCGTTTGAGCGGTACACAGTTACGAAAATCACAACCAGGTAAATCGTTTTTGAAAGCAATCAGAGTCCGTTAAAATAGCCAAGCCGTAATATTCAATAGATAGTCCCGAAAGTCCCCAAAACACACCGATATAATTACGAAGAGCGAGCGACAGCGACGCCAATGTAATTGACAGAGTGAGAGCACAGGTGAGAGACTGACAAGTGACAAGTGACCATTTAGTGAAGTCAAAAATAGGGGTGCTAAATACGATACGATTTATCGATATTTACTATGGCCATACGTTACAAACAGTATAACATCAACTTTTGTCATACGATAATATTAATACCATAACAAGTATACTTTACTTATAATGACACGATACTTCTCTACTTCTTCTATACTTGTAACAATATTAATAATAACATGTAGTCTGCAATATTGCTTTTTTTAAAGAAAACATTTATAATTCATGAAGTAACAATACGTGTTTTTTTATATTCATCATCATTACAGCCCTTCACAAGTCCACTGCTGAACATAGGCCTCTCCCAAGGAATGCCACAAAGCACGGTCCCGAGCCACCTGCATCCATTGACTTCCTGCATGTCTTACCAGGTCGTCACACCATCCAGTGGGGACGCCCTACACTTCGCCTGCCGGTACGAGGCTGCCACTCGAAAACCTTTCTTCCCCATCGGTTGTCGGTTCTTCGAGCTATATGGCCGGCCCATTGCCACTTCAGCATACTAATTCTTTGGGCTATGTCGGTTACTCTGGTTCTACTGTGGATATCCTCGTTTTTAAGTCTATCACGCAGAGAAACGCCGAGCATAGCCCTCTCCATAGCTCGCTGAGCGACTTAGAGCTTCCTTATACGGCAAGCAGTGAAGGACCACGTCTCAGATCCATAGGTCATCACTGGCAACACGCACTGGTTGTACAATCTAGTTTTGAGGTTTTGAGGTGTCTGACGAGAAGATGTGTCGTAATCTCCCGAACGCTGCCCAGCAAAGTTGGACTTACCTAGTCGGACTATTTGTCCCAGGTAAACATATTCGTCAACAACTTCGAGCTTAGTGCTCCAACTACTACCGGCATAGGTGTGACATGGACGTTAAACATGATTTTTGTTTTGTCCATGTTTATCTTAAGACCTATCCGTTGGGAGACACTATTGAGGTCATTGAGCATAGTGCTTAGGTCCTCCAGCGATTCTGCCATAAGGACTATATCGTCGGCAAATCGAAGGTGAGTGATGTACTCACCATTGACGTTAATACCGTATCATTTCCAGTCCAGTAGCTTGAAAACGTCTTCCAATGCAGCGGTGAAGAGTTTCGGGGATATTACGTCACCCTCTCTTACACCTCTCTATATTAATTGTCGTAAATTCGTAAGTGATCGTTAATTTAGAAGTAAACCACACTTTTCTAAACGATCATTAGAAAACCCTGAATAATAATGATCATGATGAAATATGTAGGTTTTGTTCACTTCAGCATTATTCTACCTATAATTTAAAATCGAGTATGACCTCATTCATTACGTATGGGTTTTTAAATCACACTTTAAGGGAATAATAAGAAAGGAAAGGTATTGAATGTTTTTACTCAAGCTTCTATTTGCACTTTATTCGAAATAAATTCAAAATGTGATTCAGATTAAAAAATATGCAACATTGGGCATCCCCAATCATTTTTCGACACCACATGACGTATGGCGAAGATGGCGGTGATTAATGTTGTTAGTCGAATATAATACTTTTTAATGTTCATTTTGGCATGCAGCTAGTCCGTGTTATAAAAGTATTTGCAACTAATATAATAAAATAGACAATTAATTATCGTGTATGTCCGATGCTTTAATTGCACGGGGCGATTCTGGACATTGTCCTTTATATGAAGCATCAACTAAAGCGAACATAACAATACTAAAAAATTGTTTATAATTATAAAACTCCGATCCGCTATTGAAAGGTGCCTGCAACATAATGTGTTTCCCGTCCATTGCACCAACCACGTGTGGAAGATCCCAACAGTTTTGAAACTCGGAACTAATTTCCTCCCATTCTTGATGCGATGTAGGCATCTGTAACAAATATATTATAATTATTTTATTTTGTTTGCAGGAAGGCCAAGAACGCGCTTCGAAGGATAATACATCTGAAAATGAGGAAAATGACCACATAGGTGAAGATCGTGATCAGTCACAAGATAAACAACCCCGTTCCACCGCGAGCACTGAATCGGACCAAACAACCGATAATGCAAAGAATTCATCAAAATCGGAATTCAAATCTCCACTTCCGAAAAAGAGAAAATACGTCGCGAACCAGGACCCAATATTGCAATCGGCATTTGATTTGCTGAAATCATCAGCTTCGGCTGCTAAAGCGGTAGCTACTGCTTCAACTGCACCCGCTACTGGATTAGACCAGTATCAGCTATACGCTAATTATTTGGCAGGCAAATTTAGGGGTTATTCCAAGCAAACCTACATGACTGTGGAACATCAAATAAACAACATCCTATATAACGCTGATTGTGGACAATATGAATATCAGCGCGGGTACTCCACTCCGGCATCTACATATCCCATGGCACACACCTTCTCAAACGTCTGTAAATTCTTCTTATTCAAACAGAGCACAAAGTTTAGCCCCGTACATGACTGAAAATCAAGTACATTCTCCAGTGACCCAAGTGGATGATTCGTCGATGGATTCCGAAGATTCTTTTCGTGATTTAATCCATGACATCAATTATTAGTAATAAACAATTATTGTTTATTGTTTATTACTAATAATTGTTGTCATGGATTGTTTATTACTAATAATTGATGTCATGGATCAATTATTGTTTCTATAATAAAAAATATCCTACCTTGATGTTGTCTTTTAATGCCTCCACGATAGCTTGACAGGTCTCTGGAACTATAACACTTATCGATTGCTTAGAAACTCTGAATAAATATTGTAGGCTTGTATAGGAATCTCCGCTGGCTAAAAATCTCAAAGTGATACTTAATCTTTCTTCAACAGAAATTGCTTTCCTGTATGTAGTATCCGTTTTTTTAATTTTGTGGCCAATCAAATTTATCAAATATTCGAAGTCATTAGGTGCCATACGCGTGAAGTTTTTGTATTTACCACTTATGTGTTGAAATCTTAGGTCTCTCATCAAAGCTCTTCCTCCAAGTCTGTTTCTGTTTCTAAATAATTCCGTTTGCCACCACCGTCTCTGTTTTGGTTTTGAGATTAGAATATTGTGAATGACAATAAAACAGGCACATGAAATTGCTAATTTCTCGTACACTTCAACCAACTGCGACGACATGTTTGATCGAGAGCAGAAACTGAACTGGGCAATTTGATACGCCATCATGACTATTGTGAAGATATGGATACGGAGCAAATCGGAGGCGTCCACAACTTGATACGGGGCTTGATACAATACGCAGATACGGTACGGTGATCGGATACGGTGATAGGATCGGGCAAATGATACATGTCTGGACCCGGCTTTATTTGCTTATTGTAAACAGTCGACCGGCGGGTTAGTGCCTATATTAACTGCGTGCCGATATATTTATATACTTATAATTTATATATTTATTTATTTCCTATCTATTTTACATACATTACATTAATTTGATATACAATATAATGTCTGACAATGGTTCTTTTTACTCGGTTTCTGACTCCGATTTATCATTCAAGTCCACTGAAGACTCGGTAATAGAATCGGTTAGCCTCAACATGTTTATTGCTCAACAACTTACAAATTCTTATAAACATTTCAATGTTTGTCACATCAATGCGCAGAGCTTACCACAGCATTTATCTGAACTTTTGCATATTTTTACTGATACGATCCACGCTATTTTTATCTCTGAAACCTGGCTCAAACCTTCTCTACTCTCGACTTCTTTTAGTATACCCGGGTTTGTGCTATTACCTAATGATAGATTAGGAAACAGAGGTGGTGGAGTGGCGATCTAACTTCGCTGTGGTATCCCTTATAAAGTTGTTGCATCTTCTCCTTCTATAGGGTCTGGATCTCTTGAGTATCTCTTTGTAGAAGTTCTCCTAAATGGAAACAAAATTATTCTTGGAGTTGTATATTCTCCGCCTTCAGTTAACTACTTTTATGACCTTCAGTCCGCTCTCATGAACATTGCATCTGAGTACGCACATCATATAATTATGGGCGACTTCAATACTGACCTTTTACAGAACTCTAGATCGCGAGAACTACGAATGATCAAGAATTCAGTAAATTTCTCTATTCTCCCGCTTGGACCCACGCATTTTTATATTAACACTGCTGATTCATGGTTAGATTTTATAATTGTTTCGTCTACTGAACATGTTGTAAATCATGGGCAGTTTCCGGCTTCTGGCTTCTCGCGGCATGATTATTTATTCATTACCTATAGAGTCAAATCGCCAAAAGTTACCGCACCTGTTTTGCGCTTGCGTAGCTTTGCGACTCTAGATTTGGAGTTGTTGAAACGGAAGGCTGCCTCAAAAACTGGTCAGATATTTTTTATACATCTGATGTAAATCACATGGTAGAGACACTGACTAGTAATATCCTTCAGTTATACCATGCAGTAGCCCCGATACGCAATGTTAAAGTCAAGCGCCCCCAGCACCGTGGATGGACAGTGGTATCCATAAAGCGATGGCAAAACGTAATCGGGCTTTTGTAAGATTTAAAAACAATCGCTCTGATGCCAACTGGAATATATATAAAGCTACCAGAAACAAATGCAATCAGATGGTTCGAGCTGCAAAACGCCGACATATCCATAAGAACATTTTAAGCTCTTCGCCAGCCGGCACTTGGAAGTTTCTCAATTTCCTTGGGTTAGGTAAACAAAAGAATTGCCCTGATATGGGGGCAATATCTCTCAACGATCTTAATAAGCACTTCTCCTCGGCACCTATAGTCGACAACTCCACTAAACATAGAACTATTTCACTTATCTCATCTCTTCCCAAAATCGATGCAAACTGCTTTGCTTTTCTCCAATTACTGATGAAGATGTTCGTAAAATTATTTTCTCCATTAAATCTAAAGCAGCTGGCTATGATGATGTGGTAGAAATATAATTATTCCATACTTGATAACATTCTCCCAATCATTACCACAAAATTGACACAACGGTTTCAATAAATCTCCAACAAAAGGCTTAAGTCATTTGAAGAAAAATTGATAAAAGGAGGCAATACCACAGAATAATTAAAAGAATAAAGAACCGCAATTTGTTACCAAAAATAATTGATTTCAATTACGATGAAAACGTCGAAACTCCAGATATGGACACAGAAACGTATGAAATATCAAAAACAACGTTTTTAAAAAATTTGGAAAAGACAGATGCTGATCGTCGTGAAATACAATCGCGCATTCAATACTGCAGAGCGAGAGCGGTGAATGGATGGAGTTATGCAGGAATCTTCTTACAGCCTCTAATTTTGGGAAGAATGTCAAAAAAATTAAAACCAACAGTTGCGCTAGTACAGTGAAAAATATGTTATACAGACCAGACATTGGACACGTGTCCTCAATAAACCACGGCCGAACACACGAAAAAGTAGCTCTGGAACAACTGTCAAATTTACTAGACGTAAAGAGTGGTCTATTCATAGACAAAAATCATCCATTTTTTAGGAGCGACGCCTGACGGCATCATAGAAAATAATACCCTGGGTGAAATCAAGTGTCCCATAATTCCATACAAGGTCGGTATTGACGAAGCCATAATACAAGGAAAAATCCATTTCTGGCGGGTTAATAAAAAAAATGGTGCGATCCAGGTGAACAAAAATTCTGATTGGTTCATGCAAGTTCGAGGACATATGCATATTTGCGAAATATCTAAATGCTTATTGGCAGTATGTATGGACATAATAAAATAAAAGAAAACAATTGTAAGGATGACCAATTTTGGAAGGACAAAATGGAGCCAAAATTACTTTCATTTTATTTTGACTGCTTGCTACCGGAATTAGTAGACCCGCGATTTACTCGTAATAAACCAACTCGGGATCCACATTATTACAAATTTATATTACAAAAAAGAAAAATAAAGAAAATGTGCATACACAACAAAATAACATTACAAATGTAGTTACAAATTCTTTTATACAGTATAATCAGTTTTAAAAATTAGGCCTAGTTAGTGTTTCAATAAATAAATAAATATAAACTTTGTTGATTTCTCTTTTAATAAACTAACACGACGATAAAACAATGACAAATACAACAACTACATGTTATTATACAACAAGACAATAAATAATGCAAAACATTAAAAACGTAAAAAGATAGTGTGTCGCGACTCCGAAGCTTTCTTGTTCCTTTCTGTTGACCGCGCGTTGAGTTCCGATTGGGCATTTGGCGCGAATTTAAAATTTTAGGAATCGAGTGACGAGTGTCGCTAGCGGGGCGCAGGGGGAATAGGCGGAGCCATTTAAACGTTCATTTTAGACGTGTCGTCTTAAAGCTCAGAACAATAACTAAAGCATAGAAGTAGTACTAGATAATTAAAACGTACATTGTCATAGACAAAAGAGTATTAACTAGTGATGTACCAGTACATATAATTAATGCCGATATCGGTACTGGTATTTTTGTCAATGGTAAAATCATGAAAGCGTGGAATCATATCCTCAGATTTATGATATGGTGTGTCTGTGATTTTCAGAGTTTATTATCTCTACATGACTAGGGTTACCATATGACAGGCGTTTGCCGCATTTGACAGGCATTTAATGGTTTGAACAGGCGTGCGGCCGGCATTGGTCTGAGACAGGCATTTCTAAATTTCGCGCCCACGCGCATCGCGCTTACGCCATGATTTGAATGACACCGACGGGCGGCGCGGCGCTCGCGGGTCGCGGTGTACGTGCGTAGTAGTCGAGGCGGCGCGAGAATGAGAGGAGGATAAGCTACGGTGCCTGGGCGAGAGCGGGACGGGCGTCGCTGTTTCCTATCACTTCACCAATGAGAACGTTCTATTATTTGTTTACTTCATGAACTAAAAACAATATTTAGTCTGCATGATTAGTTCAATTATGTAGTTAGCTTCTAAGCTAAGGTGTGTTAGATTGTTGTGATTTTCAAGTTGTTTTATTGTTTTACAATGGATAATAAAAAGAGAAAGCTTTGTAAGTTTTCGGAGATTATAGCAAGTAAATTTCCTTGTCTCGTGGAAGGCCGCAATGAGTCGGAAGCTAAGTGTAAGGTATGCGACTGTTATTTTAGTTTTGGTTCTAGAGGTATCAAGGATGTGCAAAGACACATGGAATCTGAAAAACATAAGAAAATGTCTAAAGCAGTGTCTTCCAATAGTAAGATGAATACATTTTTCAAACCAACCCTAAATATTATTTCGGAAAGAAAAGCCGCTGCAGAAGCTACATTAGCTTACCATACTGTAAGACATCACCAGTCGTATAAGTCTATGGATTGCACAGGAGGATTATTGAGGAAATTATTTTCTGACTCAGAGGTGGGAAAGACGATAACCTGCGCCCGTACAAAAACCGAAGCAATTGTTAACAATGTTATTTCCCCCCATGTAATGGAAGGTCTTGTGGAAACATTGAAATCTGATTCAGTATTATATTTTGGTCTATCAACTGATGCCAGCAATCACGGAGCTCAAAAAATGTTTCCAGTAGTAATACAATATTTTGATTATCGCGATGGCGGAATAAAGACTAAAATTTTAGAACTCGATGTATTGCCAAACGAAACTGCCGAAACAATCTCGCAATATATTGTCAACACCTTGAAAAAACACGGGATTGAACAAAAATTAGTTTCTTTTACTGCTGATAATGCCAACGTCAATTTTGGTGGCATTAGTAGGCCAACAGGCGGACAAAACGTTTTTGTATTATTGAAACAAGAATTCCAAAAGCAAATTGTAGGCGTTGGATGTCCTGCCCATATACTGCATAATTGTATTAGACACGGTGCAGATAAATTGGAAATAGACATCGAGTCCACTGTGATGAAAATTTATAATTATTTCTCAGTCTACACAGTTCGCACAGAGAAGTTAAAATCATTTTGTGATGCTGTTGAAATACAATATCAGCAACTGCTATACCACAGCAAAACACGATGGCTGAGTTTATTTCCAGCAATAGAAAGGATCCTGAAATTAATCCCAGCATTAAAAGAGTATTTTTTTTCTGTCGAAGGAACTCCAACAGTGATCAAACGATTTTTTGAGAACCCATTCTCAGAGATTTATTTATGGCATATTCACTCGTTAATGCCCCTGTTTCAATCTAAAATTCAAGCTATTGAGAAAGAAGATGTTACTGTTGTAGAAATTAACTGTATATTAAACGCAACTTTAAATGCACTCAAATCTCGTAAAGATGAAAATTTTAAATCATTGACGGTTATTCGACTACTGAACACTTTGGAAAACAATGGAATAAGTACCGATAATTTTAAAACCGAGATTATGGGCCTGTATGTAGATTTAACAGCTTATTTGGAAAAATGGATGAAAAATATAGAAGAATTCTCTTCCTTCCGGTGGATGATTTTACAAAAAGAAATGAAAAGTTTCTCAAACTCTGATTTAGCTTCATCTGTAGAATTTCTCTCGAAGCTGAATATCAGTGTTGACGACGTGAAACTGTTTGACGAATACGAAGTTCTAAAAGAATATTGTAGAAATTCAGATAACATTTTTTTTCTGAAAGCTTAACTACACAGTGGTGCAATTTTCTCAAAAGTAGGGAAGTGAATGGTGACATTACAGAATTCATGAAAATCTGCCAGTTTGTGTTCTCTATTATGGCACACAATGCGAACGTAGAACGTACGTTTTCTCTCGTCAACGCCCAGTGGAGTAAAGAAAGAAATCGGCTGACAATTGAATCGGTAAAAGCAATATTGATTACTCAGGAAAATTACAAAACTGTATCTTGTGAAGATTTTTACGTTTACGTATTAGAAAAGAAAGAACTGTTAAAAAAAATAATGTCCTCTGACAAATATCAGTAATAAATATCCTTCTTCATTATTATCTGTTGGCTTTTACTTATTACCTACAGCATTTTGCTTTAGACAGGCATTTTTCTGAAAATTCAGGCATTTTATGTACCATAGACAGGCATCCCTCTATTTACATATGGTAACCCCATACATGACTATCATCATTATACTAAGGCGGCGGCGAGAAACCATTCGGTGATCGCTACCAGTTTTCACCTTCGCGATCACTGAGACATCACTGAACAGTTGTCGTCTGGTCGTCATAATGAAGTCAATCTCATTTTTGTCGATCCGTCGGGGCTTGACCAGGTCCACTTGGCCGCTTTTGGAAGAAAGAGTTCATCATAAAGAGTCCTCTTCCTCCATTTTGGATAAAATTCCTGTAAATCGAATGGAATACTCGGATTAGACTTTTAAATAAATTCAAATCGAATATTGATCTAGAAAATTCTATTTTAACGTTACAAAATGACAATAATAACCTGTAACATTAAAATGTATAATTCCTCTAAAATAAATTATGACATTTTAAATACCCCACGTTGTGAATCGGTACATTACATACCATTAAAAATAATATAACAGAGGATTTTGTTGTTTGCCCAATTCAATTACAGGAAGACTTGTTTTGGCAGATACTATTGTTTCTCCAATTAACGGCATCATACGAGGGTGACACTGAAAGTTCTTAAAAATCAAAACTGAACAAACTAGTGTTATTAGCTTTATTGTATATTTTCAGAATAGTGTCCATTTACATCAATACATCGCTGCATCCGATGGAACCACTGAGAAAAGCACTTTGCCCACTCGTCCTTATGGGTCTCTTCGACGGCATTTTGAAACAGCCACTACTTCCTGGGCGTCTATAAAACGTTTTCCTCGAAGTTTTCTTTTATTTTCGAAAATAAATAAAAATCGCAAGGTGCGTCGGGGCTATAGGGCGGGTGACCTAGTAATTTACGTCTGACGTCGCCAAGTCGATTTTTGCTTGGCGGTGTGCGACGAGGCGTTGTCGTGGTAAAGAAGGATCCTACTGCGAGATCGTTTCTCCCGAAGGTTTTCCAAGACAAGTGGCAAACAATTGTTAGTGTACCACTCTGCAGTAACTGTTTTCGATCCTCTAAAACAATTGTTGCGTAATAACCTGTCCTTCCGAAGAACGAGGCCACCATCTTTTTCTAACGCTTCGACCTCTCTTCACTTTAGTTGGCAACTCGGAAGGAAACACCCTGAACGCAGACTGTCTCGTAGTTTCAGGACCATAACAATAAATCCAGCTGTCACCCATAATTATGTCGAACACAGCATTTGAGTCACCTCCGTCAAATCTTTGAACCATTTCACGACGCCAATCAACACGACGGAGTTTTTGGGCCTCTGTCAAATTATGAGGTATCCACCGGGCACAAAGCTTCCTGACCGCTAAATGTTCATGGAAGATTTTGTGCACTTGACTCATACCGATGCCTAAGCTTGTCCGAACCTGTTGATAAGTCACTCTTTGTCAGGCTCTATCATACAGCGCACAACACTGATGTTATCTTCAGTCGTCGCCGTAGAAAGCCGTCCCTCACGCAGATCATCGGTGAGATTAGTGCGACCACGTGTAAATTCATTAAACCAGTTGTAAACAGTGGCACGAGATGGGGCTTCATCATGAATGCCCAATCGAAGTCAATAATAACTTTCTGTTGACTTAAATTGACATCGAAAGTCATAAAAATCATTGTACGAAAATTTTGTCGTTAAATTCATGCTGACGTGACAAAAACATTTTCAATTTGCCGCTAAATCGTAAACAAATGACAAATTAATAAAATACATACACAATAATATTGGCAAAGAGTTCCATTTCAAAATTTGAACTTATTTTTTATTATATCGTTTAAAAGGGGCCAGTTCTAAAACTTTCAGTGTCGCCTCGTACCTATACGTTTACTTAATACCAGTGAAAAGAAATTAATTTACCAAAATTTCAACCAGAAATTAATTTATTAAATGAATATCAAATGGTTTCTTTTAATAAATGTAATTCAAGTTCACAAAGAGCTAAAACATTGTTAACGTTACTGAAATTAGATCACTTACATTGTTACGAGCGACAAACTATAGAAGGTATTTGTTCGAAGTATGCTGACATATTTCCTTTACCGGGCGATAAGCTTAGTTCCACGAATCTCTATCAACAAGGTATTAATTTGAAACCTAATAGCAGTACTGTTTATGTGAAACCATACAGGCTACCTAATAGTTTAAAGTCAGAAGTAAATGCACAAATTAAACAACTATTAAACGACGACATTATTGAGGAAACACAAAGCGAATGGTCAAGTCCAATTTTAATAGTTCCCACAAAATCGGATCAACCGGACACAAAAAAAAAAGAGATTAGTTATTGACTACCGAAAATTAAATGATTTTATACAGAATGATCGTTTTCCTATACCTAACATAACTGATATCTTAGATTCGCTTTCTGGTTCGATTTAACATAACATAAACACTCACGCCTGTCACCCAGAGAGGAAGGCAGAGACTACGGACGTCTATTTGGCACGATCCTGGCACACCTCTCGCCTCCTTTACATCCATATATCTACGCATACACGCTCGTCGGTTGGGTACTCCTAATCTGGCCCATTTTCAATATATCGCCAATTTGGTCGATAAACCTTCGTCTAGGGCGTCCTTTCCGACTCTGCCGTTCACTTTGCAGCATAAATTTGCTTTGTCACTCTTTCTTCGTTCATTCTACATGACCAAACCACCGAAGCATTCCTTTCTTAATACTGGTCACAACGTCATCTTGCAAACCACACTTTTCTCTTATCACACTATTTCTCACTGTCATTCAGATTCAGCCCTAGCATACTTCTTAATGACCGCATTTTTACAGCATTTATTCTACTCTCATGCTTCTTCTGCCAGACCCAACTTTCACTACCATACATTAAAGTAGGGACTAACACAGCATTATGAATTGCCAAACGTGCCTTTTTTGACACATTCTGACTCTTCACAATAGCGTGTAGAGCCCGATTCACTCTATTTGCTGCGTTCACTCGTCGTTCTATATCCTTATCATATCTACCATCCCTGCTAAATAAACATCCCAAATATACAAACTTATCCACTTGCTCAATCAACTCCTTCTATTCTTATTTCACATAACGTTTTAAATTCAAATTCAAATCGTTTATTGCGAATATAGGTTGATACAGTTGGCGTTTACGTAGTTTATCACTTATAGAACAAACTTTAAGTACAGCTATATTCCGCCATTTGGCATGCAATATCCATCACATTTTATTATTTCAATATTAAATTACTTAAACATGTTCTAGTTACAATTGAGTTCACATAATATAATCAAATATAATTATTATATAAGTCAAGTCAATTTAGTTATTCTGAGTCATGTAACAGTCAATTATTGAATTTCATATTTGTCTTCGAGATATTCTTTCACACTGTAGTATGCCCTATTAACAAGAAATTGCTTCAATCGTATTTTAAACTTATCTATGTTGGAGCATCTCAAAATGTGTAATGGTAAATGGTTATAAATTGAGCGGCCATACAAAATATACTGTTGTTAAATTGGGCTGTTTTGTTTGATGGAAAACATATTTTGTGATTATTACGTTTACTGTGTAGGCACTCAAATAAAGAAATATGCATAACAAAAAACGGCTACCTCATATATATAAAGACATGGAAGTGTTAACAGTTTCAGACTAATAAAAATGGTTTACAACTATCCGTCTGTTTTAACTTCACAATGGCTCTTACACATCACTTTGGGCTCTAAATATAATTTCATTGTCTACAGAGTTACCCCAAAAGATGACACATACCTTAACACTGATTCTACATAACCGTGGTGCAGTGATGACGGTAGATTGATTCACAATTGTTCCAAGTCTATACAGTGCATAAGAGAACTGGTTGAGTTTAGTACAAATATCTTCCACTTGAGATTTCCATTTTAAGTTTGAATCGAGATTGAGGCCTAAAAATTTTATTTGACTACATTAATTTGTTGTCCGTTGTAGCATATATAAAATTTATTAAATTAGTTTTACATTTCTGATATTTTACTTTCTTCTCTTTCAAAACCATCACTTTCGTCTTACGTGCGTTCATCATATCCTTTTCTTTTAATTACCAGTTCATTAAAGTAACCATCATTTGCAACTCGGCCGCCGACAATGCAAATATGACTTGATCATCGGCGCAAAAGGCATCTGACGGTTAACTCACCCATTCTCAACCCACATTCTTCAACTTTCAAAGTTTGCAAACAACTGTCCATAAATAGGTTAAACAGCCACGGGGAAGCTACACAGCCCTGTCTGAGACCTTTTTGGATGCCAAACCAGTCCGAGTAGGCCCGTTGATCCTGACACAAGCACTAGAGTCCCTATAAAGAGACCTTAATGCCTGTATCAAACCAGCGCTCAAACCAAATGAGTTCAGTGGTTCCATTTACTTCTCACATTTAGACCTTAGTCAATCATTAGATTCGATAGAAAATGCAAAGGATGCAACATCCTACGCAGCGCCAGTGTATCGAGCCAATCAGTTAGAACTCGGTCGCTGACGATTCGAACCGCTCTGCGCTGGATGCGGTCAAGTGGAAGGAGCTGGCATCGGGTGCCCCGGCCCAGAGATGAGAACAGTATTCCATGTGTGGCCGAACTTGCACTTTGTAAAGTTGCGAACGATGTGCCGGCATGAAATACTGTCTCGCTCTGCTGAGCACGCCAAGCTTTTTAGAGGCCAATTTGGCCTTCTTCCAAGTGACCACGAAACTGCACGTCACTCGATATGTCGACGCCGAGGATTCCGATACTGGCTGAGGCAACAAGGGAGTGCCTGAAACTGAGGAGATACGACGAAGGGTTCAGCTGGTAAACGCTCAAACTTGTGTCTTCCGGGATTGAACTGGACTAGGTTTTTTGTCCAACAAAGTCTCGACTTCAGACACAAGTTTGTTCCGGTACTCGGCGACGTTTTCCTGAGAAATATTGGCACGTGAGTTGTTCTCCTGTGCAGGGATGGGACAGATGGCTGACAGAAGTTCTTGGACAGCTCTGGGAGAGACCAGAATGCACGTGTTCCCGAAGGAAGACGAACTAGTTTCTCGCCAATTCTGCCGATGTGCTCTGACTTTGCCTTGACAATGACACTTTTGAAGGACCTGCAGGCGGAATTATACTTCTTTTTAAGAGCTCTGGTATTTGCATGCATGAGCCCAGGCCAGGTAGCACTCTTGCTTATGGCGTAATGCAATTTTGCAGGAGCGACCAAACCATAGCTGGGTTCTGCCTCCGATAGGTACCACAGATGATGGAATAAATAGTTCCATTCCCTGTAGCACCACATCAGCGACAGAATCAGCAACAACGCTGGAATCATCCGGCGAGAAGCAAACCCGCCTCCAAGAGTAGGATGCAAAAAAAGATCGCATCCCGTCCCAATCGGCTGACCTATAATGCCAAACACGGCGGCAACCTGCAAAACGCAACCGCGATGGGAGCACCGTACTCGGATCAGATAATGGTCCGAGGAGTCAAGCGGGCATCGACGGAAAACTTATATCCGTCCGGATGAGAGGTCAGCAGAAGGTCCAACAGGAAGGTACGTGATCTGCACATCTGGGATCAGCGTAGGCGAGGTAACCAGTTGTGTCAGACCATATGCCAAAGCAAAGTCATAAACAGATATACCCGCATGATCGGTTAAACGAGAACCAAGGCATTCAGCGTGGTGGGCGTTAGTATCACCAAGCATCACGATCTCTGCAGATGGGACCTATTGTAGCACGGAATCTGCAGCCATTTGGACGTGGTCGATGAGTCGGTCTGTGTCGGCATTACCGCTATGGGACCTATAGAGGCACCCGTAGACGCGGGATGGTCGTCGCTGTCTACGCGTAGCCATAAGATGGACAGGTCCGTACCTTAAAGGCTGCCGACGCGTCGAAAACAGTGTCCTCTGACGTACACGGACTCCCAGCCGGGGCACAAAGGAGTGTTCTAATTTGTACCCGGTAGGGAGGAGACATATATCAGCAGGACACCTGTGTCTCGGTTAGAAAGAGAGGCCGGCTTCGCTGTTCCAGATGGTAGTGGACGGCATTAAGGTTTGAATGAAGTCCCTGATATTGCAGAAATTCACGGATAGCGAAGCAGGGGTTCCTTTGACTTATTGCTCCGATTGCCCTGAGCAGGTTTGGTCTCGAGCAGAATTTCACCCCCCAAATACGCGGGGCAGTCTGAGTACCCACGCTCAGGAAGAGTAGGGTAGCTTGGCGTGGATGCTCATGAGATTCTCCGTCATCCGGGTGCTGGTACCCTCCTGGGGTAGTGTTTTAAAATGTTTCATTTATTTAGGTGACCCTGTAATTTTTGGACGAAATCTGGAAATTCATAATAAAAATTTGATCGATGTATTTGTAAGACTGAGAAAGGTAAATTTATTAATATTAAAGGTATTTAAAAGGCAAATGGAATTTCACCCGACCCGGAAAAAATTAAAGTAGTTCAGAAATATCCCATCAATTCTGACGAAGTCAGACGCTTCGTCGCATTTTGTAATTATTATAGGAAATTTATACATAATTTTGCCGAAATAACTCTACCTTTGAATCAACTTTGCCGTAAAGGCGTAACCTTCGAATGGTCAAAAAATTGCGAAGATTATTTTCAAATTTTAAAACAAACTCTAACATCAGCACCTATTTTACAATACCCGGACTTTTCGGACAGCAACGAATTCATTTTGCAAACAGACGCCTCAGGTTTCGCAGTTGGGGCGGTTTTATGCAATAAAGATTTAAGACCCATTGCATATGCTAGTAGACCATTAAACAAGGCGGAAAAAAACTATCCTACAATTCAAAAAGAATTGGTCGCTGTCGTTTGAGGTATTAAATATTTTAAACCTTATCTGTCTGGGCGTCAATTCACTATTATGACAGACCACAAACCTTTGATATATTTTCGGGATGAAAGACCCTTCCAGTAGGTTATTGAAATTTCGCTTAGAATTAGAACAATATGATTTTAATATCGTATATGTTAAGGGAAAAGATAATGTGATGGCTGATGCTTTATCAAGAATTAACATAACATTTGACGAATTAAATGAAATGAATGAGAGTAGTACGGTGGCAGTCATGACTAGAAACCAGAGGAGACAAATGGAAAATAACAATAAGACAAATAATAGAGAAAATAATATTCCTAATAAACCCACAGACAATTGGCCTGATCAACCGAGAGTGGTGGAGTTATTACGAATACCAAATACTTGTGAGATGAAATTAGTAAAAGGAAATATAGTAAATGATTTAAAAAATAAAAATGAGATTGATTTAGAGTCAAAATGCTTTAGCTATGCACAAAGGAGACAAATAATTTACATTAACCGTGATTTCTGCTTACATTTTACGCGAGCCGAATTTGTAGCTAAATAGAGCGAGTTCCGTAAAAAAATTAATGTTAAAGAAATATGCATAATAAAAACGGAAGATAATGCGTTATTTTTGATAAGCTTAATAAAAGAAGTAAAGAAAACTAAAGATTGGGCCGGCCCACGTATATGTATTTTAAGAGGTATTAAAAGAATATATGACGAAACCGAGAAATCGTTTATTATAAATTATTTCCATTTATTGCCCACTAGTGGGCATGCTGGTATTAAAATAACTATAAATATAAGGCGACTTTATTATTATTGGGATAGAGAAAGATGTAAAGGAATTTATTGGTAAGTGAAAAGTGTCAAAAATGAAACACTCACGGCATGTCATAGAGCCTTTGGTGATAACAACTACGGCTCATTCAGCTTTCGAAAAAGTGTTCCTAGATGTTTCAGGACCCTTAGATCGTGATATAGACGATAACAAATACATTTTAACCATTCAGTGAATTATCTAAATTTATAGGAGCATATCCACTCAAAAATAAAGAAACTATCACTATTGCTAGAACATTTGTTAACCCTATTACTCGCGTGGGTATATTTAACCCCACGGCGTATTTGAAGCGTCGTATCTCCGCCATTTTAAAGTTACCCATGCCGTTCTTAGCTGCCTAAATACATCCCCTGCCATGAATCAGTCACGAGCGCCGCTCCGTGTCGTGTGGTTGTGTCAGAGATCGTGTCTGGGGTATATATTGCCCCACGCGAGTATTCGTGCAACTTTTTTGACAAGTGAGTATTTTTATTTTATTTTTAATGTGCAGTACAGATACTAAATGGTTAGGTTTTTTTACTTATCTTTGTTTTCTGTTCTTTTTTAGGTTATAACACCTAAAATGGCAAGTAAGCGTCTTTCTAACTACCAGATTCTTGAGCGTATATTAGAAGACGACGAAGAAAGCATCATAGATAGTCCCGATGAAGATGAGGGAGACGATGAAGTGATCCAGAGTGACCACAACTCAGAATCTGAAGAAAGTGCCAATGAAACCGAGTTAGAATGGAGTGATGACGATAATGAACCGCTGAGTAGACACGCAAGTAAAGATTCTGATAGCTTTTATTTATCAAAAAAGAAATGCACAGTGGGCAAAAGAGCCGCCGCGTACTAGCGTTCGAGTTCGTAGACACAATATTATGAGGGAAACACCAGGACCTAAGGGAGCAGCCAAGGAGATACATACAATGTCAGAAGCATTCTTTTGTATGTTTTCAATGGATACTGTCAATTTAGTACTGCAACAGACCAACGATTACATAAAATCGATACAAGGAAAATTTCAACGCGAACGTGATTGCAAATCCTAGAATACGAAGAACTTTTGGCTTACCTAGGTTTGTTTTACATGTCTGGTGTGCTGCGTTCATCTCACTTGAACTTCAAAGATCTGTGGGCTACCGATGGAACAGGCATCGAGTTTTTCAAACACAATGTCATTCAACAGATTTCTTTTTATATCAAGATGTGTTGTTTTTTGATGACAAAAATACTAGATCTGAAAGGCAAAAGACAGACAAACTAGCAGCAGTCAGAGTTCACTGATTTGATGAATAATAATTTCATCAATAATTACTTGCATCTGAAAATGTCACCCTAGATGAACAATTACCTGTTTCGAGGAAGATTTTCTGGTGTTGTTTATATGCCCAACAACCCACGAAGTACGGCATAAAGCATTATGCACTCGTAGACTCGGCAACATTTTATTTACTGAAATTTGAAATTTATGCTGAGTACAACCTGAGGGTCCATATCGAATGCCTAATGATACAGTAAGTTTGGTAAAGCGCATGACAGAACCCATCTGGGGTACTGGTCGAAACGTTACGATGGACAACTGGTTCACTAGTCCTCTTACAAATACGCTTTAAAAGATCACCAGCTTACTATGGTTGGAACTATTCAAAATAAGCCGGAAATTCCAACTTACTTCCAGCCCAAACGAACACGAGCTGAGCATTCCAGTCTGTTTGGTTTCAAGAAGACGTAACACTTTGCTCTTACGTTCCAAAAATCTAAAGCTGTACTGTTGATTTCGTCAATGCATCATGACAATTAAATAGTTGAAAGAAAAGAAGAAACCGGAAATTATTTTGTACTACAATCGCACGAAAGGTGGCGTAGATACCAACGACCAAATGTGTGTTAACTATAACGTCGGCAGACGTACAAAGAGATGGCCTATGGTTATATTTTATCACCTTCTCAACGTTGCTGGTATCAATGCATGTCATTTATAAAATAAAATTGACCACGGAATATCAAGAGGAGTTTTGAAGCATCTTGCAGTTGATTTGGTAAAGGCTCGCCAACAAACTCGAGCAACTATACCACAACTGCCTAGGGCCGTACAAACGGCTAAAAAGAAATGCTCAAGTTCAGGATCCTAGCCCCACTTCCAGAGGTGGTCCATCGACAACTTATAAAGGTGCCATATCTGTCCAAGGTCGAAGGATAAAAATAAGATTTATGTGTGCCAAATGCCACCAGCAAGTTTGTCACGACCATTCCACTATGATATGTGATAAATGTATTGATTAAAAAGTTCCTAAATTTAAAGTTTCATATCTTTAAAAGTTTTTAAGGATACTATTACAATTTAGAACAATGTTGCTCTTTCAAATTTTTATAATAAAAAAAGTATGTCATTAAAAATATGTTTTATTGTACCTTTACAATTGGGGTTATATATTCCCCACGCGAGCGTAAGTGTAACTATATGGACGCGAGTAATTATGTTAATAATTTTATTTTAAGGTTTGATGTACCTAAAACAATAGCGATGGATAGAGTAGTGACTTCATATCCTCAACTATGTCTAAAATATGTAAGTTATTGCAAATTGAAAAATAAACTCTAAAGCATATCATCACGAGTCTATTGGTGCCCTTGAAAATTCTTACAAGCATTTATGATAATTTTTATGAATATGTGATATGTGTGATAAATATACCGATACGTGGAGTTACTGGATTCCATATTGGTGTTTTAGCTATAATAATAGAGTGCATTCGTCAACGAAATATACGCCTTACGTACTTGTCTTTGGTAAACCAAGTGAACTTCCTTGTAGAATAAGTAGTAGTAGAACCATTGTATAATCCTGATGACTATAACTTGAATTAAAGTATCGATTACAAGTTACACAAATGATGCACGTGAAAACTTGTTAAATACTAACTCAGAAAACATGTGTATGCCAAAAAGTGATCTCAGTGAATTACTAAAAGGTAATTTAATACTTATTATAAACGAAAATTGTAGTAAGTTAGATAAGTTATACGACGGTCCATTTGAAGTGTTAGAAAACCTAATGTATTAGTATTAGAAACTCTAAGCCAGACATTGTGCATAAGAATAGGACAAAACGTTTTATACCATCAAACTAATTTTAATTATTAAAATGCCTGTACTTTAATAACTAATATATTTTAATTAATAAAATTAATTACACTTCAATGTAATCGCAAATTACTAATAGACTAATGTTAAGTCAAGGATGATTCACGCTACAACGTGGCGGCTGGGCAAAGCCGGCCGGGGCACGGTCAAACATTATGGTGTACTTTTGTATGAAGCGATTCATGCCTGACCGTGGCCCGGCCGTACGCCGCCGGGACTCGGCCGGCCACGGCGTTGAAATGTCGGTGTATTGTTTCCGGCTCCGGCACGGTCCGGCTCTGACACGTTGTAACATGAACATATTCGCTCGGGCGCCCGGAGAGCAGTCAACGTCAAATCTTAGTGAAGTGAGCAGCTCAACAGCAAAATGGACGATGAAAAATTATTAGAATGTGTGCAAGTACCCTGTGATTTACGATATGAGCCATCCTAAGTATTTAGATAACAAATACAAAAATATTATTTGAAAACCATTTCGGACGAAATAAAACAATCTGGTAAGTTGTAACTTTATTTCAATTTACATTTATAATAGTTATTCAAGTGTCACTAATTACTTTACGACAACATGTAAGTACATGTGAGTGGGATTATCGGTTTTAGTAGGTATTTTAATATGTTAGGTAAATTATAAGAAGTATATATAGTGTAAGTATGTATTTATTTTGATACTGTTGTCCTATAAAATTACGTCCCGCTGTTGACGCTAAATATTCTTTAAACGTTTCTCTTACCGCAAATGCATCATTAGCCGGTCTTCCTGGTTGAACGCTCAATGGATTTAATAAATGTGGTTGCATTTGTGCACTATGATTGATAAGCCCTGTGTAATCTTTTGTTCGTATAAAAATTATAGTACGTACGTAGATAGAATAATGTAATCAACATTTTCTGGAGCAAGTTTTATTCTTCTTGAAATATTCTAAATCTTTGTGTCAAAATACCAAGCATTTTCGACTAGTCGCCGGGCAAAGACAGTCTATGATTGAAATTCGGTTTATTAGCGTCACATGTTTGTGTCCTGATACGGTCGCATTAGGTATGTTTTCAAAGGAAACGCTTCATCACCAACTATTACATATGGTGCAAACGTAGAGGAACCGTAAATTTTACAATAGGTACATGAAGCGTCCCATTTTCAAACGTTTTCCAAGATTACATTGTGCAAAAATGCCACCATCACTGTTTCGTCCGTAAGCGCCAACATCAACTGCAATAAATTTGTAGCATGCGTCCACTAACGCCAATAAAACAATTGAGAATGTGTGTTATAATTAAAATATATAGAACCACTATTGGCTGGGGCTTCAATAACAAAATGTTTTCCATCCAATGCGCCTATAAAATTTGGAAACCTCTAAGGTTTTCAAAATCTTCGCAATTTTACATTTCTGTTGGTTCTGGTATAACGTCTTTCTTAAATCTTTTAACGATAGATCGACATGTGCTATGTACAATTTCGGTCACAGTTGAATGCCCCAATTGAAAACTGTACGAAAAGTTTTAAACGAATCCCCAGTAGCCAGGAACCTGAAAAATATAATGGTATAATTTCGGTATCTGTGTACTACAGTGAGCTATTACGTATTAACAGTACCATTTATACAGGTTGTAAAGAAAATTACTTAACTTGTTTATTCTATACTATCTTTTTGCAGATGATGTATGTAAAAAAAGGTGGGCAAACATACGGAACCAGTTCAAAAAACATAGAAACAAACGTAAAACCAAGAGTGGACAGGGTGCTGTGGCTATAAAAAAATATAAATATGAAGAGAGCTTGAATTTTTTACTGCCTCATATACAGGATCGAAATACAATAACAAGTATCGAGTCTGAGAACGAAGAGACGCAAAACGAAACGGTTACTTCGCCAGTTACTACGCCCAACGAAACAATTAACACCGATGAACAGCAGCAGCAGGAAGATCGCTCACCAGCTATTAGTGAACCAAATTTTACGCCACCTGCTGATCCGAATCCATATCCCCGTCAACTGCACAATCACTCTGTTCCGGCAACCGCAATCGTAATGCAACTGTTGCAACTGCACACAATCGCCGTCGTATAGTGCCACAATCCCAGTCCTCTGCGTCATGCATTAATGGAATACATTCTAAAAAATAAAGAAAAGTCCAACACACAAGACATTCTGATTTCTTATATTTACGCGAACACTACACATTGAATTAAACTACTTTACGGATTATATCGCGTTTAATTAACTTATTTTATTAATTTCGACGTTTCGGGTGCTTTACAGCACCCATGGTCACGGGGACTGAGGTGATTGACGTCCCAATGTCAAAGTTAATACGGACTACCTTCAGCTTTTTAATTATTAATTTTGGTCCGATCTACGCAGAATGAACTAACTGTGTCTTGAAGTCTTGCAGTGGTATGCTTGGGTTTAGTTTTAATTTTATTAATTACAGGATCCCAAGCAGGTGGTAGTACCCAGCCCCTCACTATTGAAATTAGGATGTTTTTAATTTCAATAGCCTCACGTATCATCCTTGGCAGGAATCGATGTTCTTTCGCGAGAATCTGTGGTTTATCAAATCTAATGTAATGGCGGGGCCGTCTAGGATATGATCACAAACTGCAGACTTCCGGAACGTTGGTGCTTCACGTCAGCTATGTGTTCTACGCGGTTTTAATAGATCTTTTGTTTGCCTATATATGAGAGACCACATTCTGCAATCAAGCTTGTACACCCTGCATCTTGTAGAGGATATTGCACTTGACGGATGGTAAGAACTGACTAATCTTCTTCGGCGGCTTGAAGAATGTTCTTATAGAAGCTCGCTTCAAGATGTAGCCAATCTTGTCTGTGACACCTCTGACATATGGTACAGCAGGCAATACACGCTCGACTGTGGCCGGCTTCACTCGGTCACTGTGACGTACGCGGACCCGAAGCTTGTTGTCGTGCAGAACCTGCTTGACGTGCTGAGCTCGGCGGCCAGGTGTTTGCTGTCACAGATCCCTCGTGCTCTCTGTAACAAAGATTTGCCCACGGTAGCCAATCAGAAGGATGATGGTGGGATTCACCATTTAAATATCTGTTTGTATGGGTCTTTTTCTATACACGGTGTGACCTATGGTGTTGTTAGGATTTCGAATGACTAATACATCTAGGAAAGCTAAAGAATTATTTGCCTCTAACTCCATAGTAAATTGAATTTTAGAGTTTATGGAATTAAGATGTTCTAAAAATGCAGTTACTTTGTTCTGATGGTAAATTGTGAAAGTATCGTCTACGTACCGCTTGTAGAACCTGGAGTTACTGGTGCAGTAAGCAGGGCTTTCTCCTCAAAGTCCTCCATGAAAATATCGGCGACAATGGGAGATACCGGTGAGCCCATTGCAACACCATCTACTTGCTTGTAAAACTTTCCTTCCACAATAGATAGCCAGATGGGCAATGTCTAAGCAGTACTGCATATCTGTTGGCATGTTATTAGTACGGTAGTAGTCATTTCTTAGTACTTATAAAAACATCTATACCAATGACGAAAACAGAAATAAAAGTGAAAAGTGAATTCATAACTGAATTGAAAAATAAACTTAGGAAGACAAAAGGGAAAAAATATTATATAATTATTTAATAAACATTAATTTATAACAAAGTGGAAGATTGTACTCTTCGAAGTGGAATAGTACAATCTTCTACTTTGCCTTGCGTATGTGGACAAAGAGAAAGCCTTTGATTCCGTTGAAATTTGGGCGGTGCTACAGTCCCTTCAGCGGTACCAAGTTGACTGTCGGTATATCGAAGTGCTGAAGTATTTGTACAGTAGGGATACAATGGCTATCCGAGTACAGAATCAGAGTACGAAACCTATCCAACTGCAGAGAGGTGTAAGACAGGGTGACACATTTTACAGTAGTGAGTAGCCAATGGACTGACCAGCGATGATCGATGATGCCTTCCAGGATACTTTGTCTGCATCTGTAATACATGTCGGAGAACGTTCAAATAAAGCATTTTATTATAAATGTATTCTGCAATTATGATTTCTTATATTTACGCGAACACTACACATTGAATAAAACATTTTTACGGATTATCGCGTTTAATTTTACTATTTTGATTCCCGACGTTTCGGGTGCTTTATTACAGCAACCATGGTCACAGGGACTGAGATGTTTGACGTCCCGATGTCATATTCGGCCACCTTCAGATTTTAACCAAAATTAATATTAAAAACTGAAGGCGGGCTAACTATGACATCGACGTCAAACATCTCAGTCCTGCCCCGTGACCATGGGTTGTTGTAAAGCACCTGAAACGTCGGGAATCAAAATAGTTAAATTAAATGCGATAAAATCCGTAAAAATAGCTTTATTCAATATTCTGCAATGGATCAGTAGGCCTCTATTATTTTTGATTGATAGGTTATAAACTCTGCAAATTACATTTTCACACTGAATCTCTACTAAATTTGTTTTCCATTCCTGCCAATTTTCATTTTCGCTTTTGCCAATCACTTGCTGGGCCCCTTAACCTCATTGATGCATTGATTTGTTAAATTTTCCGACCAATTTGCCAACGATGATACTCTTTCTACCTGCCTCATCCAATCGACTGCATTTTCAGTTTTATTTCCCCAAATAAAGAAATGGCTTGACTGGTGTCAGCTGTCGAAAATACTTGTATGGAATTGTGTTTGTTCTGTGCTAATTGTTTAATTAAATCTGATTGATTTTACAACATTTGTGACAATATAGCTTTAAAGTTTGCGGACGTACCTGACGTACTTTACCTCTTTTTCCTTTTATAACTGATCCAATTCAAATTTTAAGGTTTTTAACTCTGAATTGTTCATTGCCTCCTAATTATTTTCGGATTTAAATTGTTCCAAAATTCCATGTTCCAATCTATACTTATAATAAATCTGTAGAGAGGTCAATTCTGTACATGAAATATATTTCCAAAATAACTATCAGGGGGTGATTAGTGATCGATACTGATGACAAAATGCAAACAGTAAAATTTTTGTCTGTCTGTCTGTCTGTATGTTCGTTATAGAAACAAAAACTACTCGACGGATTTTAACGAAACTTGGTACAATCATTCTTCATACTCCTGTGCAGGTTATAGTATACTTTTCATCACGCTACGATCAATAGGAGCAAAGCAGTGAAGGTAAATTGGGGAAAGGAGAAATTATCCATTTTTAAGCTTCCGTCGCGTGTGCAGCCTTAATGGTTAAAGCTACACAGAAATCATGTATAACGGAAATGTTCTCCTTAAAATTATATAAAAATATCCCACGACAGCATATGTCTATCTTTTATGGTTGACTCACAATAACACGTGTAACTCCTGATAGCTTAGCAGTTCGGAGCTTTCTTGATTATATTTGTCTACTCTTACGTTTATAACACTCTCACTCATCCCTAATTAAAAGTTAACATTATTATCTATTCAATAAAAAGAATCATAGAAATCGGTATAGAAACACCAAAGTTATACATGAAATACGCTAATAAGCCATCGCGCGTGAATACTGAATCATGCTATAAGGATTATTTTTGTAACGGTCGCCGCGCTCGACGTGGCTCGCGGCGGAGGTAATAAAGGCGGGGGTCCGAGTGCGAGCTTCATACAATATTTGGCTGTTGATGAATAGACGTTCAGAGTGTTCGACCTTATTGACAGACAATAATTGATTTTAACAAACTGTGCTTATCAGCGCGACTTTTAGTCCACTTTACGTTTAATAATTTTATTTTTAGATTTCTTGGTTGTTATTTTATAAAATAGGTATTAGTTATTTTGGTAGTGTTTAAATATTTCTTAGTATTAGCTTAATTATAAATTAAACTTTCTTTTATTTAGCTGTAGTTTTAAATAGGTACCTAGGTATCAAATAGGTTATTTCATTCTATTAGACGTAGTTTAGGTACCTACTTATATATTTTAAGAATTTAATTTTGATTTAAGGATTTATTTAGGATCCGTTTTATTATTTAAGTAAGCATTTAGATTTTTTAAGTGTATGGTAGCTATAGTTAGGACCTCTAACGTAGATTATTTTGTTAGGTAACTGAATGCCGTCGATTAAAATAAAATACACAATGCCACCTAAAAACGATTATCTTTATCTCGAAATTCGAGAGAAGCTAAGAGAATGATAAATGTGCGTTCTCAAGAATCGGCAGAGGAAAGAGCACATCGGTTAAACTCTATGAGAGTTAGTGCCTCAACTTCTCGAGCCAATGAAAGCTCCAGAAAGAGAGATGCGATTAGCAGCTGACAGAGCGAGACGAGCTACATCACGGGCGTCTCAAAGTTCTTCTCAACGAGAGCTAGGCTTACCATTGACCGAGAACAACATGTGTTATCCCGAGAAGCTGAAACTGCTTCACAACGACAATTGCGGCTCACAGCTGACCGCGAACGGCATACATTATCTCGCGAGTCCGAAACCTACACTGAGGGAGGGATTATGTCTCACAGCTGACCGCGAACGGCATACATATCGCGGAGTCTGAAACCTACACTGACAGGGAATTACGTCTCACAGCTGATCGCGAACGGTGTACCATTCCGTGAGTCCGAAACCTACACTGAGAGGGAATTACGTCTTACAGCTGACCGCGAACGGCATACATTATCTCGCGAGTCCGAAACCTACACTGAGAGGGAATTACGTCTCACAGCTGATCGCGAACGTCATATTTTATCTCGAGAATCTGAAACTTTTACTCAATATGAAGACCGTTTGACAAATGATAGGGTGCACCATAATATAATTCGATCTCTTGAAGATGAACATGAGCATGAACAACGACTAGAGTCGAAAATAAGAATTGCCAAACGTGCCTTTTTGACACATTCTGACTCTTCATAATAGCGTGTAGAGCCCGATTCACTCTATTTCCTGCGTTCACTCGGCGTTCTATATCCTTATCATATCTACCATCCCTGCTAAATAAACATCCAAATATACAAACTTATCCACTTGCTCAATCAACTCCCTTCTATTCTTATTTCACATAACGTTTTAAATTCAAATTCAAATCGTTTATTGCGAATATAGGTTGATACAGTTGGCGTTTACGTAGTTTATCACTTATAGAACAAACTTTAAGTACAGCTATATTCCGCCATTTGGCATGCAATATCCATCACATTTTATTATTTCAATATTAAATTACTTAAACATGTTCTAGTTACAATTGAGTTCACATAATATAATCAAATATAATTATTATATAAGTCAAGTCAATTTAGTTATTCTGAGTCATGTAACAGTCAATTATTGAATTTCATATTTGTCTTCGAGATATTCTTTCACACTGTAGTATGCCCTATTAACAAGAAATTGCTTCAATCATATTTTAAACTTATCTATGTTGGAGCATCTCAAAATGTGTAATGGTAAATGGTTATAAATTCGAGGGGCCATACATAATATACTGTTGTTAAATTGGGCTGTTTTGTTTGATGGAAAACATATTTTGTGATTATTACGTTTACTGTGTAGGCACTCAAATAAAGAAATATGCGTAATAACAAAAACGGCAAATAATAAAGGCATGGAAGTGTTAACAGTTTCAGACTAATAAAAAATGGTTTACAACTATCCGTCTGTTTTAACTTCACAATGGCCCTTACACATCTCTTTTGGGCTCTAAATATAATTTCATTGTCTACAGAGTTACCCCAAAAGATGACACCATACCTTAACACTGATTCTACATAACCGTGGTACGCAGTGATGACGGCAGATTGATTCACAATTGTTCCAAGTCTATACAGTGCATAAGAGAACTGGTTGAGTTTAGTACAAATATCTTCCACTTGAGATTTCCATTTTAAGTTTGAATCGAGATTGAGGCCTAAAAATTTTGCATTTTCGACTACATTAATTTGTTGTCCGTTGTAGCATATATTAAGATTTATTAAATTAGTTTTTACATTTCTGATATTTTACTTTCTTCTCTTTCAAAAACCATCACTTTCGTCTTACGTGCGTTCACTTTCATACCCTTTTCTTTTAATGACCAGTTCATTAAAGTAACCATCATTTGCAACTCGGCCGCCGACAATGCAAATATGACTTGATCATCGGCGTGCAAAAGGCATATGACGGTTAACTCACCCATTCTCAACCCACATTCTTCAACTTTCAAAGTTTGCAAACAACTGTCCATAAATAGGTTAAACAGCCACGGGGAAGCTACACAGCCCTGTCTGAGACCTTTTTGGATGCCAAACCAGTCCGAGTAGGCCCGTTGATCCTGACACAAGCACTAGAGTCCCTATAAAGAGACCTTAATGCCTGTATCAAACCAGCGCTCAAACCAAATGAGTTCAGTGGTTCCATTTACTTCTCACATTTAGACCTTAGTCAATCATTAGATTCGATAGAAAATGCAAAGGGATGCAACATCCCTACGCAGCGCCAGTGTATCGAGCCAATCAGAAAGAACTCGGTCGCTGACGATTCGAACCGCTGTGCGCTGGATGCGGTCAAGTGGAAGGAGCTGGCATCGGGTGCCCCGGCCCAGAGATGAGAACAGTATTCCATGTGTGGCCGAACTTGCACTTTGTAAAGTTGCGAACGATGTGCCGGCATGAAATACTGTCTCGCTCTGCTGAGCACGCCAAGCTTTTTAGAGGCCATTTTGGCCTTCTCTTCCAAGTGACCACGAAACTGCACGTCACTCGATATGTTGACGCCGAGGATTCCGATATTGGCTGAGGCAACAAGGGGAGTGCCTTGAAACTGAGGAGATACGACGAAGGGGTTCTTTTTAGTGGTAAACGCTCAAACTTGTGTCTTCCGGGGATTGAACTGGACTAGATTTTTTTGTCCAACAAAGTCTCGACTTCAGACACAAGTTTGTTCCGGTACTCGGCGACGTTTTCCCGAGAAATATTGGCACGTGAGTCGTTCTCCCTGTGCAGGGATGGGACAGATGGCTGACAGAAGTTCTCTTGGACAGCCTTGGCGAGAGACCAGAATGCACGTGTTCCCGAAGGAAGACGAACTAGTTTCTCGCCAATTCTGCCGATGTGCTCTGACTTTGCCTTGACAATGACACTTTTGAAGGACCTGCAGGCGGAATTATACTTCTTTTTAAGAGCTCTGGTATTTGCATGCATGAGCCCAGGCCAGGTAGCACTCTTGCTTATGGCGTAATGCAATTTTGCAGGAGCGACCAAACCATAGCTGGGTTCTGCCTCCGATAGGTACCACAGATGATGGAATAAATAGTTCCATTCCCTGTAGCACCACATCAGCGACAGAATCAGCAACAACGCTGGAATCATCCGGCGAGAAGCAAACCCGCCTCCAAGAGTAGGATGCAAAAAAAGATCGCATCCCGTCCCAATCGGCTGACCTATAATGCCAAACACGGCGGCAACCTGCAAAAACGCAACCGCGATGGGAGCACCGTACTCCGGATCAGACAATGGTCCGAGGAGCCAAGTGGGGCATCGACGGAGAACTTATATCCGTCCGGATGAGAGGTCAGCAGAAGGTCCAACAGGGAAGGTACATGATCTTGCACATCTGGGATCAGCGTAGGCGAGGTAACCAGTTGTGTCAGACCATATGCCAAAGCAAAGTCATAAACAGATATATCCGCATGATCGGTTAAACGAGAACCAAGGCATTCAGCGTGGTGGGCGTTAGTATCACCAAGCATCACGATCTCTGCAGATGGGACCTATTGTAGCACGGAATCTGCAGCCATTTGGACGTGGTCGATGAGTCGGTCTGTGTCGGCATTACCGCTATGGGACCTATAGAGGCACCCGTAGACGCGGGGATGGTCGTCGCTGTCTACGCGTAGCCATAAGATGGACAGGTCCGTACCTTAAAGGCTGCCGACGCGTCGAAAACAGTGTCCTCTCTGACGTACACGCTAACTCCAGCCCGGGGCACAAAGGAGTGTTCTAATTTGTACCCCGGGTAGGAGAGATACGAAGTATCAGCCGGACAGGACACCTGTGTCTCGGTTAGAAAGAGCAAGGCCGGCTTCGCCGTTTCCAGATGGTAGTGGACGGCATTAAGGTTTGAATGAAGTCCCCTGATATTGCAGAAATTCACGGATAGCGAAGCAGGGGGTTCCTTTGACTTATTGCTCCGTTTGCCCCGAGCAGGTTTGGTCTCGAGCGGAATTTCGCCCCCCCCCCCCCGAATACGCAGTCTGAGTACCCACGCTCAGGAAGAGTAGGGTAGCTTGGGCGTGGATGCTCAGCGAGGGATTCTCAGTCACCCGGGGTGCTGGTACCCTCCTGGGGTAGTGTTTTAAAATGTTTCATTTATTTAGGTGACCCTGTAATTTTTGGACGAAATCTGGAAATTCATAATAAAAATTTGATCGATGTATTTGTAAGACTGAGAAAGGTAAATTTATTAATATTAAAGGTATTTAAAAGGCAAATGGAATTTCACCCGACCCGGAAAAAATTAAAGTAGTTCAGAAATATCCCATCAATTCTGACGAAGTCAGACGCTTCGTCGCATTTTGTAATTATTATAGGAAATTTATACATAATTTTGCCGAAATAACTCTACCTTTGAATCAACTTTGCCGTAAAGGCGTAACCTTCGAATGGTCAAAAAATTGCGAAGATTATTTTCAAATTTTAAAACAAACTCTAACATCAGCACCTATTTTACAATACCCGGACTTTTCGGACAGCAACGAATTCATTTTGCAAACAGACGCCTCAGGTTTCGCAGTTGGGGCGGTTTTATGCAATAAAGATTTAAGACCCATTGCATATGCTAGTAGACCATTAAACAAGGCGGAAAAAAACTATCCTACAATTCAAAAAGAATTGGTCGCTGTCGTTTGAGGTATTAAATATTTTAAACCTTATCTGTCTGGGCGTCAATTCACTATTATGACAGACCACAAACCTTTGATATATCTTTTCGGGATGAAAGACCCTTCCAGTAGGTTATTGAAATTTCGCTTAGAATTAGAACAATATGATTTTAATATCGTATATGTTAAGGGAAAAGATAATGTGATGGCTGATGCTTTATCAAGAATTAACATAACATTTGACGAATTAAATGAAATGAATGAGAGTAGTACGGTGGCAGTCATGACTAGAAACCAGAGGAGACAAATGGAAAATAACAATAAGACAAATAATAGAGAAAATAATATTCCTAATAAACCCACAGACAATTGGCCTGATCAACCGAGAGTGGTGGAGTTATTACGAATACCAAATACTTGTGAGATGAAATTAGTAAAAGGAAATATAGTAAATGATTTAAAAAATAAAAATGAGATTGATTTAGAGTCAAAATGCTTTAGCTATGCACAAAGGAGACAAATAATTTACATTAACCGTGATTTCTGCTTACATTTTACGCGAGCCGAATTTGTAGCTAAATAGAGCGAGTTCCGTAAAAAAATTAATGTTAAAGAAATATGCATAATAAAAACGGAAGATAATGCGTTATTTTTGATAAGCTTAATAAAAGAAGTAAAGAAAACTAAAGATTGGGCCGGCCCACGTATATGTATTTTAAGAGGTATTAAAAGAATATATGACGAAACCGAGAAATCGTTTATTATAAATTATTTCCATTTATTGCCCACTAGTGGGCATGCTGGTATTAAAATAACTATAAATATAAGGCGACTTTATTATTGGCCAGGGATAGAGAAAGATGTAAAGGAATTTATTGGTAAGTGTGAAAAGTGTCAAAAAATGAAACACTCACGGCATGTCATAGAGCCTTTGGTGATAACAACTACGGCTCATTCAGCTTTCGAAAAAGTGTTCCTAGATGTTTCAGGACCCTTAGATCGTGATATAGACGATAACAAATACATTTTAACCATTCAGTGCGAATTATCTAAATTTATAGGAGCATATCCACTCAAAAATAAAGAAACTATCACTATTGCTAGAACATTTGTTAACCCTATTACTCGCGTGGGGTATATTTAACCCCACGGCGTATTTGAAGCGTCGTATCTCCGCCATTTTAAAGTTACCCATGCCGTTCTTAGTAGCTGCCTAAATACATCCCCTGCCATGAATCAGTCACGAGCGCCGCTCCGTGTCGTGTGGTTGTGTCAGAGATCGTGTCTGGGGTATATATTGCCCCACGCGAGTATTCGTGCAACTTTTTTGACAAGTGAGTATTTTTATTTTATTTTTAATGTGCAGTACAGATACTAAATGGTTAGGTTTTTTTACTTATCTTTGTTTTCTGTTCTTTTTTAGGTTATAACACCTAAAATGGCAAGTAAGCGTCTTTCTAACTACCAGATTCTTGAGCGTATATTAGAAGACGACGAAGAAAGCATCATAGATAGTCCCGATGAAGATGAGGGAGACGATGAAGTGATCCAGAGTGACCACAACTCAGAATCTGAAGAAAGTGCCAATGAAACCGAGTTAGAATGGAGTGATGACGATAATGAACCGCTGAGTAGACACGCAAGTAAAGATTCTGATAGCTTTTATTTATCAAAAAAGAAATGCACAAAGTGGGCAAAAGAGCCGCCGCGTACTAGCGTTCGAGTTCGTAGACACAATATTATGAGGGAAACACCAGGACCTAAGGGAGCAGCCAAGGAGATACATACAATGTCAGAAGCATTCTTTTGTATGTTTTCAATGGATACTGTCAATTTAGTACTGCAACAGACCAACGATTACATAAAATCGATACAAGGAAAATTTCAACGCGAACGTGATTGCAAATTCTAGAATACGAAGAACTTTTGGCTTACCTAGGTTTGTTTTACATGTCTGGTGTGCTGCGTTCATCTCACTTGAACTTCAAAGATCTGTGGGCTACCGATGGAACAGGCATCGAGTTTTTCAAACACAATGTCATTCAACAGATTTCTTTTTATATCAAGATGTGTTCGTTTTGATGACAAAAATACTAGATCTGAAAGGCAAAAGACAGACAAACTAGCAGCAGTCAGAGTTCACTGATTTGATGAATAATAATTTCATCAATAATTACTCTGCATCTGAAAATGTCACCTAGATGAACAATTACCTGCCTTTCGAGGAAGATTTTCTGGTGTTGTTTATATGCCCAACAAACCCACGAAGTACGGCATAAAGCATTATGCACTCGTAGACTCGGCAACATTTTATTTACTGAAATTTGAAATTTATGCTGAGTACAACCTGAGGGTCCATATCGAATGCCTAATGATACAGTAAGTTTGGTAAAGCGCATGACAGAACCCATCTGGGGTACTGGTCGAAACGTTACGATGGACAACTGGTTCACTAGCGTCCTCTTACAAATACGCTTCTAAAAGATCACCAGCTTACTATGGTTGGAACTATTCGCAAGAATAAGCCGGAAATTCCAACTTACTTCCAGCCCAAACGAACACGAGCTGAGCATTCCAGTCTGTTTGGTTTCAAGAAGACGTAACACTTTGCTCTTACGTTCCAAAAATCTAAAGCTGTACTGCTGATTTCGTCAATGCATCATGACAATTAAATAGTTGAAAGTGAAAGAAGAAACCGAAATTATTTTGTACTACAATCGCACGAAAGGTGGCGTAGATACCAACGACCAAATGTGTGCTAACTATAACGTCGGCAGACGTACAAAGAGATGGCCTATGGTTATATTTTATCACCTTCTCAACGTTGCTGGTATCAATGCATATGTCATTTATAAAATAAAATTGACCACGGAATATCAAGAAGGAGTTTTTGAAGCATCTTGCAGTTGATTTGGTAAAGGCTCGCCAACAAACTCGAGCAACTATACCACAACTGCCTAGGGCCGTACAAAAACGGCTAAAAAGAAATGCTCAAGTTCAGGATCCTAGCCCCACTTCCAGAGGTGGTCCATCGACAACTTATAAAAGGTGCCATATCTGTCCAAGGTCGAAGGATAAAAAAATAAGATTTATGTGTGCCAAATGCCACCAGCAAGTTTGTCACGACCATTCCACTATGATATGTGATAAATGTATTGATTAAAAAGTTCCTAAATTTAAAGTTTCATATCTTTAAAAGTTTTTAAGGATACTATTACAATTTAGAACAATGTTGCCTCTTTCAAATTTTTATAATAAAAAAAAAGTATGTCATTAAAAATATGTTTTATTGTACCTTTACAATTGGGGTTATATATTCCCCACGCGAGCGTAAGTGTAACTATATGGACGCGAGTAATTAAGGGTTAATAATTTTATTTTAAGGTTTGATGTACCTAAAACAATAGCGATGGATAGAGGTAGTGACTTCATATCCTCAACTATGTCTAAAATATGTAAGTTATTGCAAATTGAAAAATAAACTCTAAAGCATATCATCACGAGTCTATTGGTGCCCTTGAAAATTCTTACAAGCATTTATGATAATTTTGCGAATATGTGATATGTGTGATAAATATACCGATACGTGGAGTTACTGGATTCCATATTGGTGTTTTAGCTATAATAATAGAGTGCATTCGTCAACGAAATATACGCCTTACGTACTTGTCTTTGGTAAACCAAGTGAACTTCCTTGTAGAATAAGTAGTATAGAACCATTGTATAATCCTGATGACTATAACTTGAATTAAAGTATCGATTACAAGTTACACAAATGATGCACGTGAAAACTTGTTAAATACTAACTCAGAAAACATGTGTATGCCAAAAAGTGATCTCAGTGAATTACTAAAAGGTAATTTAATACTTATTATAAACGAAAATTGTAGTAAGTTAGATAAGTTATACGACGGTCCATTTGAAGTGTTAGAAAACCTAATGTATTAGTATTAAGAAACTCTAAGCCAGACATTGTGCATAAGAATAGGACAAAACGTTTTATACCATCAAACTAATTTTAATTATTAAAATGCCTGTACTTTAATAACTAATATATTTTAATTAATAAAATTAATTACACTTCAATGTAATCGCTAAATTACTAATAGACTAATGTTAAGTCAAGGATGATTCACGCTACAACGTGGCGCAGCCGTGCCCGGCCGGGCACGGTCAAACATTATGGTGTACTTTTGTATGAAGCGATTCATGCCTGACCGTGGCCCGGCCGTACGCCGCCGGACTCGGCCGGCCACGGCGTTGAAATGTCGGTGGTATTGTTTCGGCTCCGGCACGGTCCGGCTCTGACACGTTGTAACATGAACATATTCGCCCGGGCGCCCGAGAGCAGTCAACGTCAAATCTTAGTGAAGTGAGCAGCTCAACAGCAAAATGGACGATGAAAAATTATTAGAATGTGCAAGTACCCTGTGATTTACGATATGAGCCATCCTAAGTATTTAGATAACAAATACAAAAATATTATTTGAAAACCATTTCGGACGAAATAAAACAATCTGGTAAGTTGTAACTTTATTTCAATTTACATTTATAATAGTTATTCAAGTGTCACTAATTACTTTACGACAACATGTAAGTACATGAGTGGGATTATCGGTTTTTAGTAGGTATTTTAGAATATGTTAGGTAAATTATAAGAAGTATATTATAGTGTAAGTATGTATTTATTCTTGATACTGTTGTCCTATAAAATTACGTCCCGCTGTTGACGCTAAATATTCTTTAAACGTTTCTCTTACCGCAAATGCATCATTAGCCGGTCTTCCTGGTTGAACGCTCAATGGATTTAATAAATGTGGTTGCGCATTTTGTGCACTATGATTGATAAGCCTGTGTAATCTTTTGTTCGCATAAAAATTATGCAGTACGCATGTAGATAGAATAATGTAATCAACATTTTCTGGAGCAAGTTTTATTCTTCTTTGAAATATTCTAAATCTTTGTGTCAAAATACCAAAGGCATTTTCGACTAGTCGCCGGGCAAAAGACAGTCTATGATTGAAATTCGGTTTATTAGCGTCACATGTTGCTTGGTGTCCTGATACGGTCGCATTAGGTATGTTTTCAAAGGAAACGCTTCATCACCAACTATTACATATGGTGCAAACGTAGAGGAACCGGGTAAATTTTACCAATAGGTACATGAAGCGTCCCATTTTCTAAACGTTTCCAAGATTACATTGTGCAAAATGCCACCATCACTGTTTCGTCCGTAAGCGCCAATATCAACTGCAATAAATTTGTAGCATGCGTCCACTAACGCCAATAAAACAATTGAGAATGTGTGTTTATAATTAAAATATATAGAACCACTATTGGCTGGGGCTTCAATAACAAAATGTTTTCCATCCAATGCGCCTATAAAATTTGGAAACCTCTAAGGTTTTCAAAATCTTCGGCAATTTTACGCCACATTTCTTCTGTTGGTTCTGGTATAACGTCTTTCTTAAATCTTTTAACGATAGATCGACATGTGCTATGTACAATTTCGGTCACAGTTGAATGCCCCAATTGAAAACTGTACGAAATAGTTTTAAACGAATCCCCAGTAGCCAGGAACCTGAAAAAATAATAATGGTATAATTTCGCGGTATCTGTGTACTACAGTGAGCTATTACGTATTAACAGTACCATTTATACAGGTTGTAAAGAAAATTACTTAACTTGTTCATTCTATACTATCTTTTTGCAGATGATGTATGTAAAAAAGGTGGGCAAACATACGGGACCAGTTCAAAAAACATAGAAACAAACGTAAAACCAAGAGTGGACAGGGTGCTGTGGCTATAAAAAAATATAAATATGAAGAGAGCTTGAATTTTTTACTGCCTCATATACAGGATCGAAATACAATAACAAGTATCGAGTCTGAGAACGAAGAGACGCAAAACGAAACGGTTACTTCGCCAGTTACTACGCCCAACGAAACAATTAACACCGATGAACAGCAGCAGCAGAAAGATCGCTCACCAGCTATTAGTGAACCAAATTTTACGCCACCTGCTGATCCGAATCCATATCCCCCGTCAACTGCACAATTCCTCGTTCGGCAACCGCAATCGCAATGCAACCGTTGCAACTGCACACAATCGCCGTCGTATAGTGCCACAATCCCAGTCCTCTGCGTCAAGCATTAATGGAATACATTCTAAAAAATAAAGAAAAGTCCAACACACAAGACATTCTGATTTCTTATATTTACGCGAACACTACACATTGAATTAAACTACTTTACGGATTATATCGCGTTTAATTAACTTATTTTATTAATTTCGACGTTTCGGGTGCTTTACAGCACCCATGGTCACGGGGACTGAGGTGATTGACGTCCCAATGTCAAAGTTAATACGGACTACCTTCAGCTTTTTAATTATTAATTTTGGTCCGATCTACGCAGAATGAACTAACTGTGTCTTGAAGTCTTGCAGTGGTATGCTTGGGTTTAGTTTTAATTTTATTAATTACAGGATCCCAAGCAGGTGGTAGTACCTCCCTCACTATTGAAATTAGGATGTTTTTAATTTCAATAGCCTCACGTATCATCCTTGGCAGGAATCGATGTTCTTTCGCGAGAATCTGTGGTTTATCAAATCTAATGTAATGGCGGGGCCGTCTAGGATATGATCACAAACTGCAGACTTCCGGAACGTTGGTGCTTCACGTCAGCTATGTGTCTTTTACGCGGTTTTAATAGATCTTTTGTTTGCCCTATATATGAGAGACCACATTCTGCAATCAAGCTTGTACACTCCCATCTTGTAGAGGATATTGCACTTGACGGATGGTAAGAACTGACTAATCTTCTTCGGCGGCTTGAAGAATGTTCTTATAGAAGCTCGCTTCAAGATGTAGCCAATCTTGTCTGTGACACCTCTGACATATGGTAGTACAGCAGGCACACGCTCGACTGTGGCCGGCTTCACTCGGTCACTGTGACGTAGGCGCGGACCCGAAGCTTGTTGTCGTGCAGAACCTGCTTGACGTGCTGAAGCTCGGCGGCAGGTGTTTGCTGTCACAGATCCCTCGTGCTCTCTGTAACAAAGATTTGCCCACGGTAGCCAATCAGAAGGATGATGGTGGGATTCACATTTAAATATCTGTTTGTATGGGTCTTTTTCTATACACGGTGTGACCTATGGTGTTGTTAGGATTTGAATGACTAATACATCTAGGAAAGCTAAAGAATTATTTGCCTCTAACTCCATAGTAAATTGAATTTTAGAGTTTATGGAATTAAGATGTTCTAAAATGCAGTTACTTTGTCTGATGGTAAATTGTGAAAGTATCGTCTACGTACCGCTTGTAGAACCTTGAGTTACTGGTGCAGGCAGGGCTTTCCTCAAAGTCCTCCATGAAAATATCGGCGACAATGGAGATACCGGTGAGCCCATTGCAACACCATCTACTTGCTTGTAAACTCTTCCTTCCACAATAGATAGCCAGATGGGCAATGTCTAAGCAGTACTGCATATTCTGTTGGCATGTTATTAGTACGTAGTAGTAGTCATTTCTTAGTACTTATAAAAACATCTATACCAATGACGAAAACAGAAATAAAAGTGAAAAGTGAATTCATAACTGAATTGAAAAATAAACTTAGGAAGACATAAAAGGAAAAATATTATATAATTATTTAATAAACATTAATTTATAACAAAGTGGAAGATTGTACTCTTCGAAGTGGAATAGTACAATCTTCTACTTTGCCTTGCGTATGTGGACAAAGAGAAAGCCTTTGATTCCGTTGAAATTTGGGCGGTGCTACAGTCCCTTCAGCGGTACCAAGTTGACTGTCGGTATATCGAAGTGCTGAAGTATTTGTACAGTAGGGATACAATGGCTATCCGAGTACAGAATCAGAGTACGAAACCTATCCAACTGCAGAGAGGTGTAAGACAGGGTGACACATTTTTACAGTAGTGAGTAGCCAATGGGACTGACCAGCGATGATCGATGATGCCTTCCAAGATACTTTGTCTGCATCTGTAATACATGTCGGAGAACGTTCAAATAAAGCATTTTTATTATGAATGTATTCTGCAATTATGATTTCTTATATTTACGCGAACACTACACATTGAATAAAACAATTTTTACGGATTTTATCGCGTTTAATTTTACTATTTTGATTCCCGACGTTTCGGGTGCTTTATTTACAGCAACCCATGGTCACGGGGGGGACTGAGATGTTTGACGTCCCGATGTCATAGTTAGCCCGGCTACCTTCAGATTTTTAACCAAAAATTAATATTAATATTATTTGGTTCTGAGTAGGCCTCAATATTATTTTTGATTGATAGGTTATAAACTCTGCAAATGACATTTTCACACTGAATCTCTCTACTAAATTTGTTTTCCATTCCTGCCAATTTTCAATTTTCGCTTTTTGCCAATCACTTGCTGGGCCCCTTAACCTCATTGATGCATTGATTTAAGTTAAATTTTCCGACCAATTTGCCAACGATGATACTCTTTCTACCTGCCTCATCCAATCGACTGCATTTTCAGTTTTATTTCCTCCAAATAAAGAAATGGCTTGACTGGTGTCAGCTGTCGAAAATACTTGTATGGAATTGTGTTTGTTCTGTGCTAATTGTTTAATTAAATCTGATTGATTTTACAACATTTGTGACAATATAGCTTTAAAGTTTGCGGACGTACCTGACGTACTTTACCTCTTTTTCCTTTTATAACTGATCCAATTCCAATTTTAAGGTTTTTAACTCGAATTGTTCAGATTGCCTCCTAATTTTTTTCGGATTTAAATTGTTCCAAAATTCCATGTTCCAATCTATACTTATAATAAATCTGTAGAGAGGTCAATTCTGTACATGAAATATATTTCCAAAATAACTATCAGGGGGTGATTAGTGATCGATACTGATGAGAAAATGCAAACAGTAAAATTTTTGTCTGCCTGCCTGTCTGTCTGTCTGTATATTCGTTATAGAAACAAAAACTACTCGACGGATTTTAACGAAACTTGGTATAATCATTTTTCATACTCCTGGGCAGGTTATAGTATACTTTTCATCACGCTACGATCAATAGGAGCAAAGCAGTGAAGGTGGGGAAACGGGAGAAATTACTCCATTTTTTAAGCTTCCGTCGCGTGTGCAGTCTTAATGGTTAAAGCTACACAGAAATCATGTATAACGGAAATGTTCTCCTTAAAATTATATAAAAAATATCCCACGACAGCATATGTCTATCTTTTATGGTTGACTCACAATAACACGTGTAACTCCCGATAGCTTAGCAGTTCGGAGCTTTCTGATTATATTTGTCTACTCTTACGTTTATAACACTCTCACTCATCCCTAATTAAAAAAAGTTAACATTATTATCTATTCAATAAAAAAGAATCATAGAAATCGGTATAGAAACACCAAAGTTATACATGAAATACGCTAATAAGCCATCGCGCGTGAATACTGAATCATGCTATAAGGATTATTTTTGTGTAACGGTCGCCGCGCTCGACGCGGCTCGCGGCGGGAGGTATAAAAAGGCGGGGGGTCCGAGTGCGAGCTTCATACAATATTTGGCTGTTGATGCGAATAGACGTTCAGAGTGTTCGACCTTATTGACAGACAATAATTGATTTTAACAAACCGTGCTTATCAGCGCGACTTTTAGTCTACTCTTACGTTTAATAATTTATTTTTAGATTTCTTTGGTTGTTATTTTATAAAATAGGTATTAGTTATTTTGGTAGTGTTTAAATATTTCTTAGTATTAGCTTAATTATAAATTAAACTTTTTTTTATTTAGCTGTAGTTTTAAATAGGTACCTAGGTATCAAATAGGTTATTTCATTCTATTAGACGTAGTTTAGGTACCTACTTATATATTTTTAAGAATTTAATTTTGGATTTAAGGATTTATTTAGGATCCGTTTTATTATTTAAGTAAGCATTTAGATTTTTTTAAGTGTATGGTAGCTATAGTTAGGACCTCTAACGTAGATTATTTTGTTAGGTAACTGAATGCCGTCGATTAAAATAAAATACACAATGCCACCTAAAAACGATTATCTTTATCTCGAAATTCGAGAGAAGCTAAGAGAATGAGAAATGTGCGGTCTCAAGAATCGGCAGAGGAAAGAGCACATCGGTTAAACTCTATGAGAGTTAGTGCCTCAACTTCTCGAGCCAATGAAAGCTCTCCAGAAAGAGATGCGATTAGCAGCTGACAGAGCGAGACGAGCTACATCACGGGCGTCTCAAAGTTCTTCTCAACGAGAGCTAAGGCTTACCATTGACCGAGAACAACATGTGTTATCCCGAAGCTGAAACTGCTTCACAACGACAATTGCGGCTCACAGCTGACCGCGAACGGCATACATTATCTCGCGAGTCCGAAACCTACACTGAGAGAATTACGTCTCACAGCTGACCGCGAACGGCATACATTATCTCGCGAGTCTGAAACCTACACTGACAGGGAATTACGTCTCACAGCTGATCGCGAACGGCATGTACTATTCCGTGAGTCCGAAACCTACACTGAGAGGGAATTACGTCTTACAGCTGACCGCGAACGGCATACATTATCTCGCGAGTCCGAAACCTACACTGAGAGGGTTACGTCTCACAGCTGATCGCGAACGTCATATTTTATCTCGAGAATCTGAAACTTTTACTCAATATGAAGACCGTTTGACAAATGATAGGGTGCACCATAATATTATTCGATCTCTTGAAGATGAACATGAGCATGAACAACGACTAGAGTCGAAAATAAGAATTGAAAATATTCGGTCTCTTGAAACGGACGAACAGCGAGAGGCCCGTCTTACTGCAGACAGATTTCGACATAGTCTTAATGACTTATATGTACATAGAAGATCAATCTACAAATTCGGTGGCGTGGTCCGACAAATATAAAAGTGGGTTTGCTTATAACCTCACAATTGATTACAGATCATCTTCTGTAATAGGCGATATGAACGTAGTATGTTCTTTTGTAATGCTTCAAAGTGGAGTAAGGAGTCGGCTGGTTTCTGTTGTTCTGGAGGTAAAATAAATTTGCCTTCGTTCGAAGATCCACGGAACCTTTGAAGTCACTTTTAGGGAACATGTGCAATCTAAACAGTTCTTAGACAGTATTCGCACTTATAATAGTGCGTTTCAAATGACATCCTTGGTGCTCAACAAATCTCAGAAGGTCCTTTCATGCCTACTTTTAAGATACAAGGTCAGGTTTACCATTTCATAGGATCCCTTTGCCTGAAGACCCACCTAAGTTTCTTCAAATATATTTTGTATCCGACTACAACGAACAGTCGAATATAAGAAATCAATATTTCCGAATTTAAATACTGAACTTATTTCACAACTTCAGAACATGTTGCATCAAGTTAATTCGTATGTATGCAGTTTTAAATCGGTATTAGAAGCTCTTCCTCAAGATGGTGATAACAATTATAAAATTGTTATAAATGCCAATAGGCGTCCAACCAGGAACAACCTGGGCGTTATAACGTTCCATCCACGAATGAAGTTGCTAGTATTGGTCGACCAGGAATGTGGTAGGCGTGATATCGTTATCCGTTCCAGAGACAATCGTTTGAAACGTATTTACGAAACCCACAGGGCTTACGACAGTATGCAATATCCTTTGATATACTCTCGAGGGGAAGATGGTTATAATTTCGCTTTATACCAAACTGATCCGCGTACAGGCGCACCTAATTATAATAAAAAGATGTCATGCCTTCAATTTTATTGTTACCACTTGCAAGTGAGACGGAATAAATTTGTATACTTTCAACGTTTTCGTGGCTTATTCAAGCAGTTTATTGTTGACATGTACGCAAAATTGAAACCGAAAGATTAGTTTATATACGATCTAATCAAAGCAGCTGCGCGCTGAAGAATACGTGCACCTTCGCGACGCCATGCAGCAAGATAATGATACGGTGAATATGGGCCGTTTAGTTATTTTACCTCTTCTTTACTGGTGGTCCACGCTACATGCACGAACGTACTCAAGATGCTTTTTGTTACGTAAGAAAATATGGACGTCCTGACTTATTTATTACTGTAACTACCAATCCCAAGTGGGATGAAATCACTGAGTTTATTGAGGGTCAAGCACCGCATGACCGCCATGATATTATCGCAAGAGTTTTTCATTTAAAATTAAAATCAATGATAGATCTACTTACCAAAGATAACATTTTCGGAGATGTATTGTGTTATATGTATAGTGTTGAGTGGCAAAACGCGGCTTACCTCACGCACATATCCTGCTTTGGTTAAAAGATAAGGTTCGACCTAATGATGTAGAGAGTTCAACCAGTGCTGAAATTCCAGATCCGATTGCAGATCCCGTGTTATACGACATTGTTAAAACTCATATGATACATGGTCCATGGTGCATTTAACGGGAATGCTCCTTGCATGCAAGACGGTCGTTGCACTAAAAGATATCCAAAAGCATTAGTGGATGAAACTGTAACAGGACATGATGGATACTCATTATATCGTCGCCGTTCAAGAGACAATGGTGGTTTTACTGTTGAAAAGCGAGTGTCTGGACAACAGGTTACTTTAGATAATAGGTGGTCGTTCCGTATTCGCCTGTGATGTGTAGAGCATTTCAAGCTCACATAAATGTTGAAATGTGTAATAGTGTAGAGTCAATAAAATATATTTGTAAGTATATTAACAAGGGCAGTGACCAAGCTACATTTGCGTTGAGAAATGAACATGATGAAGTTACTAGATTTCAGTCAGGCAGATATATCAGCTCTTCAGAAGCTGTGTGGCGGATCTTAAGTTTCAACATTCACGAAAGATATCCACCTGTGACTCATCTGATGTTCATCTTGAAGGCGGTCAACGTATATTTCAACGCCGAAAATGTTACAGAACGATTAGAGAACCCTAGACAAACAACTTTATTAGCATTCTTTCGACTTTGCCAAACTGATGATTTTGCAAAATCTCTTTGTATGAGGAAATTCCATCGTATTATACCTACGATAAGCAACGAGGTGTCTTTAATCGTAGACGCCGTGGCAGGCCTGTAGATGGCGAGTCAGGTATTTTCAAAGAACATGTTCTTGGTAGAGTGTATACCGTTCATCCTAACAACGCTGAGTGTTTCTATTTGCGATTATTATTACATACAGTGCGAGGACCAATATCATTTATAGATTTGAGAAAAGTAGACGATGTTGTTTATCCAACTTATCATGCAGCTTGCCAAGCGTGTCGTTTGCTTGAAAATGATCAGTATTGGGATGACGCTTTAGCAGAATCCTGTGTTAGTGATAATCCACGACGGTTACGCCATTTATTTGTAACATTACTCACATTTTGCAATTTGTCAGATGCTGTACAATTATGGGAAAATATAAAGAAAAATTTGCAGAAGACTTTCTTCGGAATATATCTAAAAAAATCAAAAATCAAAAATCTTTATTCTCAAACCAGTAATACTTAAATTAAATACATTATTGGAACACTCCTTTTAAGTTAGGAAACTTGTGTTAGGAGGCTCCGCCTTCCTGTCCTTCATTTATATAAGTTAGTGTTTAGAACTTGGGTAACACATAGATTTTTGACTTACAGTTAAACTTATGTAGTATTTTTACAATAAAATATCCGTTGGTGTTAGTTGTGTGATTGTAGTGTATGTGTATGTGGTGTGTATGTTGAGGTATGGTATATTTAGTAAATTATTGATTATGTGTACAAGTTAAGTAATTTTGTCTAGAAGTGTTTGGTTTCGTTGTAATTTAAAGTTTTCAACCATTCTATTGTTTTCTTTTTAACTTCTATGCTATGCAATGGATATATGCTTAAGATTTTATTTATTTTATTATATAAGTATACTGCCCTTTCTCATATTGTATTGAAGCAAATGTCGTTTTACAGCGATCAGTATATAGAACTAAGTCGTTTCTTCTTTTGTTTGTCTTGTCACGTTCATACCTAGTAGATTTGTGAATTTTAAGCAATAAGAATAAAATATATAACTTTCGAACTGACAAGACACCAGACAAATTATAAAGGTCAGTAGTGGGAATCGGTATGGTTTGAAATAGCAGAGCTTAAGCAGGGCTCTTTGAGCTCGCTCAACCTCAAGGAATCTTGTTTTTAAAGCTCCTCCCCATACTGGGATACAATAAGTAAGAACAGATTGAGCCAGTGCTGTATATACTTTGTTCAGTAATTCGTTGGTTGTTACATGTCTTAACTTTTTGAAAATCCACATCAATTTTCTTATGCGGCCAGTTATTAATTCAATATGGTTATACCAAGACAGTCTCTGGTCAATAATAACACCTAAATATTTTGTTTTGTCCACTCTATCAATAACAGCACAGTCACAATTAAAAAGTAGGCTGTCTTGGCAAGTGTGTATTTTAATGCTGAAGTTAGCTGGTGGTTGAGTGTAATTACAAATAGCAAAACAAATATAATTTGTTTTATGCGTGTTTAATGAGAGTAGGTTGTTATTTAACCAGGCCGCTATAGTATTAAGTCCCGATTCTGTACGCATTTTCACTTCCTCCCAAGTGTCTCCCGAAAAAGTAACAGCTGTATCGTCAGCATAGGAAAAGATGTGACCGTGAGGAATAGAAAGTTTGCACAGCTCATTAATATAAACCAAAAACAGCGTAGGCCCTAAGACGCTACCCTGAGGGACGCCGAAAATAACATTTTCTTCGTCACTCAACACAGCGTCCACATGAACACGCTGAGTGCGCTCATGTATATCTCACAATGATGAAGGCGCAACTAATGATAATTTCCGTGATCTTGCCATAAATCTGTGCTTATTAGCTCTTCAGGAAGACTTAACAGCAGTAGGCGGTAAATCACTCTGTGAATATGGTTTGCCAACACCAACCTCAGTCGGAAATGTTACCAATAGGAATATTCTGCAGAGATTGGTTACAACTCAAAGGAACTGTTGGCAACATTAGAAAACGGTGTCCCAATGATGACTGCAGAACAACGTTCAGTCTATGATCGCGTGTGCGAGTGTTCAGAATAATTTGGGAACAATATGGTTTTAGATGCACCTGGAGGAACTGGGAAAACCTTTTGACTAAATTAATATTAGCTATGTTCGAAATCAGCGTAAAATTGCTCTTGCCGTGGCTTCATCAGGTATAGCTGCAACATTGCTACCAGGAGGTAAAACTGCTCACACTATGTTTAAAATACCAATTGATTTAGATCGCACGGAAAGTCCAACCTGTAGTATTTCAAGAAATAGCGACAAAGCTAAGGTATTACGTGAGTGTAATTTAATCATATGGGATGAATGTACGATGGCCCACCGAAAAGGAGTAAAAGCGGTGGACAGAACTTTAAGGGATATAAGACAAAATGATCGACCAATGGGCGGTATCACGGTTTTATTTTGTGGTGATTTCCGACAAACCTTACCGGTAATACCACGGGGAACCCGAGCTGATGAGGTTAGGGCTTGCCTAAAAAGCTCTTATTTGTGGCGTGATATACAATCGGTACATTTGACTATAAACATGCGAGTGAGAACTGGAGATAACCCGGATGATCGTCAATTTTCTGATAAATTATTAAAGATTGGGGAAGGTACCTATCCACAACTACAGCAAGGAAAACTTATTCTGAGGCCTGAGTTATGTTGTATTGTGCAATCCCAACCACATCTTATATCGGCGGTTTACGGTGACGTAACAATTATATTAAATAGGACAATTTTGGCTATGCGAAAGATCCATTTTAACTCCTCGCAATGACCAGGCATCTGAGATTAATAACAAAATACTGTCGAATATACAGGAGGAAAGCAAAGTTTATAGTTATAATAAATAGAATGGTCGATGAACAAGAAGCCACTAATTACCCGATAGAATTTTTAAATTCTTTAAATATGCCCGGACTTCCTTCTCATGAAATTTGTTTAAAAATTGGCATTCCGATTATTCTGCTCCGAAATTTAAGACCACCACAACTTTGCAATGGAACTCGGCTAAAAGTAACCCAGTTGCAACAAAATATAATCGAGGCTCAAATTTTAACAGGTTGCGGTGCAGGAGAAACCGTCTTATTCCCAGAATTTCCATAATATAAAATAATTTTCCATTCAATTTAAAGAACGCAATTCCCAGTATCATTGTGTCTTGATACTGGGAATGCAATGCAATGACAATTAATAAGGCTCAAGGCAGACTTTTCGTGTTGCTGGAGTAGATCTCGGTGTCAGTTGTTTCTCGCATGGTCAGTTGTACGTCGCTCTTCCCGGGTTAGCAGTTCTAGAAATCTTATGTTCACGTGCCGGACGGGTCAACTTTCAACATAGTTTACCCGGAAGCTTTGCGCTGAAGTATAAGCCTCATGTCAACGTGATCTAAACAATATTACCAATATATTAACTTAATAACACACAAGGAGTTACACTCCATCCAAAGCCCAGCGACACTATAACATATATAGGAATGACGTCTTAGCAAAAGTTGTTTAGTCTGATGGGCATTTCTGTTGACTTACAAAATGAAAGATCTAGAACGTCTCGAATCGTCTCGCGAATCACGTTGTTTTCCTGTCTGTTAGCTAGTTTAATAATATTATCGTTGACGATTCTTGTAATTAATTCGCTTTTACACCAGAACTTGTTAAAAATCGTATCTTTAATTCGTCCTTCAATTTTTGGACCGTAAATTTTCCAAAACTTCCGACTTTGTTGATTCCATTGTTATGTTTGTTATTAACTTCAATAATTATGAGCTTATTCAATTGAAAGTTAATTTCGATTGTATCTTCAAATACTTTATACCTGCCTCGTGGCGTGGCTGGGCGTTGGCTAGTTGGCGTCTATATATATCTAGCTGAATCGAAGTAAATGAACCGTTAATTTACGAACCTTATGCGTGGTTCCAACAATAAAATTTTAATGTAAACGTCACTAAACGTATTTATAATATTTGAGACGTGAATATTAATTTAACACTTGTTTTCGCCGAGCTCCATGTAACAAAAAAGAAACACTTGTCGCTATTACACGTAATGATCTATTTTCTTTTCGACCTACTTATATAATTACAATACTATATTTCGATTGCACACCATTTACACAACTTTATTTTCATCTTACTCTTTCGTATTAATTTTAGGTTCCGTTTTATTTTTATTCCATGTACTATTATCTATTATCCTTACACTAGAAGGGTGCTGAAGTTGACTAGGTGCGTATAGTGATATTAGAAGTTTCTAATACTGGCCTCCGTCTGGGATTCTAAGATCCACCTACCACCTAAGGCTTACGGACTAACGGACTGTTGGTATACCATCCTGCCATTAGCTATCATCACCGTCGGACCTGGGTATCATCGGCTCCTTTCGCTAGATGGCTGTCAGTGACCCTGCAAGAACAGCGCCTGGATTTCGCCTCTTTACGTCAGGCCAGTGATTCCTTTCTAGAAATCAATTATTAATGTGTGTGGAAGAAAATATTTTTTTTACTATAAATATTGACTGTTTCAAGAACCCACCTACCTTCTGAACCAACCTAACGGTACATGCTTGATACAAATATGTCACCAGGTGCTAAGGCATTTTCTTAGCATGCAAATTAAAGAGTCACATAAATAACTGAGAGGAAGGTTTTCTTTAGATGAGAAGATTTTGGCACTCTTTATATAAGTCAAGCCTAAAAGCTCATATCATACTTTTATACAATATCTGTTTGTTACCAAAAAGAACTTCGTAAAACAGACAAGCTCTTACAGAATGTTTTTATTCGACCAGGAATAAATGAATCTGTATTTAATAATTTAAAAGAGTTAGTAAGATGTGCACATCTCACAAATATTGTAAAATTATATGATAAAAATTACATTATCTATGGATTTGTAGATATTGGACAGATTTTTTTAATGATTATGTACTAACCGGTTATGGAACATTATGAAAATTAAACAGCCCATATCATTCACATTTTCAAAAGAGCACTCAAACAAATGATTTAAAAGACAAATTATTAATTTCATTATGAATGGTCAATGCACAGGATTGTAAGTCATCACAACTGTTTGTGACCAGGGTTTTCTAACATGGCAACTATAAATTGATTATTAACTAACACGGAGGCAAACTATTTAAGAAAAACAAAAACATGTGTATAGTTCACACGGGTAGAAGTGAAATCTTCGGAAAACTAAACTGAGAGAATGAAACGAATGCGGAATATCAGGAGTATGATATTTCAGCCAATAGCGTAACAACAAAGTACATTAAAATAAACATCAACCCATGGGGCAGTTCCATAGTAAGACATTTGGCCATAGAAAGTGTATGGTACAAATCATAATTACTAGAGATGTCACGAATAGTGATTTTGACGGATACCGAATATCCGACCACGCTCTTTGACGAAGCGCCGAATTCTCGGTGTTTCGGCCGGCAACAGTTTCTGGCGTTGATTTTCGGAAGTCGCTAGAGAAAATATGGAGGAAGATGAGGATGTAGATAAGAAAAGTGCTTTTGCAAATGACATTAATTTTATCTAAAACAGCTCGCCTAGATCAGACAGCATTGTGCATATTAAAGTGGCTCTCGAAAATTAAGTGACTCGAAATGACGCACTTGGTAGAACTGTATCGGGAAAACGAAGTTCTATGGAAAGTTACACATAAGTCGTACAGAAGTCGAGAAGCAAGAGATAACGCCTATGCAAGAATCAGAGACTCGTTGAATACGCCATCACTTTCATTGCAAGACATAAGCAAATAAAAATTTACGGTCTACCTACATAAAAGAAAGAAAAAATTGACGCTAGCCTGATCCGGTGCCAGTACACAATCTGTTTATAAACCAAAGATGTGGTTTGAAATAGCTGATGGATTTTGAGGACATATACAAGTAAAAGACATACAAATACAAATATGGTAAGCATGTTTATTAACTTAAATTAACACAGTAATTACATATTATTTATTTATTTATTGAAGACAATTTGTTTGCCAAGAAACAGCGCCAGTATCACTGTTAAAATAATCACGTAAAGCATTTCGTTTTGTCTTGCTTCACTACAGTCCATATTGTTTTCTTCAACAAATGATAGAAAATTAGATCTCCAGGTATTTGAATATGCAAAGTATGCATGTAGGGGATGTTTTACGCAGCCAATTATGAAGACAGCAGCATTTTCACGACTTTCTCCGTATTTTTAATATTTAAATTGATATGTTTTACAAATATTTGAAATTGCGAAGCCAATATGCCAGGCGTTTTCGACAATCCTCCGAGCCCTCGATAGTCGATAGTTGTATATTTTTCAGCAACAGTAAGATCATGACCCGGTAAGGTTTCATTAAGTAATTTTTGAGTGGAATGCAGCATCAGCTACGAACACGTATCTTTCAGGAATATTAAGAGCATTGTTATCAATTGCCGTTTTCAAGGAGAATGATCAAAACACCGCCGTCTGAATCTCTGCCTTTTGCACCAATGTCAATATACGTAAAACAATAATCGTGATCTACACAAGCTAATAATATTATACTGTAATTTTTATAATTAAAGAAATCTGACCCAGTGTTTGGTGGCGCCTTAATCACAATATGTTTACCATCAAGTGCTCCAATACAAATTGGGAAATTCATTTCAATTCGAAACCTTTAGCGATTTTAAGCCAATATTCTTCTGTTTTCGGATCTGAAATGAAAAAATAAAAATTACCTATTTTGACTTACCTATTTAACAACCATGATGATCCAGTACCTAATTCAAATGTTTTATATTTGAGGATGAAAATTTTGATTGTGCTTCAACAATCAGCGATACAGGCAGTGATGTCACGCAAACTCCCACATTAACGGAAGATACCTTTTTAAGTACATCGCAACATACAACTGATTTTTCTGATGATTCTCGAAACTTACCTCAAAAACCTAAACGCAAAAGAAACCATGTGGTGGGAAATAAAGGTAACGAGAACTCTGAAGACGTGATTGCTGTGGCATTGGAGAAATTGGACAACTTAAGAAAAGAAGTTGGAACTATGAAGGAAGATGAATATGATATATTTGGCAAATACATTGCGTCTTCGTTGCGACAAATGCCGAAAAAACACTTTATTTCAGCAAAATCAATAATCCAAAAACTATTACAGAATTTGAGTTCAGGATTTTATCTGAGGAATGTACAACATCACATACTACAAGTAATTATCCAGTACATGAATATTTCACACCCAATTATACTACGAGTACTACTATGAGTACTAGTAGCCAAAGTAACATAGCAGTTGAAAACATAGAGCTAAATACAAGCAACGATTCTATCTCAAATGTGATTGGTGTTCTTTCGAACCTAGAAGATTATCAAAATGCATGATCAATTAGCTTTAAGATCATTTCTGGAAACGATCCAACATTCATAATACCTATGTTTCGTAATTTTGAAATTATATTGATTGTAAAAATTTTATTGTTTTACTTACATTAACTACATTAAACTAATTACTACATAAACCACTTACCTCGATAAATGACTTTAACGTCTCAGAAATGGCATCGCATACTTCTGGAATAAATAAACTTATAGCACTGTCAGAAACTCTGAAAAAGAACTCAAGACTTTTGTAAGAGTCGCCTGTTGCTAAAAAACGTAAAGTTATTTGTAGTTTTATTTTAGCGTTTAAACACTCTCTGAATGTACTGTCTTGTTTTTCTATAATCGGAGATATTTCATTCAGTAACCATTCGAATTGGTTTTATCTATTCTAAAAATAATAAAAATCATCGTCAGTTTTGAATTCAGTACACAACAACACTGAAGCTCCTAAGAAAGACCGTTGACTTAATAGAGGTGTTATCCACACTCTCTTTTCTTTGTACTCCTATTTTCAATTTTTCCTCAAAACTTCTTGTATTACATCGCACACAGTCAAAAATCCTTCTAACACAAGACTGTTCATGACGATGCTTGCAACCCGACTGTTCAATATACAATCGCCGCATCAATCAAGTCGCCGAATTCGGTTAACCGACCAATGTAAACAACTCAATTTAGGTGTTTCAGTTAAACCGAATGCGGCCACCGCCTTTGGTGACCGACCTAATGTAAATGCGCCATTACAAGTGGTGGACAGCAAACGTAAAACAGTATCCAAAACTAACAGAATTCGCAAAAATACCTACCATCGCCCGGTAGCAATGTATACAGTGAGAGGCTATTTTAGAAGCGGTATAGTTTATGAGGAAAAGCGCAATCGGTTGCCATCAACAAATGCTAAAAAGTATTTTCATTCATCATAACTTACCTCTGATAAATTTTAAGTATGCATTTTATTAATTTTGATTAATATTTTGCCGATTATTAAACAAAGTAGCCGAATAAGCCGAATACCGAATAGAAACCGAATATTCGTGGCATTTCTAAAACTCCTCTAATATTTTTGTTAGCAACTAGTAACAGATAAAATGTTGTTTAAACAATGATTTTTAAAGTATAAATTATACGTTTCGATTTTATTTATGTTCGATTCAAATTAGTCTGTAGTGGACAATAAAATGCATCTATAGCTGTTGCGAAAATAAAGTTTCAAGGTTAAATTTTTCAACAAATTAATATTGTTATAAACGGAAATGTTTCCAATAAGTTTCAAATTGAATAAAATTTGTTTTGTTTAATTTTTCTAAGGTTTAGTTTTCATGTAGATTAAGTTTATTTCGCAGAATAATTACTTAAGTGGGATGTTACTAGCCAGTAAATTATTCGGTTTATGGTAATTTATTAGAGTCGTTTTAGTTTATCGGATAATGTTGTTACTAAATACGGTGTCCTAAGACGCCTCCTTAATAATCTAAAATGACTGCACAAGTATATGTTAAATTCAGTCAATAAATTTACAATTATGATTTAAAATAACATTTCGTCCGGTATAATAAAAATAACTCTTAAAAGATATCACGGCAAATGGTTTATTTAATATGATAATTACGATGATATTAAAGTGCAGCGTAAAATATAAGATAAAAGTTTAATCTTATAACAAATAAATGTTACTATCCTTAATTTTAGACAAAATTTTAGTGTAATAAATGAAAATAATATTTTCTCACGAATAAAATTGCTTTGTAATAGCGCTATTTACTTCATTCTATAGGTAAAGTCATTTCATCGAACAAAAATTGATTGACTCACAATATGGTAGGTAAAATAGACGGCAGATGGCCTGAACTTATGAAATCGTGGATTGTTATGAATGGATTGGATATGATAATTATACTCAATATGGTTAATTTTATGTATTTAATAAATTTGTAAATTTTTATATGGTTTATTTTAACAGTTAAAATTTATATTAACCATCTTAAAAGCACTGCACAAAGAGAAGACCGAGATAAAAGGAAACACTGTATTTAAAACAAATACTAGCATGCTATTTACTTTATTAATATTCTTTTAACCACAAATGGTAAACTGAAAATGCTTGTGTTAGGAGTGGTTCACGACAGTAGTCCAATGGCGGATTCGAACTAATGTCGCTTACTACATTGTATTCTATCTCTTTCTCTCGCAGGCTAAATTCTATGGACAGAACCGTCTTAGACCCATTGGGGACCCTGTGCACTAGGATAAATATGGCCGCGGATTATTAACAACAGACAAAAGAATAGGAGCAGGTTAGCAAAATTTAAGGTATAATAAATAATGTACTCAAGACCGAATTTCGGCCACGGCAGCCTGTCCTCAACGGAGACTAGACATCTGCGCAGGACAGGATTATGGTGTCATTCGCCCATACTGATAGACCGATGGGACAGTAATTCGACACGACCGGAGAGACTACTTCTCAACAACTACTACTACACTCTTTCATCATCCTCACAAAGTTCTTACCAGTCTGAATGGTCAGACTTATCTTCACCATACAACTGACCTCACTCAGGACAGTCAAACCTTGCAGCTTATGTTCCTATTCCTAATTAATCCCTGCATAGCCGACCCCATTCAGCAAAGTCTATCGCTTCAACTTATATTACTATTCTAATCAATCTCCGCATAGCCGATTCTATTCAGCACAGTCTATACCTTCAACTTATGCTAATTTTCCTAATCAATCTCCACAAACCCACATTCAGCACACTATGTTCTTAAAAACCACAAGCTCAACGTATTCAGGTACTTTCTAATGACATACTTTCACAATAATACTTATCACAGTCTTCATCTGCCCAAACCAATTAGCATCATCTCCAGAACAACCTGTTGAACTTTATATATCAAAATCTGGCGAAATGCGCGAAGTTGTACAATCTGGGTCGACAGCGGCTCAAAACATAATATATCAGGCGTATCAAAATTCATAAAACTTTAAGAAACACATTCATTAATTTTTCATTTTTTTTTGTTATTATAATTATAAGTACAATTACTATTAAAATAACAATAAATGATTCATTAAAATAAAGTTTTACATTAGTTTTACTTACCTTAATCATATCCTTCAAAACGTCATTGAGTTGAGCGAACTGTACCCCGAGCACGAACATTCTGATCTATAGCATAGTTTACGAGACAGTTTATTTAAGGAAAATTTTGTATGGGAATTTGAGCAGCGCTCCGTGAGCGTATTTGGAACTAAAATTTAGAAGCACGAACATCTAACGCTGCGTTATGCATAGCTATCGTTTAGTTTAAGTAATAGTAAGACACAAAATTTGTGGGAATCAGCAGCACGAATCTTTTTTGACGTACGTTATCGTCTATCTACTGTAGAGAATTACGAAATCTTTCTCACCGACATTTTACGGCGAGAACGCTATCGAGAAATCTTAGTCGAAGTTGCTCAGGATTTTCGTTGATTTAAGTTTAAAATGTTTTTATTAAGAACAAATAGAATGAGATCCACGGCTTTTAATTATTTCGTGTGGCGTTTGGCAGTCGAGGCAAGAAATCAAAGACGAGAATTAAGGTACGTAAAATTTACTATTTTAGTATTACTAATTAGTATATTATATAGGTATGTGCCCTACCTTAATTATTTAATTAATTAAAAATAATTTTATTTTAATATCTGCTTAAATTAAATATATCTAAATAATTCCAGTGGTATTACACAACGGGTTTTTCGGCGAACTGAAGACTCTATGGATATTAGTGAATCTAAATTTAAAAAGATACAAATTAAGCAAAATGCATTTAAATTCCTTTGTCATGAACTTCGCTCTAAAACAAACTTGAGAGCTAGTAAAGAATAAGTTTAGAGCTTAAGGTATAATAATAATGCTCAAAGTTAATGTGCTGTAGTTATTATGTGACCTCAAAATATATAATTTTTTCATTAATGTTTTAGGTTCTTTGTGCTTTATCATTTTACGCAACAGGCTTCTTATCAACGTTTAGTCGGTATGGGATAAGCACTTGGGCCAAACAAGTGTTAGCAAATGTCTCACAAGTGACGGAGGCACTTAACAGCCAAATTATAGCCAACAACTTTATCAGGTTCCCACTTCAAGGGGTGAGAGAGACGTCATAAAGCAAAAGTACTTACATACAATATATAGTATAATAATATGTAGCTTTGTTAAATTCTCTATTACTAAATTAATTATAAAATTAATTATCTTTTACAGATTTTTCAGAACATATAAGATACCGGGTGTTATTGGTTGCATAGATGGATCACATTTCGCATATTTACTCCACAAAAGAGATTGAACATTTGTTTTATTGCAGAAAGCATTTTCACTCGTAATGTGCAAGTTGTAAGTTTATCTTGTAGTACGTGTAACTAGTAGTGTAACGTGTAGTGGCGGTATAGGAATATCCAATACCCTATATATTCCAAATCTCTAGTCGTAAGAGGCAACAGAGAGAGGGAAGGAGATGGGCAGCAGCATCTTCATAATAAATAACAATTAATAAGTGAAAGAACTGCGGTTGCCAACCCACTTGCGTGCAACTAAGTATACTATTACTATGACTTTGATAGGCTGTAGTGATGATGATTATGGTGATAAATTTTAACTTATTTAATTAAGTACATAGATATTTTATGTAATTATTTGTAAACTACAGAACAATTTATTATTTGTAGGTTTGTGATAGTGAATGCCGCATTTTAAATGTGAATGCAAAATATGGAGGAGCCACCCATGACGCTTTTATTTGGGATAATAGCCTAGTAAATCAGTATATGCAAGAATTACATCGTAACAATGAACAAGTTTGGCTACTAGGTAAGTTGTGTTATTATGTAAGCTTCATAAAATGCTTTTACACGTTAATTAAATATCCTTTTAGTTTTCTAGTTTAACATTTTAAAAACTTTTAATCCTTTTTATAATAAATATCATAATTTTTTTATAATATAATTGGTGCAGGTGATTCTGGATATCAGCAAAGGCCATGGTTAATGACACCCATTCCTGATGCTGTAGAGGAAGCCCTGAAGCTAATTATACCTTACTTCACGGAAAAGCGAGTAGACACCTTTGGAAAGTTGAAAAACAGGTGGAGACGTGTAAACAGGGATCGCACTCTGCATCACAAACCAGAAAATGCGCCAAAATAATTATAGCTTGTTGTGTACTACATAACATAGCTATACAATTTAGCGTACCTGACCAGAGGCAGAGTGTATGGTAACAACCTGAACGACCACATAGACCAACCTACTTTATGTATTAGAAGTGATAGTAGTCAGGGTGATTTAATAAGAGTCCGTGCTATGAGAAGAATTCTTGTAGATAGACTTACTGCAGCGTAGTTCTTCTATATAAAATGTATATTTGCCCAAATTTAATTTTTATGTTAACAATAATAATTTATTACTTTTTCGTAATTTAAATTAAATATTTTACCAAATTTCGGCCACTGACAAGTTCAAAAATGTGTTAACAAATATTGTATAAAGGGTTATTATAATATTAAAGAATTAATGGATTTTTTTTAATGTCTCATTGGGTTTCTTGCTAATTCTTCTCGGACACAGAGGTATTTAGCGAAACAGTGATAAATTAAACATAAAATGACTTTCAATAAGTACTATTAATAATATGTACTGAATAAAAAGATTTATTTCTATTGAATCCAAAATTTATATAATTAATTTTATTCTATATTGTGTTGTATTTAGTTTGAATAATGTTTTAAATTGTTTTATTATTACGACTTTAGATTTAGAGTATTAATATTAATTTAAATAAAAACTACATCAACAATTTCAATGAGATATTTTATTAAAAATATGTACCATTATTTATTACTTTTATATTTTTTTATTATTTTACATTACTAAATATGTACTTTAATACTAAAAAATCACAATTGATTCTTAATTATATACAACAATTATTACCATAAAAAACTAAAACTAAAACTTAAATTTAATATTATAATAACCCTTTTATACAAGCTTTCTTTAATAAAGTTTTTGAACTTTGAGCAGGTCAAATTTTGCATATTTTCTGGGATTTTGTTGTAAAAGCGTATACATCGCACCAAGAATGAATTACTGACTGATGGAGTCGAGTAACTGGTACTACTAGCTTGTGTCTGTTCCTAGTATTTACAGAATGAATATCACTTTTTTGTAAAACTACTTTTATTTTTGTGTACGTACGTTACATTTTCATAAATGTATTGAGAGGCCAAAGTTAATATATTAATTTCCTTAAATTTTTGTCGCAGCGACTTTAGGCTTTAAATCATAAATTGCTCTTATGGCCTCTTCTGTAAAACAAATATAATTTCAGTGTCAGCTGCGTGTCCCCATAGCAAAATACCATACGACATTATACTATAGAAATAGCTAAAGTAAACTAGTCTAGCTGTTTCAACACTGGTAAGATTTCTAATCTTTATACAGCATATTATGCTGCAGAACTAAGTCTGCTTGCTAGTTTTGATATATGGGGCTCCACTAGCATCACACTAGACGCGAAGTCTAGTGTGATTCCAAGAAAAATGGTAGTATCGACAAGACTCAGTCCTCCCCATTTAAAATTACATTAGTATTTAATTGTTTGACATTTGGAGTCATGAATTTATACATTTCGTTTCAGTGCCATTTAAATGGAATTATTAACATTTAACCAATTTACTAATTTAGATATAGCATTATTTACTTCGTCATATTTTATTAATTGTCGTCTTAATTTGAAAATTAAAGAAGTGTCATCAGCAAATAATACTATATCCTGGTTATCCCTACTATGTAAGGTTAGTAGGTGTTAATGTATACAAGAAACAGAAAGGGGCTGAGAATTGAGCCTGAGGCACGCCCATTTGTACCATCGACCCGGAAGAGCTCATACTGTTAATGACAACTTTTGCGTTCTGTTACTTAAATATGAAATAATTAATTTAAGAGCATCACTTCTTACACCGTAGTGTTGAAGTTTCCTGATTAATGTTTCATGGTGAACACAATCGGAGGCCTTGGATAGGTCACAGAATATACCCAAAGCATCCTTTGAATTCTCCCATGCATTAAAGATATAATATTTAATCAGCTCAACACCGGCATCAGTTGTCGAGTGACCACTTGTGAAACCAAATTGATTTTTATGAAGTAAATTATTAATATTAAAAAAAAAACATTTGATCAAGAATAATTTTTCTAACTTTTTTTTTCTTACTAAGTGTTGGTAGTACAGAAATAGATCTAAAATTGGCGGGGTCTAATGTACTACCAGATTTAAATAAAGGTAAAACTTTACTATGTTTCATTAAATCAGGAAACACACCAGATTCGATACTAGTATTAAAAATAATAGCCAGACGAGGCGCGATTGTATCTATTATAGACGCAATAAATTTAACGGGAATCTCCCAGATCCGCAGTTTTCTTAATATCAATAGTTTTAAAATATTTTATAATATCTTTTGATTATACTTTATGAAATTTAAAATTCTTTGTACACATTTCCATTTTGTTTAAGTAATGATTCGACAACGGCAGGAGAAGAATTCAGTGACTTAGTGGTTAAGATCGGAATATCAGTAAAATATTTCTCAAAAACCATTGCAACATCCTGATCTGATTCAGTTAATTTGTTGTTAACCCTTAACTGGTAGTTTGAATTGCAGTTGACCTTACCAGTTTCGCTATTAATTATACTCCATGTTATTTTAATTTTATTAGAAGCCGTCTTAATTTTGTTGCTTAAATGCAAAGACTTGGCTGTGGAGCACACTCTTTTAAATATTTTTGAATACTTTTACATATTCCTAAATTGAATTTAGAGAATATGTAAGAATACGCTAGATTATATGTCCTTTCATGGTAAATCATATAACCTTTGTCTGGTCTTATGGACTCCTTACGGATTCATTGAATGACTTCGACTGTTCAATGAGAATGTTTTAAAAGTAAAAGTATTGTTAAATCCATTGCAAATAAGCTTAAACAATGTTCCATACAAAAATTAGGATCATTTTGGTATGAAAGTGGTGGAAGTTTTTTCACTATGTTACTTCTAAACTTCTCCAAGCGTCGTGCATTTACTGGAACAAACACAACTTTCTCATCTACTTGCTTTTGTGAACATAAGGTAACGAAACAAATTGTCCACAGTGATCAGAACTTAATTTTTGAATTATACAATTATGCAACGGCTTAACAATTGTAAAATGTTATTTATACATGTTGCACTAGATTGAGCAATACGCCTTGGCTCTAAAAATAAATTTAAAAGACCATATGAGTTAAACAATGATCTAAATTTAATATTGGTGGAGGAAGCTTCTAGGAGAATGATATTAAAGTCTCCACATATTACAACAGATTTATTCTGTTTATTAAACTTAACGAAAACTTCCTGCATAATTTTTGAAAAGTATCGTATAGAATATGGGGTCTGTAGACGCACACAACAATGAGGTGCTTAAACTCAACACATGCCATTTCTACAGTTCGCTCAACAGAGAGGCTCACAATATTAGTGTTATCAGGATTCCGACCTTGAGTCACACTGTGTATGAAAAAGACCCATACAGATAGATATTTAAACGGTGACTCTCATCACCATCCTTCACAGTTAGCTACCGTGGGTAAATCTTTGTTTCAGAGAGCACGAGGATCTTCTGTGACAGTAAACACCTGGCCGCCGAGCTCCGACACGTCAAGCAAGTTTTGCACGACAATAAGCTTCGGGTCCCGCGCCTACTTCACAGTGAACGAGTGAAGCCGGCCACAGTCGAGCGAGTGCCTGCTGTACTGCCATATGTCAGAGGTTTCACTGACAAGATTGGCTACATCCTGAAGCGTGCTTCTATTAAAACATATTTCAAGCCGCCGAAGAAGATTAGTCAGTTTTTACCATCAGTCAAGTGTAACCCCGTGACCATGGGTGTTGTAAAGTACTCGAAACGTCGGGAATATAAAATAAGTTAATATACGCGATAAAATCCGTAAAACTAGTTTTATTTATGTTCGTGTAAATATAAGAAATCATTATGCTAGAGATTACCTCTATTGTCTCATCTTCTAATTTAAATTACTTGGAATTGATTCCAAATTACATATTAAGTCATTATACTGCTCAAAGAAGCAGATGTCTGTGTAGCCAAGTCCTTGCTAAGTTAATATATAAACAATAAGATAGCACATTTGCTATCTGTCTTAAATTATATTTAGATAGGTAATTCCTATCACTAGTCAAAAATTCTTAATTAAATTATTTATGTCTATTAAATTAATTCTATTATTATAATTATAACAATTAAATGTCAAGTTTAAATTATTATTACATGAAAAGTTATTCATTAATAAATTTTAAACATATCTTATTTTATTTTCCTGTGGCCAACCCTGTATGTAAGGCAATGTAAACAAGATAATTTTATGTACATTTAAAGTATTCCAATTATCAATATATTTTAATAATTGATTTTTGTTTACATTGCCTCTTCTCCCAACAAGAATTATTAATATGATATTAGGGCAAAATTTACTAGCTAAAACTTTATTCATTATATGACTAAAGGATGTTCCAGGCATGCAATAATTTCTGATCAGATGTCCTTTTAAACAGTTATTTAACATCATGCCCAAATTTTGCCTATGTCATCACAATACATAATAACTTTATTTTTTAATATTTAAATAATTTTTACGTTTATATTCTTTGTCATGGCACTGTCATAGAGTGTAGGTGAAAAATAATGAGTCCTTACTGCTTACATTATTATTTACACATATTGTCCCCGATGAATCTGGTATGGAGTGCTGGTACTCACTGTGAAGTTTTAGTAAGGAGTCAAAGCGTTCCTCATTATACTTACATGACTTTACTAGATCATTCATGGCCAATATGTGTTCTTTTATCTCATCCTCAGCCGATGCATATTTATTTGATATAATTTGTAGGAATTTTTAAGTGATAAAATTGTTGAATTTAGACACTCTATGTCAGTCTCATAACAGTTATTCATATTTTCCACCTCAATTGAATATAATTTAAGTTTATTAATTAGGTATTGCTTTTCCTTGCATACGTTTAAATAATATTTAACAATAATTTTAGTTTTAATTAATTTTGCAGTTTTCTAATATATTTATAATTTTTATATATTTCTTTAATTTTCTTCTACTGCAGGTAGTCCTTGCTGCTGTTCTTGATGTGACATAATCATCACCAGTCAAATCGGTTGTTATGGAGGTTGCAATGCTTTAGAAGATTCACATTCTATGAGCTCATTGAACACACTTTGAGTTTGAGACGCTTTCATGTTATCTATGTATTGTTTTAATTGCACAATCTGCTCATTAGCCTCACTTAACTGTAACAGCAATGCAGCAATTAATCTGAGGATTCCTCATATTCCTTGCTGCATTGGTCAAACTCATCAACTGTTCTCTGAAGTTGATCCTTTCTTTTAAACAAATGTATATTCTTTATGCAACTTAACCATATCACTTTTTAGCTTAGTATTTTTAGCAATTATTATTATTTCTTATATTCTTCTCCTCACTCAAAACAAATATTCTTCTAATGATTTAAGTTGCTTCTTCTTGGGTTGGCGGCGTTGAAATGGAGGTTGAGGGTGGGATGCCTGTGGAAGATAGTTGGATATTTCGGCGGTGTGGCAGATTTTGGAGGTGTTCCGATCTGGGTGGTGTTAGGGATCTGTGGGTGGTTGGAGGTGTAATTACTGGATCCTTGCTGCAGTCAGGAGTGTTCCAGTTCTCATCATTTGAAACACTCAATTGAAAAACTTGAACTTTTGCATAATTATCCACATTACTTTTACAATTATTTCCTTTTATATTGTTAAAATAGGTATTTGAAAGTTACAAGATGTAATGACTAATTTGTATTATTTGTAATTATTATTACTGATTATTATTTATTTAATTTTCAACTAACTGGACTCATGCTCAAACACTACTATTATTTACATTATGAAATTATATTTTTTAATATTAATTAATATACACACATATATATATACATATATATATATATAGACTTACCAATAGCAAAATTTCAGGAGGTACAATTATTAAATCTTCTGTATTTGGCTCCGCAGGTATAAAAACAGTTTTATTAATTTTTCAGATTCTTCCACCTGTAAAAATATAAATTATTAGCCTTATTCTAAAGTTATTTATATACATTCATTTCTTCTGTATAATATTTTCATAGAAAAAGTATTCATCATATTAAAATTAAAGTTTGTGATTTCTACTAATGATCTTTTTATGTAAGTATGAAAGGTTTGCAAAGCTAGAAAGGTGATGATGAATGAGCATGCAAAACATGCAAGGTAATTCAGAATTGGGGTTTGTAATATGAATGCCTATTTAGTTTAATATTGAGTTTATGATAAAATTTAACAAACCGTGCTAAAACCAACTTCAGCTATGGACATCCCTGTTGCTGCTTCGACATCCATTATCAAGCACCCTGTTCTCCAAATCTGTGAGACACATTTTAGAGCGGGCCACCACCAGTACCGTGAGCAGTTCTGTTAATTTATGCCCACTTCCTTTTCGTATTATTTTTAAATCACTCCACACCTTTAGCAAACCAAATAAAACGATAATTAACTGAAGATTCTGACAACATGAAATGAGCCATGCATTTATGTCTATGTAAGCGCTCTTGATTTGTATTGACAGTTTTAGAAAAATAAGACTAGTACTTACTTTTCGCCACTTTTCTTCACTGCGAGACTCTCCGATTCCTTGGTTGTTAAGCAAATCACTTAACTCCTTCCACTTTCTAATACACCACTGTCACCCTTGTGGTAAATTCTGTGGTTTTGATAAATCACCATTCCTTAGAAATAAATATAGTATTCATTACTTAACAGGCATCAATGTACGATGAATGTTGTTGTGTATCAATATACAGCTACTTACTTTTCCATGAACTCTACCATTATTATAAACTGTGTGTGGCTAGTTCTTGACGACATTATTTGAAAATTCAGCAAAATTACTACAACAAATTTAAAACACATAACTTTACTAACACAACATGAAGCGTGAAGTCACAAACTAGTATGAATATGAAGCACATTAAGGGCGGATTCGACCAAACTTAGTATAAGTCTTATCCTGAGAATAAAATCACTAATTACTCTCGAGTTAGAGAACTTTCGTTTTACCAAATCTTAACCCAGGTATAACTGTCTATCCGAGAGTAAATTGCTATACCGCCAAAATTCATGGAGTAAACAATTTATCCCAGAGTATTTTAATGGCGGCCGCTACATTTTAACAGCTGTTTTCGTAAGCTTTGTTGAAAAAGTAGGATATTTTATCGTTGTGCATTTATAATTTCTTGTATTTTTGTGATAATTGTAGGGATTATTTTTAAATAATACAACGTTTACGTAATATGATCGAAGATTCTGACAGTGATGAAGAATACATTCCAAGGCGTCCACGATGGATTGGAGAAAGGAACAATTACTTCGATAACTATGATGACCGTGACTTTGCAATAAGGTTTCGATTGTCCAAAGCAGCTACTTTGTGTCTTTTATCTAAAATCGAGCATCACCTGGAATATACATCAAACCGGTATGTACACACCTATACCTAGATAACCGTATATTTTTTTCGAAAAACTATGTGTCTCGCTCAAAGATTTAAAACTAAAATATTATAGTAGGTAGTAGTTGTACCTATGTTACATAAAGTTCCTTTTTCTTTCAGAAATTTCACTTTGAGATATTATGTAACAAACTGAACACAAACAAGCATTGGAGACTACTGTGGTTTAAGTACGCCGACAGCAAACAAAATTGTACACAGAGTTAGTGCTGTAATATCTGCATTGCATACAGAGTACATAAAATTTCCTGAATCACCTCAAGAAATAAGATATGAACAAGATAAATTTTACCAAATAGCTCGTTTTCCAAGAGTAGTTGGAGCAATGGACTGTACGCACATTCGCCTTACATTCGTACCTTTAATACTCGAAGTAGGTGGGGAGCAAGCCGAGACATTTAGAAACAGAAAAGGATACTACTCTATTAATGTGCAAACTATATGTAATGCCAATTTAGAAATAACCGACATAGTCGCAAGATGGCCAGGTTCAACTCATGACAGCACTATATTTAATAATAGCGTCCGGAAAGCGCATTTTGAGACTGCTCGCTATGGCAATGCATTATTATTGAATTAGACTCCGTTAGAAAATCCAAGGACACCAGCTGAGCAACTGTACAATGAGTCACAAATTCGTACCAGAAATCCTATAGAAAGAACCTATGGTGTATGGAAAAGACGATTCCGTGTTAGCACTTGGGATGCGAGTAAAATTAGAAAAAGCACTAACTGTTATCATAGCCACAGCAGTACTTCACAATATGTTGCGCAGGAAAGGAGAACAACTTCCACCTGATGACCCAGAAGTGCTATTGCCAGCTCCGTGGGATGAATTATTAGAACTTGGCCAAATGCAGAGCTTGGAATCAGCACAGCATTCTACTGGCCAGTTAGCACGCAATACATTAATAACTAATTATTTTATAGTTTATTGTAGCTATGGAATCTAGCCAGTTCATCACAGTGATTCCAAATCTAATTTTATTTTATACAAATTTAAAAAAAAGGAAGAAGTATAAAATAAAAAGTTGAAATAAATAAATTTACTATTTTATTGGTCTTTTAGCAATTGCTTTTCTTTAATCTTAAATCTAATAATAAAATATGGGTCTTTAATTTTCTTGTTTTAATTGCTCCTTTTTGTTGTAAGTCGAAATCGTTAATTGATTTTAAATGTGGTGATTCCTTCTCAGCAACACTCTTCTGGAAATCAATTGCTTCAATTTTTCTCATGCAATTTTGTTGAAGCTACATATAGGTCGCCTTCTTGAAATCCACGATTTTTTTATTTTCCTTCTTGCTCATTGGTATCATATTGAAGTGGTGTAGCAACAGGAGTTCTTAACATTTTAGGAGTATAATCACTCCAATCCTAAAACAAAGATTGAAAATAAACAATATAATGCATATTATATTTTATCAAATAGTAGTAGAGCCAAACTGCAGCTTCTGCTGTTGCACGGATGGGCAGGCTCTAACCATATAAGTACCATCACTTCACAGAATATCAGCTTGAAGTAGAAGCTTTGCTTCTGCGTTTCGCTGGTTAGTGCAGGTGGCTGGAGGCCCAACCCTTTTAAAAGGCCCGCAATGCATCTGCAATTCCCTGGTGTTGCAGTTGTTCATGGGCAACACCATCAGGTGAGTCACATGCTTGTATGCCCACTATCATATAAAAAATATATCTCACAAAAATTTTTAATCATAAAATTAAAACAAGTATAATGATTCTACTACATGCTGAACACAAATTATGGGCAAGTCTGGCTTTTTTATTCGACAGGGCATGTTGCAGCATTGCAAAGAATGACAGACTTCGCTATACTAAGCACTATTTATAGTAGTAATCATGAAACTTATGTATACATTTACTATATACTATGAGTTGCTTCAGGTAAAGGTGTAGGGCTACAGATATTATTAATGTGTTATGATTTTACCTGCATTTCTACTTCATTCGAGTCAAAGGGCATATTACATTGTCAATATTATCACGATATCGTGATAATATTGATAGTATAATAGGCCGTGTCGCAGTATCGTGATAATATCACAAGTTATCCGGAAATCTTGAAATCTGCGATACTGGCTTCAATAATATTGAAATGTAAGCGCTTTGCGATATTTTTTCTGTCAGTATTCGCCCGCAGTCATGGCGGAACGAGGTCCGAGTAGTGAAGATGATGAAATATGCTCTGTGGTTGATAGTAATGAGCAAAAAATGACTTAAAGAGTTTATACTTTTATTTGAAACTTGCCCGTCTTTGTGGAATCGGAAAGATAAATATTATTTAAATACTGTTAAAAAAAATGAAGACCTCGACAAGTTGGTGCAAGTTTATAAAAATATGAAGCCAAATGCGACGAAAGATGACGTGAGGAAAAAAATTAACAGTCTTCGCAGCAACTATAGGTAGGTAGCTTTTTAGTATTTGGTGGGAACTACATATAGGTAATAAAATAACAACCTTTATTTTTAAAGCTTTTACATTTATTTAAATTATAATACGAAAGTTTGTGAGTAAATTAAATAGGTATTTATGTTTCTTAAGTACTCTCACGCTGTAACGGATGAACGGAGTTGGATGATATATAGCTTAGGTACCTACCTACATATATATTATGGCTTGGATTCACACAAGATAATTTTAATCCCTGTAATCAGTTCCTGTTTGTATGAACAATTAATTACTCACTTGTCTATGTTTACAGAAAGAGTTAAAGAAAATTGAAAATTCAAAAGATCGGGTTATGGAGCTGATGAAGTGTATAAACCGACCTCCTCGACATTTCATCTATTAATTTTTTAACAAATATTGAAAACCAAGGCTGAAAAGGTAGGTACCTAAGCTTTTTGGCATAGTCAACAGCGCATCAAACACAACAGTTACACGAAAAGCCTTTTATGTCTTACGGAAACTATACAAATTATATTAATATCAGTAGTCAAAGTTTACATAACTTAATTTTTTTTCATAAAGTAATAAGTATATTACATAAAATAGTATAACATAAGTTTTAAACCAGCAGCGTTCTGTCAAGACGTGCCATATCGACAAGTACTGCCGAAATTCATCTCTGACTGTTTTGCGTTTGAAGAAGCATTTCGGTTCAGTTCCATGCTGCGAGGTTACACAATGTATCCTTATAATTTGTTGAATGAATGTATTTTCTATCTTTATGTTTGAGTAGAAAATTGTGCAAGTAACAAATAGCAGTTGCCACAAATGTCGCTTTTTGCGGTTCCAAGTATATTGGTGTATGCAGTACACGAAATTTTGTAACCATTAAACCAAATGCACACTCAACCACCTGTCGAGCGGACGATAAGTGCTTATTAAAAATTTGTTCTTCAGCAGTGCTATTTTTTTGTGGATACGGTTTCATGAGATTAATGCCAAGAGCAAAAGCTTCATCACCTAAAAATACATAAGGCAAAATCGCAGTGGAATTGGGCAATTGACATGGTTCTGGCAGCTGCAATTTGCGTTGTTCGTAGAGTTCCCAAAATTTTGTATAGAACAAAACTCCACCATCGGATATTTTCCGTTGGTTCCGACATCGATCATGATGAACTCCTTTCTTGCATTAACTAAAGCCATAAGCACTATGCTATAGTAGCATTTGTAATTGTAATATGAAGGACCTGAATCATAGGTTTAGTAATTTCAATGTGTTTTCCGTCTAAACATCCAATGCATCTAGGAAAATTGTAATGCCTTCCAAATTCATTTGCTATTTCAATCCAATCTTCAGTACTTGTCATCTAAAAATAATAACACCAATGGGTCAGTCGTTTTGGGCCCACTAGAAATTTTAACGACCCTTAATGGTATTACATACAAAAAAAGTTACCAATTTATTATAATAAATGGCCTATACATTTATGAATATATTTTATAAACGGAATCAAGAAATCTAAAAAAATGAGTGGTTTTGATATTCCGTGTTCTGGTTAACTCTTCGAAATAAAACAAAATCTTAACGCGTGTCAGCGACACACTCAAGTAATGAGCGTGTGAGGATCGTAAAGTGTGAGAAGTAATTTTAATCGTAAGGGTTCCGTAATTTGCTTTTATTTCTTAATTAAAATTTAAAATTTTTGCGCTTTATTTGATAAAATCATATAAAACAAAAATATATAAATCGCAAGTAAATAAAATATAGACAGTTTATAAGTAATATTTAAAAAAAAAACTGTTGATTAAATGATAGTTTGTACATTATAAAACACGTGAAAGCATTGGACAGAAAATGCAGGTAAAAAAGGAAAACAATGAGCATATCATACCATTGTCAGAAATACATACATACATACATATAATCACGCCTCTTTCCCGTAGGGGTAGGCAGAGACCACTTCTTTCCACTTGCTACGATCCTTACATACTTGTTTCGCTTCGTCCACTTTCATTATTCCCTTCATACATGCTCTTCGGTTTAGGGTACTCTTGACCTGGCCTTTTTTCAAGACGTCGTTTTTCAAGATTGTCAGAAATAAGGAACTAAATAGGTCTCAAACTCAGCATACCGCCGCAAATACTGCAGTTTCCTCACATTTTATTGCATCCTAAAGCAGCTCGAATCGTCGATAATCGTTTTGTTTCTATTCGGCTTGATTTACTGATCCTGCGGAGCCACATTGTACCTCTTTCTTTTTTTTTATCGTCTAAACCAGAGGACTGCTCTAAGATTCAGATTAATTCCACCGACAAATTTAACATCATCTTGATGTTTGGCAATCTAACACTGAGCGTTTTGTCGAAATTTTCTGTTTCTGTTTTCAAAGACGGCAACGTACCTGAAATCACTCTGATGTTGTGGATGTTCACAGTTGGTTGTATTCACTTACCACCTAATTGCCGTGCCTTGCAGGGCCCATAATGATCTCATAGTTTTAAGTTAAAACTTAAAATGTTCTCAACACCTTAACTGTAACATTATGGATGCAATAAATAATATGAATATGAATCTGATGGGCAGCATGCTAGCTAGTCCCCCTTCTTTAAAAAATTCCTTGATTCAGTTCAAGGATTACGACTTCATCTTAAGTCGATGTGTGATCATCAATGGTCTTACACGTAATAGTTGATTATCACTTACTTATGTTGATTCTAATTACCTGTCTATTTCTATTGCCATTTAATGAAGAAGAGAGAGAGAGAGAGAGAGAAGAACTTTAAGCAATTCTTTAATTGAAATTTTTATGAGTAAGACAGACTGGCCGCAAATTATTAATAATTTGTTACGCTTTATGTATAATGTGGTGATTTTCTGTAATTCGATTAAAATTACAATGTTGACTCCTTGTCATCCTTAAGTAATTTTCGTTGTTCCTGGTTGAGCCGATCCATACATGCTACAAACATAATATAGCTGCAGCGTGTCTGTACCACGTTGAAATCGAACGAAAAATAATATAATACTTTTATTTATTTTTTCATACCAGAAGTATTGACCTTTAGTGATGTTAACATTAATATCCAAAGTTTTACAATGCAAACAATTTGAAGTTTCTATTTTTGGCACTGGAATATGTCACCAATTTAATGAATACAGTTAGAAGAGCTCATAGGTAAGGTACGAGACTTACGTTTCATAATATATGAGCAACCAGAGTTCAATATAAAATTAAAAAGTGACAAAGGAACTTACATTCCACATGATAGTATACCGACTCTTTTTACCCTTCAGACCAGACACAGCAGTGCATGCACTGATTTTCGGTGGCAGAACTAGGCAGTATCTAACTAGATGGACACCTAGGGGTCTTAGAAATTAAAAAAAATACGACTAATAATGTCCACATGATGAAGAAAGAATAAATGGATTGATTCATTCATTCACCACAATGACGATGACACTTGCGTAATTGTAGAAGTTTGATTAAATTAACGTCTGCGACCGTCTCTCATATCTGATTTTGGTTCCCAATAAAGTGTCTTTATCTCGCCCAAGAACCCTAAAACTGCCACACAATGTACCATTCCATAATAAGTTTTCTTACGAAGAAAATCAGGAGTGGAGAGAGTGGAGTTCCGTTCACTTTTTTTCAAACAGCAATCTATTAAAGGCGCGATAAACGCGGGTCGCGTTAAAATAAATTGATTTTATTCAAATTTCTATTAAGGATCCCGCGCTCTGTGTTTCTTAAAATTGCTACGGGCCAAGTCTTGTTTCTTTTGAAATCCGGAATGTGATAACGTTTGGATATGGTAAAGTTGAACAAAATTCAATAATTATATATTAGTGTATAATTAATTTTAGTTATAAGCTTATATAATGTTATATTGAGTTGGCAATGGCCAAAAAATTTGTAAAAATAATGACTGAATCTCTTTATTTATTACTTTCTTTCTAATACCTGGACATTTCCGTTTGAAAATCAGGACGCAGTTTTTGAGCAGTAGTTAATAGCCATTAAAAATTTTACGAAAGTATCTTTCATTAAAACAAATAAATGAAAAGGAACAAATTATTTTTTAAAAATATGTCAAAAAAATGTTAAGTACTCGTATATTGATATAATATATAATTTTATAAAATTATTCAGCTCCGATATGCAGCAAAACCCCGGGAACTACTTAAAACTATTCAGGACACCTCAGGACACCCAAAAGTCAGGTCATCGCCTGGGAAAGAGACAACGCATCTGCATTTGGATTCTTAATCGAGGATAGATGGGCCACAGTATTCATTTACTATCACGTGGGCTGTGTGCTCGCTTGTCACCCTTATTCTATAAAAAGAGAGGTGGCTGGTTCGTGGTAAATCGAAGTCCGTAATCTAGCCTATCCGACAGGGTGACAGCCGTTAGAATGTATGGTTATTAAAATTAGTCTTCAGATCACAAACTGTTAGATTTTTTTTTTGATTTCTGCCACGTCTATTCTGAAATATTTCTTCCTGCATCTCTTTAAGTCCCTACTTCGAGTCCGTAATTGAAAAGTTTTCTAGCAGAGATGTAAAGTGATTTATTAGACGGACGAACGTTTTACTGACGTGACCTTTTTATTTCCGAAATCTAGTTACAATGGCTTAGCGTAAGTTCCGAGAAAATTATCTATTGTAAAATTTATTTTGAGGTTACATTTGTCATAAATTATTGGAGTCATAACTGTTGTGAGTGAAATAAAGAATGTCTTCATTGCTTCATTTGTAAAATAGCACTAAATCATCATCATAGTAATCATCTCTCAGTGAAATAAAAACACAAATGTTTTGCATGAATTCATGTCCACGGTACTTTAGGGTTAACCCCTGGGAATGAGGTGATCGATACCATGCTGTTTCTAAATGTTTTCAAAACAATTGTATAAAAATTATATTGTAAATGTGATTTTTTAAAAAAAGTCTCGCTGGGTTTCTTGCTGATTCTTCCCAGGACAGAGGTTTTTTTGCGAACCAGTGGTAAAAGAAAAATTACTTTTAATAAGTATTATGTATTGTAATCTATATTGAATAAAAATGATTCTATTCTATTCTGTGGCTAGTTATAAGCGTGCTGCTTCTACTTCCCGACACTGTATTTTTAAGTTATGTAGTCATTTATCTAGATTCTTAATACCTAAACTAAAAGGACTACTAACCTAAAAGAGATTGCTGATTGATAACTCATTTTATGTGCCACTGTGCGCTCGTATTTGTGAATACCACTTAAATGAACCTCACAATGATTGGAATAATTTATACACAAGTAGTAATGATGCATATTTATATAGTAATATAAATATGCATCATTATTAAATAATTTTGCCACAGTTGCTACGCTTGTGGCAACCAAAGCTTTTGTGGTATTCTATAGGAGATGTTGCTGCTCATCTCCTGGTATCTTTATTTTACTCTGTTACGACTTTTACGACACCATACAGGGCGAAACGCGATGGTAGTTGACGGAAGGGCTATACAATATTTTACATTATATATTTAATTTAGAGAAGACCTATGTTCAGCAGCGAATTGTTGTAATGATGACGAATAATAATCAATAAAACTTGTAATTATTGTTGCTTACTTGACCTGTTTCTACTATGTGCCTTATTATAAATAAAGCGCCTAATTTATAAATAAACGCCGAGCAAGTTGAATAGATGCTCTGGTACCTTTTCGTATCTCTTTCAATTGACAATTTCCTTTTGTTTTTTATAGAATAAGTGTGACAAACGAGCGCACGGTCCACCTGATGGTAAGTAGATGCTGTGGATCATAGACATCTACATTTATCCTCGTTTAAGAATCAAAATGCAGATGCATTGTCACCCTGAGGACTAAGATGGGTGCTTCGTTTCCAGTAAGGACTCCGGTTCTCTACACTCACCATACGAAACACAGGAGCATTAAGCTACTATTTTACGCTGGTAGCGTTTTCCGTGAGCGTGTCCTACGGTCGAGCCGTATCCGTACAACTAGTTTAAAACTTCTTCATCGTTACAGCCTGGCCCTAGGCCTATGTTCAGCAGTGAACAAGTCCACTGCTGAACATAGGCTCCCAAAATTATACAAAGCACGGTCCTGAGCCACCTGCATCCATAGACTTTTGAATATCTTACCAGGTCGTCACTCCAACTGGGGTAGCCGTCCCACTGAGCTTACCGGTACGAGACTGCTACTCGAGAATTTTACATTTTAGCTTTAATTGCAGTTGGATGTAAACATGCTAATCAATGAATACATTAAAAGAATGTCCTGGCACTGCACCTCGCGGCCTGTGATACTTATAATAGACTGCTTTAAGAATATGATGATTTTACAATAATAAACAATAAAATGCAGTGAAAATACAGTGTTTCTTTTATCCTAACACAAATAGTTCAAAACACCTTACATGCTATTTATTTTCCTGGTTAATATCGTAAAATCGGATATGCTACTATCCAGTCATTTTGGTTTTAATGGTGCTTGGAATGTAAACATGTTATTCAATCAATACAAATTAATAATGTCCTGACACTGCACCTGGTGGCATGTGTCACTTTAATACTGCTTTAAGAATGTGATGATTTTACAATAACAAATACAGTGACAATACTGAGTTTTTTTATCCTTACACGACCAGTTCAAAACATCTTACGTGCTATTTATTTTCTCAATCGCTGTAGAGTAAAACTCGCTAAACACCCTTAATAGTTCACTGTTGGACGCACATGCACCTAAAACCGTGTTACTGGTTGCAAATGATATTAGATAAATAAGTACATGTGTGCTTGTTTCAATATTCATTAACTTTTCAGGTGGGTTGCTTAGAATAAATGTGTATGTCTTGTAGGCTGAAATCTTGCAGAGCTGCTCGTAAGCAGAGACAAAAAGTATATGGATATTGAAGACAACAGTCTTATATCACATAAAATATCCTTATGATTCCTAACAATTTCATAAAGAGACATATTATTATCAAGTTATTTTGAAAAAATCTTTTGGAATGATAATGACTGACAATAATAAATACAATTAAATTATACATGTGTTTTGTAATCCTTACAACTAGTTTAAAACATCTCACTTCATATTTATCAACATAAATAAACATGATATTACCTAGTCATTTTGGCTTTAATGGTGTTTGGGGTATAATAACTAATCAGTTAATATATTTTAAAGCAAAGTTTACACACTGCACCTTTACTAACCAACAAAGATATATCAAAATAAAGTCTTAACACCGCGCCTGTCTGTCGGTTCCACTATTAATAGACTACTTTTGAAATGATTACAGTAATAAATACAGTGGTATTTTACTTTGTGTTTTATCCTTTACAACCAGATTAAAACATCTTTCTTACTATATAGCATGTAAAGGTAATATTATAAATGAACATATTATCTTTTATTCATTTTGCTTTAATCATATTTATTTAATTACTGTAATGGTGTTTGTGATGTATATTCACTAATCAATCAATACATGTAAAAATAGCCTCCACACCGTGTTTCTTGGTCAGTGTACTATTTTTGCCGGAACTACTAAAAGGATTTTCCATCAGTCTAAAAGTACCTATAAATGTTAAATGTACCTGCAACTTTGTTTTATGCTATTAATTATTTAGCTGTCTATTCTATTCTATATACACTATTCTAACTCACAATAGTAATAGAAAACAACTTTTAGTTTAGGCTCAGAAGGGCTAGAACCCAGAGCCGTAAAGCTAGATTAAAAAAAATAGCGTTTAGTTTCTTTTTGGTTATTGTGATATTCATATTTTAATTTCTCTGAATTCCTTTAGATGCGATAAAACTAATATTAATTTTGCAATCTATAGATTATAAGGAATAAATCGACATACATTTCATTAAGTATCCCTAAAATTTGTAGTGGGCCCATTCTCCATACAAAAAGAAATTGTCTCCTTTATTTCATATTTACAGTATGATGGTTTATCTGAAGTCAGATGTGAAGAGGACAATGCTTTGGTCATATCATCCATTACAAATGAAAGTCCACCGGTGAAAATAAGGAAAAATTCTGGAACTCTAGCAAAACAGAACGAGTTATTTAATAGAGCCTGCTCATTGTTGTCTCAGTCTTCAGTATCTTCACAACAAGATATTAATCCGCTCGCTCTATTATGGTCTGATAAATTGAAGAGTCTCAATCCAACCCAAAATTATATGCAGAAAAAGCCATACATGAAATACTGTTTGAAGCCCAACTTATTAATTTACATAGACATTCAGTTCAGATCAATGCATTCATAACATTCATCACCAGCCACGTCTACGCCTTATCCATACACACCTTCACCTGTCGCACATCCACATACACCTTCACCTGTCGCACATGTGCCAGAAAATTTTATTCCTGATAACTGCGAAATATATACATTACCTGGCACGTCTACAACTTACCCGCCTGTCTTACACATACCAGAATCGAATGTACCTTTCGTACATGCGACAGAATCAACGTTCAACATTCACACGCCGAAAATCTAAAAAGCCATCATCTACAAATACAAAAGTACAAAACGGACCGGCTTCTAAAATAATTCTCCAACTTAACTCTGAGACCAGCAACTCTGATGAATATACAGTGGGATCACTTTTTCAACATTTAAACCTACTTAATTTTCTTTTCCATATGTTTTTAGAGAATGTAGCTAAATAAATAAATATATCTATAATAAGGAAGGTGATTTATTCTCACCTTTATGTAATCTTTAGAACATATATAATTGCTCTGCATGTGGAAATAACAGCTTCACCGATGACAGCATCAGAGAGAAAGAAGGTTTTTAAGCACTTGAAGCTTCTGCCAGTTGCTAAGTACCACAATGTTACAGCAAGCTTTTCTCTCGGCGATATAGCTCGTCTCATCTGTGTGTCTTGTTTAATAATATACGGAAACGATGGCTAAAAGCTTCTCAAACAAGTCCTCACTCATTCTAAAATAATTGGAGTAATCGTTCAAATCGTCGCCCAAGAGCATTTCTTGCGTAATGTTCAAATGAGTATATTGACTTCGTTTTAAAATCCAGTCTTTCACCCAACGCTTTCTCTTACGTTTATTTTTCAACGCGCATGCAGTACTATAGCTATTGCTGCCTTTCTATTATATCCATGATTTATTTCTAATGTTATTCAATTTTCTTATACGAAACACCACTTCACTCTAGTAAATTCAACGGCATATTATTGACAATGTAATAGCCCAATTTCAATACTTGCGATATTGTGATACTAGGATCATGATAATATTGATAATGTAACATGCCCCAATCCCAGTCTTTCGAATCTCATCAATGTCAGTTTCAAGATCTGTAACCAAATATTAAAGTTATAACAATTTTGTTTGGTTTCTCTGGGTGCAACTAACCTTTACTACATAATTCTGGCTCCTCAGGCTAAATAACTTGAGCCTCAGCAAAATTATGGCTTTTAAGCTTTCTGGGGCAACGCTATCACTGTCAAAACGGTTGAAAAGCCCAACAGCACTAGTTTTAATCAAGGATATGATTTTTGTATCAAGAGGATCTTCTTTTTTGGTATTTGCTGGTCCTAAAAATAGTACAAAAAGTTTAAAGTAAAAGTATTTAAAGTATGCCATCTCTGTAGTGTTGGTTCTAAAAATATTTTAACTATAAATAATCCCATCATGTAGGAGACAAAGATAATCAATGATCAGGTCACAGCAATTTACTACCAAGTACTTAATAATAATGGAACATGACCTAAAGATCTTTGGGATAAGCATGTTCCCAGTAGTGACTAACAATATATAAATGTATGTAGGCATGTCTCAGTCTGCTGCTCCACCAGTTACAAGATCATCTTTCTAATGTATACCGAATATTTATAGGGTTTTGCCTAGTTATATAAATAACGGGATCAAAACGAATAATGATAACGTAAGGTAGGATAAAAACTAACCTGTTTGGATTCTATGCATCCTCCTGTATGACTCTTCCTTTTTGGCCTTTTTTTCATATATACCCGCTCATTTTTTAAATTTTCTGCTGTACGCGAGCAGTGTGTCGTTTGACTGTTATATTCGTGGCATATAATTTGCCATTCGGACAATTTTTGCTTCATCGTAACCCCGTCTGTTTTTTTATTTTCAATGACACGAAAATGTTTTTCTACTAGTTCTAACAATAAAAAAATTTCTGAAGGTAACCAATTTGGGCTACGTTTTCTTTTTTCTGCAGACATTTTATTTTAAATTTTCAGAAGATAAGAATAAGAAATCAATCAACTGACAACTCGACTCGTGTTAATATTCCATAACACGTTATAGTGTTCAGTGACAGTTAACACTATTATAATCCGGCAAAATTAAGTGGACAGAATATCTTGCATTGCGCTATATAAACAATTGTATTTCGATTTTAGTTGGCACATGTTCATTCATTTTCATTCACCAACTCTAGAGTAACAATACCCAGTATTAACTACTCTACGGTTGTGTTGGAAAAACGAAAACGAAGTTATCTGAGAGTAAGAGCAAAGAGTAAAATTATTCGAGGGTTAGTTACTCTGGTGTAACATGGTATTTGGTCGAATCCACCCTAAAGTATGAGCGCGAAGTCAAGTATTTAAACTTAATCTTGAAATGGCCGCGTTCGGAAATCATAACTCATATCATCACTCGTAAATAATAAACTTAAAAATGATCGCCATATATAATTATAAAATAGTGTTTTTGTTTAATGACTGTTTGATATTAGTTAACACACTATTATTAATAAGTTTCATCATGTTTTCTTGTTTATACGCGCAATAAAAGACTCCTAAATTCAATAATAGCAATTTATAAACATATCATTCGTTTTAACAATGAGTTCTAAGGTTTGTTTACATATAGTAACAATATAGTATCAAGTAGTGTAGGGTGGGGATGAGTCGCTCGCGTCCGTAGGCTTTAAAACCTAACCCTTGGCCCACCTACACGTGTCCCCGGGTGATGCTAAACGAGCGACAAAGCCGAAAGAATAGACTCGGCTCCTCGCCATATGGTAGCGGCGTAAAGCTACCACCTTAGTTCACCATGAGCCAGCAAATAAAAGAAATGGCCCCGAGTTCCCGGCGCCCCATTAATGAGGCAGGGGTGCGAAGAATCTCCGGGAGAAAATCCGGCGACGAGGTTCGCCACCGTCACGTTCTGTCTCCCGGAGGGCGGAGGCCCGTCTGGCTACGCTGAATATGTGGAGCAATGAATGATAAGATGGATGAAGTATGCGAAATGATGAATGATAGAGGAATAGATGTGTTATGTGTAAATGAGAAGAAACGAAGGAAAGGATGCCATTGCACATGGCATGTATACCGCTTACTGGTTTGGTGTAGACGAGACCGAGTGGGCATGGCAGGTAGTCGGTGTCATCCTTTCAGAAAGAATGGGTCAATGTGTGAAAGAGTATGAATATGTAAGCCCAAGGCTGCTATGGATACGAATGAAAGTGGGCTTAAAGAAGTTGTTTGTGCTGGGGTGTACGCCCAAGATATGTCTAAGCCCACTTATATCCGAGAGCAGTTTTGGGACATGGTAAGGATGGTGTTGATGAAATGTAAGGTAAATAAAAATATTATTAAGTTAGGAGATATTAATGGAAGGGTTGGGGTGAAGATCTGGTTATGAAAGGAAAATCTGGCGATGAAAGTATAAATGAGAATGGTGAAGACCTTCTCACCGTATGTGTGGAAAAGAATATTTTTGTGACGAACACTTTCTTTCGCCATAAGAGGATTCACATGTATACATGGGAAAGAGGTGATGGAAGCATGATAGATTTCATAATTGTGGATGAAAGAATGAGGAGCGCAGTGGTAGAAACCCTTGTATTTACCGGGGTCCAACGTAGGACGGATTATTGCCAGTCTTATGCCGCATTAATGGTCTATTCAAGCGTTGGCGGCATCGGACATCTGTGTCTACCACTGCGTTACAGCGTATAAAACAGAAAGATTACAAGATCATGGTGCGAAAGAGAAGTTCAAATGTAGACTGAGAGAAAATATAAGTGGTATGGATGAATTGTGTATGAATGATTTAGACTTGGAGACTGTGGTATAATGTCAAGAAAGGTTTGGTGGATGCAGCTACCGAAGTATGTGGTGTAAGTAAGAGAACGAATGAAAGGAAAAATAACCCTTTATGGTGGGATGATGAGGAACGGATAAGTAGAAGCAAAGAAGAGGCACGGCTAGATTTACTAGCAACCAAGGCTAGTTATTCTGGGGTATGAATGATGATATTGAAAGAAAAAGGCAGTCTTTAGATATCTAAATAAGAGCCTAAAAGAAGTTGTTGAAAGGAAAAAGCAAGAAAGAACGGATAAGAATGAGAAGGATATCTGATAACTTCCAGGCAAATATTAAAATGTTCTGGAAACTCGTAAGAACTGCCAGGGAAATTCAATACAGCTTAAAATGAATGCTATACGAGACGAGAATGGATGTATGCTGAATGATGAAGTTTCTAATTTAAAGAGATGGAAGGAATACTTTGAAAGCGTGTTTATGAGTGAAGAGTCGTCTGAATTAAGTGAAATAGAAATTCGAAAGAAGTGGAGAGGTAGGAGATAAGTGTAGATGAAATAATGAAAGCAATGAAAAGCATGAAAGCAGGTAAGGCAGCCGGATATGATAGAGTATCACTCGAAATGCTAAGGGCTGGAGAGGTGGTGGCAGGCCTGCTGTACACCTATTTAATTTATGTTGGGAACTGAAGCGGGTACCGGAAGACTGGTGCAAAGCCGTTATAGTCCCAATATATAAGGAAAAGGGTCACAGCAGGACTGTAAAAACTACTGGTAATTAGCTTGCTTAGCATTGTAGGTAAACTGTATGCTAAGGTGTTAATTGAAAGAGTTATGGAAGAAACTGATGGAAAAATTTGGGATGTGCAAGCTGGATTTAGGAAGAATGGGGTGTACGGATCAAGTCTTTTCCATGCACATGATGCAGGAAGTTTTGGCCAAAACCAGAAAGTTTTTGTGCGTTCATGGACTTGGAAAAGGCTGATGATAAGTGGACAGGAATGTGTTATGGCAAACATCTCTCATTTGGTTTGAGCGCTGGTATGATACAGGCATTAAGGTCTCTTTATAGGGACTCTAGTGCTTGTGTCAGGATCAATAGGGTCTACTCGGACTGGTTTGGCATTCAAAAGGTGTAGCTTCCCGTGGCTAATTAACCTATTTATGGACAGTTGTTTGCAAACTTGGAAAGTTGAAGAATGTGGGTTGAAAATGGGTGAGTTAACCGTCAAATGCCTTTTGTACGCCGATGATCAAGTCATATTTGCATCATCGGCGGCCGAGTTGCAATGATGGTTACTTTAATGAACTGGTCATTACAAGAAAGGGGTATGAAAGTGAACGCAAGTAAGACGAAAATGATGGTTTTGAAAGAGAAGTAAGTAAAACGTTATGTGAAATAAGAATAGAAGGGGAGATGATTGAGCAAGTGGATGAGTTTGTATATTTGGGATGTTTATTTAGCAGGGATGGTAGATATGATAAGGATATAGAACGACGAGTGAACGCAGGAAATAGAGTGAATGGGGCTCTACACGCTATTATGAAAAGTCAGAATGTGTCAAAAAAGGCACGTATGGCAATTTATAATGCTGTGTTAGTCCCTACTTTAATGTATGGTAGTGAAAGTTGGGTCTGGCAGAAGAAGCATGAGAGTAGAATAAATGCTGTAGAAATGCGGTCATTAAGGAGTATGCTAGGGCTGAATCTGAATGCGTAGATATATGGATGTAAAGGAGGCGAGACAAGTGTGTCAGGATCGTGCTAAATGGAAGTCCGTTGTCTTTGCCTACCCCTCTGGGTGACAGGCGTAAGTGTTTATGTTGTTATTATGTTATAGTATCAGTACACTTGAATAAAAGATAAGCGTTCGTGCTGCCGAAGACTTTAGTGACAGTTTGGTAAAAGATTTCGCATAGTTTGCTCTATACAATTCTTGACGCAATTGTTAATTATTCGTGCTCGTGGTACTGTAGAAATGGCTTGTGTCGAGCTCGAGCACCTCAGGGTGACAAATCAACATCGAGCTATGCTGCGCTGTACTGCGCTGTGCTATGTTTGGTCAACTCGCTCGTCTAATATTTTAATGAGGATACAAACAAACCATGCTGTGCTGCGCTGTGTGAGGCTACGCTCTGTTTAAAAACGCAGCAGTCTCGAGCGAGGCGCGCTACTCGCCGTGCTGAGTGTGCCGAACTGTGCTATGTTTTTTATGGAGCTCTGCCATGCTGCGCTGTGTCGAGCTGTGCTAGGTTTTTCAAACATGGAGCACGCTGCGTGCCCCTCCATCGCCCTCAGACGTCTCTCTCACTCTCGTACTCCCATCTCGCTCGCACTAGTGTATGCGCGCACAAACAAACAAGAACGAACGAGTTTCATTCGCTCATTCAAACAGGTCAGGTAACACGTGTTGTGTCGAAATTTGTTCATCGAGGGCAGTGGTCAGATTAAAAAATGGAGATTTTTATAGAAGAAGTTCGGAAACACGAATGTTTGTGGAATCCAACATCCCCATATTATAAAGATTCAGAAAAAAGAGAAGCCTCCTGGCGCGCCATTATACAAACAACAAAGATGGAAAACAGTAAGTACTTACTTAATAAGTGTGTGTGTGCGTGTGTATTTATGTGTGCTTATCGTTGGTGTATTGGTACAATTTTGTATGTATATACTCACAGTTATAATCCCGGATATGTTAGCTACTAACCAGAGACTCAACTCAAGGTCGTGATCATGAACGAGGTAAACAGAAGCATTTGAGTGATATAGGTGTACCAATGAATGATGAACCTCGGAGTGGTTACATTGTAATTAATTTACTAGTGTTGCAATAAAATCATTAATTAAATAAACTTATTTTTGTATAAAAGATTTCCATATGTACTCATTAAATATTTTTTTTATTAAATCTTCAGTTTTATAACTTGTAAATTAATTAAAATGTTCAAGGTTCATTAATCCCTGCTATTAGAATAATCGATTACAGCTCTCTTTTTACCAGTGGACTTAGCATAGGTTTCAAAGTAAAGTGAAGTGATCGCGTTGACTCGGCGTTCAGTACAGAAATTATTTATCTCTTCACTGAACGTCGAGTTAACGCGATCACTTCACTACTAATCGCTCTCTACAACTGTTTCAATACATTAAATTTGAAACAGTTGTAGTGTATTCTGACTACCCCTAATGGGATTACAGTCGTGAGTCTATGTATGTAGATACAACATTGTAAATAAATAGATACATTCTCATTTTTTAAAACCGAAATAAAAGAACATTTTTACGTGCTTATTAAACTTGTCTCTATTTAATTTTCATTTATATGGGCACTTGTATTTTGCCAAGGTACGCTACCACTGCCGTTAAAATAATTGGAAAATTCTTCTCTTATCTGATAGGCTGTAATAGAAGGGCTATTGCCTCCTCGTCGCAAAGGACGCAACACACTGTTAATACTGTTTTCAGTCTGAATTTCGTTATCTTCACTCAAATAGTTATACAGAACACAGGCCGCTTTAATAACTTTGTCAACTGTGTGGATATTACAACCAAATGCAGTATGAAATACTCGCCATCGTGCTGCTAGTATTCCAAACGCTTGTTCAACAACTCGCCGTGCTCTGCTTAGACGATAGTTATATATTCTTTTCTGATTATTTAGTTGCGATTGAGGGTATGGTCTCATTAAATTTGGAAGCAGTGGAAATGCTTCGTCACCAACAAATATGAAAGGCATTTCCATACCACCTTCTTCTAAAGATTTGGATTCTGGTAGAAATAATGAATTATCTTTTAGTTTCTTTCCAAATGCAGAGTTGCTAAATATTCCTGCATCACTGAAACGTCCCTTTGATCCAACGTCTATTGCAATGAATTTATATCTTGCATCGACTGTAGTAGTAGTAGTAAGAGTATATAAAAGTACACACACACAAGTGTAATAATAATCTATATAATCAAATTTATTAATACAATAAAGAGTCTTATATCATCATTCGTTTGTTTAACTCCTCTCTAACATTCGCCTACATGGCGATGCCAGTAATTCGCGACGCGAATATGACACCCTCTGCCATATTTGAGTGGAACATTTTTCTGTGTGCAACTGATGAACTAAATCAAGCTATGGCGTTCTATCTGGAGTTACGCGACTGTGTATACGTGTTTAACAAAAGTTAACGAAAAATAACATCCAAGATGGGCGGTAAACAGACTAAAGAAGAAACCGTAATTGTGCAAAACGCAGTGGGAAGCAATAAGGCAGGAATTGAACAATTGCAATTTCACCTGACTACGAGTAATATTTTGCTGTCTATCATTGTGCTGGTACTTCACTGGGGTCCCTATATTGCTTGTATCGAACATATAGGCGATGTCATATAAAGTGGATTAACACAGAGCTAAACAGAAATACCCTAAGAAGGTCTATTTTTCGGCAACCACAACCCCACAAATGTAGAAGAGGCAAGTCAACCAGGGCGTATTATAAAGTATGACCGTCGCGGATCGAAGTTTAAAAGTGGCGTTTATGTGCATATAAAATGAGTAAAAGTGCGTGTCTATTAATAGTGAAAAAAAGGGGTATAGTGTTTATAAATCAACTACATTAATCTGGGACTCTAGTCTATATTACTGAACTTTATATTTTAAATTAAATCATGTATTCGTTGTACTGTCTTTAATCGTCATGTAACCGTATTATTATTATATTAAATATTTCGTAAAATTATTTATAGTATACTCTATTCTACGTATTGGTAGTAAGTTATGAATATTTCTTTAGAACAGTTATATGAAATTAAAGAAGTGAGAACATATTTAATTAAAATTGGACCAAATAGACGTGAAGGAAAAGTTTTAGATACTAAACTTAAAGAGGCCAATGAAATATTTAGTGAATACTCTAAGTTGTTAATAAATTTTAATAGTAAAATAAAGGAAGGTAAGATTAAATCTACTGATATTCCATCTTATCAAACCTATTGTAATAATTTTGAATCATTATATCAGGATATTATAAAATTGTGTAAGCCGAGTGTGTACAATCTGAATCCGAGCAATATGGATACTTTCGATTTGAAAACGGCTTTGACTTTATACCTGTTATGTTAGATGACGAAACAAGTGTGAAAAATTAATCGACAATATTCAGTATTATTTCTTTGTTAACAAAACAGGAATGCAAAATAATTTAATTAAATTCATATTAAAAAGTAGATTATCTCAATCTGCTAAATTACGTCTTCAAGACGATTACTCTAATGTTGAAGACTTGGTTAGTGACATGCAGAAAGAGTTGTTGCCAAGAAAAGGGCAGCAGCAATTCAAAATAAATTGCAAAATTACGCCAAAATGATATGTCAATTCCTGATTATGGAAAACAAATAACAGAGTTATTGTGGACCTTCGATATCGCAAGCCAACGGTATTACCGCATATTACAATATTTTGAAAACTGTTAATGAAAACAAGCGATCAAGCAATTTTCCGATGGCTTACGAAATCGTCAAATCAGCACAATAATTTCTGCTAGAAATTACAGCTCTCTGAAAGATGCCATTCAAGCAGCTCAAGATGAAGAGCTTCATCATCATCGGCCGGGAGAGGTGATGGGTATGTCAGTAAGAAATTTTATTATCCTAGAATTTTCATCATAATTCTAGGTACCCACGTGGCAACGAGCGTAATCGGCAAATGTTTTCACAGCAGGGACACTACCATGGAAACTCGCAGCGATCGAGTTCATGGAACCATTCGAACTCACGTGGCCAAGGACAGCGAAGACGATATAATCGAGGTACGTTTCGTAATTATCGCGGAAATCAAGGATAAAAAGAAATGTAGTCAATATAATTAATGAAAACCAGGAATCAACTTCAAATGCCCCGACTAGATAAGTTTTTCGAGAATAAACAAAATCATTTAATTTTGGCTAGTAGTAATAGCAATTGTTTTATTCATTTACCAGTTTCATCATGCAATAAGACTTATTCTTTCTTAGTCGACACAGGCGCATCTTTATCCGCCGTAACATATAAACATGCTATCGAATTAAGTGTTTCATTACATAAAGAGAATGTAATTATAAACGGTCTAGGTGGCGAGGTGCAAACAATCGGATATGTTTATGTTCCATTAATGATTCATGGATCTGTTATTAATCACAAGTTCTTTGTTTTAATTCGTTACCAATTTCGTCGCATGGAATTCTAGGTAGAGACTTTTGAATAGATTTGGAGCATGTTTAGATTTCGAGAAAAATATTTTATCTTTGAAATTAGGGTCAGGCCACACTTGTTTCTTGCCTTTCACTAATAATTATAATATTAACGTATTGAAATTCCCCAAAAGTGAATCCATACATTATATTCAAACTGATTTTCAAACCGATTGCATTATTTGTTCACGAGAATTACAAGATGGCGTTTATTTGGCTAGCTCGATAGCGACACCAATTAAGGAAAAATACCAATAAAATATTAAATGTTACCGAAAATCAGTAACATTGTCGGGAATAAATCCTGCAATTCATGATCTTAACGATTATAACATTTGTAGTTTTGAGAAAAATGAGAATAATTCAGACCGAGTAAAACGATTATTTTCCTCATTAAAATTAAATGATTTAAATGACTTAGAAATTCAAAGTATTCAAAATATTTGTGCAAAATATGCAGATGTTTTTTATTTAGAGGGCGATAAATTGACAACAACAGATACACTCCACAATATTTTTGAAACCAAACGTTAGTCCAGTATTTTCAAACCTATAGATTACCAATTAGTCAGATGAAAATTAATCGTCAAATTAGCAACATGCTTAAAGAGGATTATATAACCTAGTAAAAGTGACTGGTCTAGTCAATATTATTGGTGCCTAAAAATTAGATAAATCGGGTAATAAAAATGGCGATTGGTAGTGGATTACCGTAAATTAAATAACTGTATAGAGGATGATAAGTACCCCTCCCTGATATCACAGAAATCTTAGAATCTTTGTCTGGAGTGTATATTTTACATTTAGATTTATATCAAGGGTATTACAATGTTAATTTAGATAAAAGTTGTCGAATTTACTGCTTTCGATTCTGGTCAATATCAGATGACGAGAATGCCCATGGGATTAAAACAAGTCCCAGTTCTTTCTCGCGAATGATGAATTTAGCAATGTCAGGACTAAATAATGAAAAATGCTTGATTTATTTAGATGACGTCATTGTTTTTGTGAACAACTAGACCACCACAATAAAACTTACAGGATGTTTTGAAAGACTTCGTTCAGTAAATTTAAAATTAAATCCGTCAAAATGTACATTTCTTAAAAAACAGATTTTATATTTGGGACATTGTATATCTAACGAAGGGATTTTACCTGATCCTGAAAAAATAAATACAGTAAAAAACTATCCTTGTCCGCAAAATGCCGACGAAGTTAAAAGATTTGTGGCGTTCACAAATTATTAAATTATTAGTTTATACCCAACTTTGCTGAAATTGCACAACCATTAAACCAACTTTGTAGAAAAAATACTAATTTCGTTTGGACTGAAAAATGTCAAAAGTCTTTTGAAACACTCAAAAAACGTATTATGTCCCCCCCAGTTTTAGATTACCCTGATTTTTCAAAAGAAAATTATTTCATTTTACAAACCGATGCATCTAATAAAGCAATTGGAGCAGTTCTGTCGAATAAAAATGGAAGACCAATAGCATTTACTAGCAGATCTCTGAATAAGACTGAATCAAACTATCCAGTTATAGAAAAGAGTTGTTAGCGATAGTATGGGCCGTCAAATATTTCAGACCGTATCTGTATGGGCAATATTTTAAAATCAGGACTGACCATAAACCTCTAGTATACCTATTTGGCATGAAAGATCCATCGAGCAGACTTATGAAGTTTCGTTTGGTATTAGAGGAATATAATTTTGACGTAGAGTATGTAAAGGGTTCAGATAATGCAGCTGCAGATGCGTTATCTAGAATCTGTTGAGTTCGAAAAGTTAAAGAATTAAATGAGAACATTGTTAATGTCATGACACGAGCAAAATCGCGAAAAATAAATAAACCAGGATCCTCCTCGTTGGACATGATACCCACAGACTTGAGGCCTGATCAACCGAAAGTCGTAAGTAATCATGTCAAACCAGCAGAATCAGTGGAGTTGCGTATGGTTAATAAAGATGATTTGAAAACATTGAGAAAATTAAGAGTTATTAGTAAAGAAAATAATACATTTTGTTATGTTGAAAAGGAAAAGATAATTTATATTAAATATCTAAGTTCCGACTCACGAATGACGCGACGCGAGTTTGTGAGGAATTAGATAATTTTGTAAGTTAATAAATGTTAATGAAGTATGTATAATAAAGAAGGATGGTAATAAGGAATTTATTAAAAACTAGTTGAAGAGTTAAATCTATGAATGATAGGACCGGTCCACGTGTACATATAATAAATAATGTAAAACGATATATAGTAAGGATGACAGAAAGGTGATATTAAATGACTTCCATGTGGTATGAGAAGGATGGTCAACAATATAAAAAGTATTATTATTGGCCTGGGTTAGATAAGGATGTAAAGAACTTTGTTAGGCATTGTGACAAATGTCAGCGTCAGAAATTTTCGTTACCCGTAAGAGAGCATTAGAAATAACAACGACAGCTAACACAGCGTTTGAAAAGATATATTTAGACCTAGTAGGTCCATTTGAGTTGATAATAATAATTACTCTTATGGTTTAACGCTACAATGCGAACTCACTAAGTATGTCGAAGCATCCCTTAATTTCTAAAAACCAACGAAGTAGCAAAGAGTTTTGTTACTAACTTTATTCTTAGGTATGGAGTACCAAAAGTAATAACTACTGACAGAGGAAAGAGTTCACCGCATCATTATTCCAAGGGTATATAAATTGCTTCAAATAAAACAATTAAATTCGACTGCACCACCACCAATCACTAGGTGCGTTGGAAGTGTCACATAAAATTAAATGCTTCTTTATTCAAATTGATAATCACCCTGAAACATGGAGCGACTGGTTACCATTTTGGTCGTTTGCCTATAATACGACAGTTCATACAGAGACGAAATTCAGTCCTTATGAACTTGTCTTTGGTAAAAATGTTCACTTCCTAGTAATTTGACAGTAGATTTAGAGCCACTTTATAACTACGATCATTATCCATGTGAGCTCAAATACAGGTTACAATTGTCACAAGACGCAAGAAATAATTTGATAAAGTCTAAAGAAAAGAGGAAAATTATATTTGATAAATATACCAAGCCTATAAAATACAATGTAAATGATTTAGTACTCTTAAAAATGAGTCAGGTAATAAACTAAGTGATCTATACTCTGGTCCTTATAAAGTTGTTAAAGATGTAGCACCAAACGTAGAAATAATTAAGAATGGTAAAATGAATTAGTACATAAAAACCACGAAATTGTATATCAATAATAAATAAAACATATTTTATATGCTTTGTCTAAGTACATTTATTGTTATTATTATTATTTCTTTCTGTAGATTACTTAATATTACGTAATTATAAATATTCTAAATTAAATAATCAAAAAAAATCTTCTTAAAATAAATACCTATATATTATTTTATAATGTAACTGTTCCTAATATTTACAAAAATAAAATCTTTTAATGTATCGATGTTTAAAAAAAATGTATCCTTGTATTGTCACATTTTTTTTTTGGATGGAAGGTGTAGTAGTAGTAGTAAGAGTATATAAAGTACACACACACAAGTGTAATAATAATCCTATATAATCAAATTTATTAATACAATAAAGAGAGTCTTATATCATCATTCGTTTGTTTAACTCCTCTCCTAACATTCGCCCTACACGATAACAGCAAGTAGTACTAACGAAAACGATTTCTTATAGTTAAAATAGTCTGATCCTGGGTTGGGAGGTGATTTGATATAAACATGCTTCCATCAATAGCACCTACACAATTTGGAAAATTGCATTTCTGCCTGAAATAGAGCTCATTTTCCAGCCACAATTCTGTAGTCATTTCTTTCATAAATATTGGCTGTAAACACTTCCATATTGCATTGGAAACTTTGGATACAATTTTTGAAACTGTAGGGCCCGCTATCTTAAAATTGTAACCAATTGTAGTAAATGAACTACCTGTAGCCATGTACCTGCGAATTAATAAATAATATTATAATAAGCAACTTCAATTCTTTCCTACTAACTATTCACTAAAAAGTAATGAAATAATTAATTATCTAAGTATGTCAAGAACTAGAACTTTGATTCTATTTAAAAAACTATGAATTAAATTGAAAGTTCTAGTTCTTGACATACTTAGATAATTAATTATTTCATTACATTTTAGTGACTAGTTAGTGGGGAAGAACTGAAATCAGTTTATATTTTTTAATAAACTTATTTCATAATTTTTAGTGATAAGTTAATAATAAATTTTCATAATTATGTAGTGATGTATATATATTTATTATTTGTTACAGCCAAAGTAGCGAAAAATACTTGGAAAAAATTGCGAGACAACCATAGGGAAGCCTTAAAAAGACAGAAGGATGGAAAAAGTGGTCAAGCTGCCAACAACACGCGTCTTTGGAAATTCCAGAAAGTTATGGAATTCCTTGTTCCATACATGCAAAATAGGAACACAACTGGAAATTATTCCCAAGATAATTCACAGGTGTCTCAAGAAAGTAATCATACTCAAGTTTCGGAATTGGACGAGGACAACTTTGAAGTAGAAAACGAAAATGAAAACAGCCAATCTTCTAATATAACTGCTGCAAGTTCCGAAACCACATCACAAAATACAAGCACACCTTTAACACGAAAACGTGTACATAGTGTTTTAAATTTTGTTAAGATCCAGCAAACAGACCGAGAGAAAAGAAAAACAGAACGTGATTTGAGAAACCAAGTAATTGACAAAATGGACGACATGGATCATTTTTTTCTTAGTGTTTGTGAAAGTACAAAAAAATTACCCAAACCGGCACAGCTTCGTCTTAAGAGAAAGATTTTTAATTTAGTTACGGAAGAAGAAGAGTTAAACATTTACAATGATATGTATGCATCTGAGAGTTATAATAGTGCCTTAACTAGTACTCGAGGGTATACAACAGCTCAAGGTGTCCAATCCTCAGATACCAATTGTCATACATTACACAATGTGTTTACATCTCCAAGTAGTGCCTCAAATCAATCTGTAGGAGGATATACAGCTGAACAAGATGCCAATGACCTTCCAGTCGGTGGGAACACCGTGTTCGGACCGTATGCAAGAGAGGAGGCCAATGCTACTTCGCTAATTGATTAATTTAAAAATTCTTAGCGGTACCATTTTAATTTCATTTTTGCTAAGTACTTGTTTTTTATATAATGTAACATTAGTAAAGTTAATGAACGTTTTTTACCATTGTTTTATTATATTGACAAGTCACGCACGCACTACGTACATACTAGAGTACTGCCGCATTGCATGTAAAGTTTTGAAAAGATATGTCAAATAGGTCCACTATCTTACCATGTAAAATTTTTATGAATTATTATTCTACATACAAAATTAATTACTAATACATACACGAGGGAAAATGTAAAGAGAAAATTGCCTTATCTTGTGCATTCAAATAATTTACTTACCTCAAACAGATTGCTAATTTCTCTTCTGTGCTTATGGCTTTCTTACAGTCAATTTTGTTTTTTATATATGGACTTATTAACGAATGTAAATAATTAAAATGATTTTTAGTCATTCGCAAATATTTAAAAAAATCGTCTTCAGTGGCAATATTCTTTAGAAAATTAAATTCTCCGTATTTTTCACGTATGGTGTGTGGTAACAAGCTACCGTGACTGGACTCTTTTAACGACAAAATAACACATAAAATATCCATATCCGCTTCTTCTTCACTTTCATCTTCATCGGATTCAACTATGTCGTAATGTTTACGTTTTTTTGAAAATAAAGTCATTTTTGACGAGATAAACTACTACACGAGCTGCTGATTACTTTTATACTGAGCTAAGCAAAGCGCAGCACAGCTTGATGTTGATTGTTAAAAAAACGTAGCCTAAGAAACACAGCACAACACAGCGCAGTACAGCGCAGCATAGCTCGATGTTGATTTGTCACCCTCATTGTTGTGTTTACAGACTCCATGTGCTACTTAGGCTGATTTTAGTCTCACGCTCACCGTCAGCGCTCATAGCTCAGCGCGTAGTTTGTCAGCGCTGAGGCACAGCGTGGCTCGTTTTAGTATCGTACTGACCGCCTTACTGTACAGACGATGACCAAAATGCGGAGTGTATTAATTATTGCTGCTTTGTACTATCTATCCCAAAGAAATAAAAACCGTCGACGACGAAGACTCCATGTTCATCCATTAATTGAGCAGAGAGCCGTTGCAGGAGACTTTGTCTTGTTATATGGCATTTTGAGGGCTGACCAAAGTAAATTCTTTAATTACTTTCGAATGTCAACTAGAACTTTTGACGAATTACTGGCAAAGATACAAGATAAACTAGTCCATTACAGCTTACGAATCGTGCCTATACCACCGATTGAACAACTAATGGTGACTTTAAAGTAAGAAAAAAACATATTTACTCGTTTTATCATTGTTTAATCATAGTAAAGTATAGGTAAGAAAACAACATATTTATTATTATAATGTTTCATATTATAGGTAAGACAAAAAAAAACAAATTATATATTATTAGTAATTAAACATAATATAATTATTCTTCAGTACGTCTCGCTGTTTGATAACCAGAGTAACCTGGATTCGCATCATTGGTTTCATACCCTGGCTAAGCTGGAGTCTGATAATTGTATGATGATGCATACGTGTCGAGTAGATAGACCTTGCGTCATTGGAGTAAGAGCTATTTGAGCTATATGATCTGTTGCAATTTCGAATATCCGTGGCTTCGCGCAGCACTCTCGATCTAAACTCCAGCTTTTGTCCTACATCAAAACTTTTTAAAATTGGACCTAAAGAAGCGAAAAAAGCCAGGTCGTCAGCGGCAAGATCTGGGGTTTGGTTACTTAATAAAGTTAATAATTCTTTTTCAAATGGAGAACTTTCTGGATTTGTTTTCGGGGCCCTTTTTCTTTCCAGCCAAGGTTTTTGTGATGATGCTGAATCAACACCACGGTCATTCTGCTCAACCTGTTGAGTGTTTGAAAAATCTTGCTGCGTTGATATATCAGAATCTTGAGTATTTTCTGCAGATACCATACTATCCAATGTATTATCTATATTTACTGAGGATGAGGGAAGGGAAGGGGCATTCAGTGATTCATCAACTTCATTCTCAACTGTTGGTGCTAGGACGCTTAATTCGTCATAATAGATGTACTTTTTGTATTTTGGTGCAGCACTTCCAGAAGGCGTTTTTTAAATTGCATTCTTTGTTCTAAAAAACGCATTCCGGGCTGTTTTCCACCTTTGTTGAACCAGTATTCCTGAAATAATAAAATCTTTTTATTTTCAGATTTCTTGCTACGGGTCGAACATATACAGATTTGCAGTATTCATTTAGGATGGGAATCGCAACAATCAGTAAGATCGTGGACGAAGTGTGTAAAGTAATATGGGAAACGCTACACGATGAATGCATACCATCAAATACACCTGATATGTGGCAAAATATTACTAACGGTTTTCTACAAAAGACCAACTTTCCAAATTGCATCGGAGCTAATGATGGCTAGCACATCCGAATCGTAAATCCAACTGATGGTGGATCAATATTCTACAACTATAAAATTTTACTCCATAGTTCTGCTAGCTATGTGCGATGCAGATTATTGTTTTACATACGTAAACATTGGAACATATGGAAAAACTCGACTCGACTATATTCCAAAACAGTATACTATACAGGAGCCTTGAACAAAACACTTTAAATATTCCAGGATCAAGCCATTGCCTGGAACAAATACTTTGCTGAGTACTTTGTGAGCCCTATTGAAGCGTACCCTGGCAAGATTCGTGTATATTTTAACTTTAAAAGGCTTTGTCCTGTAGTGTAGGTATTCAGATAATAAAATAAGAAAGTAAACAAACCAAGTTGTTGTTTTCTTCTCCTGAAATATTTTCGAACAATGTGTCCACAATATCATCCCAGGCTTTGTTCTTGCATCTTATTTTTGTAGAGTGGATCGATGCATCCCACAATTTCTTCCTCAGGCGTACCTCATCGATAACTCGATCTGTATCCACTTCGCGATTCGCCATGACTGTACGCGCTGACGACGTCCGCTCCGCTCGACACTAGAACGCTCACTGAGCAGAGGCGCTCGTGCGATCGTCAGCGCCGACAGCTACGCGGGGCCGACGCGCGATGCGTACGGCCGCGTAGCTACAGCGCCGACCACCGTGCGCGCTGATAGTTACGCGTCATTCAAAACGCTTCCTAGAAGTTTATATATCTCGGCCATCAGCACTGAGGGTGCGCGTGCTGTCGGCGTAAGACTAAAACCAGCCTTATTGACTATTTTGAATAGAATGTGGAAGAAGTTTTGCTCAAACTTAGTAAACTTAGTATTTGTATGACTTTGTACAAAACTACGATACAGAAGGAAATATCCACGATGCAGGAGTAAAGTCTAGTGTATAGGTAACGTTTCGAAAAAAGAAAATAATAGAAAACCAATTATTTTTAATGAAAGGTCGTCTTAAAGTTGGTATTATTCCGGTTGTCGAGTAGACATTCAATAGCAAATATAAAATATTACCTTGTTTTATTTTAATTTGGACAGTAAATGAGTTTTCTCGTAGTACATTTATTTTAATAAATACTGGAAAAATGGAATAAAAAGAGGATGTCCGATTTTCAGCCTTTTTACACTTTGTATCACTATCAAGTATATACTCGTAAGAACAGGTTGTCTCGTAAACGTAAGCCTTTTAGGTCTCCTTCTTCAACTTCCATTATTAAGGGTTCACTCCTTAATAATCGAAGTTGAAGGAGACCTAATAATAGATAATAAATTTAGTGTGAAGTCTCAGCTAAACCGTTGGGCTCTAGTTATACCTTATTTTATTACTTTATAACCTCAAATATATTGTACCAATAAACCATAAACGTAAATAAAGGCTAGAAAATACGGTCGCCCAATATCTATACACGGACATCTGATAACAATATACGGACGTCCCATTACTATGAATATATGAATTTCCCGTGTAGTAGCGGGTAAGAATACACACTACCCTATATCTTCCGTGGGTGTCGTAAGAGGCGACAGAGGGAAACTGAGGCAGAGGATGGGCAGCAGCATCTTTCTGATAACAGCAAAACAACAATAAAAACTGCGGTTGCCAACCCACTGCCAAGCGTGGCAACTATGGCAATATACCCCCATGATAGTAACGAAGAGACGGCCCCAGTCCCGGCGGCCCTCTATTCCTGGCTACGGTGGCGACCATGGTAACGGCGGGGCAGGGTGCTAAAATCTCCGGTGGAGGTTCGGTTGCCATCTACGACGACTCGACCTGGCAACTTATAACGCACGCACCCTGAGGACTGACGAGAAGATCCTGGAGCTGGAAGAAGAGATAGACAAGTTGCGCTGGAATATTATAGGATTATCCGAGGTCCGAAGAGGGGAGGACACGGTAATCCTCGAATCCGGCAACTTGTTCTATCACCGGGAGGGCGACCATCTGTCCCAAGGAGGTGGAAAAAGGTTCTCAAGTGGCGGCCTCGTACCGGCGGATTTAGTGTAGGGCGTCCCCACTAGATGGAGTGACAACCTGGTAAGACATGCAGGAAGTTGATGGATGCATGTGGCTCAGGACCGTGCTTTGTGGCATTCCTTGGGGAGGCCTATGTTCAGCAGTAGACTTGTGGAGGGCTGTAATGATGATGATAGCTATGAATATATACGGATATAATACGATGGTATAACGAATATCTGTTACACACACATGCACCTAATAACTATAGGAATAAAGATTTACTCATTATAATTTAAATTATCTGTTAGAGTATGCTACTACTACTAATGCGTGTTGGCGAACTCACATGTCTTCGAAATATATTTTTTCTTATTTCAGATATGCAGGTTTCTTCTCTATGTTATCCTTCACCGCCGAGCACGTGATAAATCAGCACTTAAAATTGCAATTAACGTCAACGCAACGTAATCATTGATGCCAGCGGGGATCGAACTCGGTTGCTCGCGTACTGTGAAATTCACAGCGAGTGCTTAGCCCCTCAGCCACGGCTATAACATTATTTGGAATATATGGATGCCCTAATAATAATATAGGTATGGAGGCTTACACTTTTTTGTTTTGGCATAATAAAATTCACATTACTTACAAGCACTTTTCCACATACCTGGTTAAAATATGTTACTTAGGAATCTTCCAAAGTGCTTGTGCATAGCATTAAACATTACCTATATACAGGTTGGTCCAAACAGTGAGGTTATAAATTTTTTTGATTCCTCACATAGGGTATCCGAAAATACCCTATGTATGTTCTATGATTTTAGTAGTTTTCGAGTTATGATTTTTTTATCCTTTTTTTGAAAATGTTCAACCTAAACAGCCTAACATTAAAAAAAAATGTAATTGTGAGATTTTTCCATATTTTTTTGTTTGTAGCATGATCCTTATGAGTTGCCCTATTATGCATAAAATAATTAGCTTCCTAACATTCACCGAATATACAATAATTTTAATCGAAACTTAAAAAATTCTGTCAGGAGAGTGGGGCTTGAATTTTCAACATTAAATGAAAAATAGTAATAAATGATTTACTTTCTAATTAATTTTAAAACTTGGCAGTACCTTAATCTTTCATAATAACATTAAAAAAATGACACTTAATAGGCCAGTTTTTCTGTTACAGACTTCTGAAATTACTCAGGCAGGAAACTACCTGAATAGTTAATTTGATTTAAAAAATCTTTTTATCATTTCTAGGGCTAAACTAAGATAGTAAATGCTTCAGGTTAGCAAAGAAAACTACTTATTGTTAAAACGTGACATTTATTAAGGTATCATTTTACTACAAACTACATGTTTTTTTTTTCACTCAAAATAAATGACAGCACATTCAGTCACAAACACACAAAGGAGTTTTAAACAAAGGCTCAGGTAAACATTCCTGCTTTGCGCTCCATTTTGTTACCAGGCTGCACCCCGCGCCCCGCGCCACACCGACCGCGTCCCTTTTTCACCTCGCTCGGTCCCGCCAGTCGTTCACTGCTTTCCTGCGTGCAACCACTACTCACGTTTACGTTTATTTGGATCTCTTATTTTACTACCTTCGCTTTGTTTCCTGGATTCTTGATTTGCCTTACGATAGACCTATGCTTGTTTTATGGACTTTGAGTTGCTTGGTGATTTGGATTACTTTCAGCAATGAGCTATTCTCTCTGTCAATACGCAGAGATGCACTATTTCTACGGCGTTGCCCAGGAAACGGCGCATTAGCGGCACGGCTTTATCGAGAGCAACTGAGCGGCGAGGAGAAGTGTTAGAGCATTACCCGAGCTACAGGGTTTTTAATAACACCCACGAAACCCTGATGGCTGGACGCGTTCCTGGGCGTAATCAACGTCGCGAGGGACTACCCAGAGTGGATCCAGAAAGAAGAGATGTAATCATTGAAGAAGTAGAAAGAGACCCTTCTACTAGTTTACGAGCGATTACGAGAAGGACTGAATCCCAAGGACTTCAGTTTTAAGAATACTGAAATCAGGTGAGTGCATTTTATTATTTTGTAGACCTCTTTATTCAAAATCCCAACACATTGCTGCACTGCCATTTCAAATCACACTCATTTAATTTACTGTGAATTGTCGATGTCTAATGTGTTGTGTGTGCGTGTAAAGAGAGATGTAGAGGACCCTTAAACAAGCGCTCGTAATTCAAAAATAGGCGCTAGGACGCCACTCTAGCGAATCCCAACTTTAGTTTCACGTTCACGAGCTCTATCGGTACGTACCTCTAGTATTGCGTACAATGACAACCTATAATAAAATACTAATAATTTTTCCAGAGGGATATCACGCGTTTCATATTCAGCGTGTTCAACAACTTAACGACGCAGACTATCCAGGCGTGTTGCTTTCTGCCAAATAATGCTGGAAAGATCTGCGGAAGACCCGGATTTTTTAACAAGATACTCTGGACGGATGAATCCGGTTTGAAAGGACTGGCGTCTTTAACATTCACAATTATCATAGCTGGGCCATTGAAACCCAAAAAGCAAGGCAGTCAAATTTTTAGAACAGATTTAGTATCAACATGTGGTCAGGAGTCATAAATGGAGAAATGGTTGGGCGCTTTGAATTGTCGGCTAGGTTGAACGGGTCCCAGTACCTGAACTTTCTACAAAATAACCTAAATGGTTTATTGTTTGAAGTTAATTTGCAAACGAGGTTCTCTCGTTTTGAAATATCATATATCCCTATATGATATTTCAAAATGACGGTGCTCCTTGCCATTTTGAAAGACAAGTGAGGAGCACCTCAACAGAACTTTCCCAGGAAGGTGGATTGGGCGTGCAGGGCCAATCGAATGGCCTGCACGCTCACCAGATTTAAGCCCTATAGATTTTTTATTTGGGGATTCTACAAAGAGATGGTGTATGCTAGAGAAATTAATTCGGAAAATGAATTAAGGGAAAATTGAGACAGTGCGCAGAAAAATCAAAGAAAATACGAATGCTTTTCGAAGACTAAAAGCAAATTTTTAAGACGATGTAGACTGTGTATCGAAGTTAATGGCCGCCATTTCGAAAATTTACTTTAAATCATTTGTCCAGTTCGGGCAAACATCTTGAACAATAAGCGTAGTGGGGAAGGTTTGCGCACGCATTTTGTATGTAAAACCGACTCTGCGCAGTCAAGGTCAATGTTCAAGAAGTTTGCCGCAATTTTGTTGTCAATAAATTTTAAACAATAAGTAAAGACACTGGATGTTATTTTTGCTAACCTGAAGCATTTACTATCTTAGTTTAGCCCTAGAAATGATAAAAGATTTTTAAATCAAATTAATTATTCAGGTAGTTTCCTGCCTGAGTAACTTCAGAAGTCTGTAACAGAAAAACTGGCCTATTAAGTGTCATTTTTAATGTTATTATGAAAGATCAAGGTACTGCCAAGTTTTAAAATTAATTAGAAAGTATGAAATCATTTATTACTATTTTCATTTAATGTTGAAAATTCAAGCCCCACTCTCCTGACAGAAAATTTTAAGTTTCGATTAAAATTATTGTATCTTCGGTGAATGTTAGGAAGCTAATTATTTTATGCATAATAGGGCAACTCATAAGGATCATGCTACAAACAAAAAACTTGGAAAAAATCTCACAATTACATTTTTTTAATGTTAGGTTGTTTAGGGTGAACATTTTCAAAAAAGGAAAAAGATAATCATAACTCGAAAACTACAAAAATCATGGAACATACATAGGGTATTTTCGGATACCCTAGTGTGAGGAATCAAAAAAATTTTATAACCTCACTGTTTGGACCAACCTGTATATTTAAAGAAGAAAAGGATTTTACTTAATACGATTCTTCTGCGAGGCTTAAGGTTTTCTGACAAGTAAATAATAAATTTAAATTTAAATTTCATACTATTTATTTCACTATGCATACATTTATATTATCACATTAAAATAACGCTCAATCTTTTTGAGGTAAGATTATGAGCACTATCGATTAATTTAATGTGTTACTCGCTCACAATTCTTTGTCTGGTAGTGGACCCCAAACGTAGGCCCCTCCCCATTCTAGACTATTCCATGGTATTGCATACTTTTAAAATGTTTTAATTTATCGAGATGTTTTGTTTTCTAAGTGTTTGGCTATTTCTTTAGGCAAATTATTCTAAATGCTTGAAAGAGCGAGATTCCCTTTGGCAGTTCGTACGGAGGCAAGTACAACAGGTTACGAACAGAATTTTCTCTACTTTTTTGTAATTGACTCATATTATGTTTACAGTAATCAGAGACAACAGCTCGTTTCGCTTTATCAAATACATTTATGACTTTACAATATTGTAATAACATATTATAATCGAGTTTATATTTGATTTTATTTTATTTGGTACTATTATCTTTAATAATCATGTCTGTATATTATAGATTTTGTGAAGGTAAGTTTTATAAGTTCTTCATAATTGATAACAGAGTCGGCCAATGCCATATACAAAAACCTCAAGGTAATTTGTAAAGCAATTTGTGCTTCAATATGCGCAATTTTGCCATAATAGCTCTCAGCTTAGTGTAAGGTGTACAGAGGCCCCACTAAATTTATGATCAATCTTAAAACCTAGATACACATGTTCTTTAACATTTTCAACAGACATTCAAGCACCGATGCATACACTGATGTTCATGAGCCACGACTTTTGTGTGCCTTATGTTTTAAGTAGGTACGGTGAATGAATGTGCATGAGTTTAGTTTTTGATAATTGATTGTTAAACCAACGTCATGTGCCCATTGACATAACAGATTAAACTCAGTTTGCTTTTCCGCAGTACTTAGATCCCTGTGAGCTGTGATAACACATGTGTCGTCAGTAAATTGGTATACAGAGGCATGTCGGAATAAATTACACTTATCGTTGACGTATAGAAGGTACTCAGTCGGAGCTTGGAGTATAACTATGAATAATAAATATAACAAAATATCCATAATAATTTCATTATAAATTTTTGAGTCGAGGTTCTTAGGTGCGTAGCTTAGAAACTGAGTAGTACGATAGTCACTAAAAATAGATAAAAATGAAATAAAAGCTGGCAACGTCGCATTTGCGCGCACGAAGGCACTGTGGACTTCAAAATGTCGACGCAATAGATAAATCGTGCTCGATATATGCAGGAAGCCAACAATACATCATCATGGATGGGAGGTCATAAATACTTAAGCAACTGCAAGAAGAATATAACGGATAATAATGTTATAGAAAATGAAATACTCACTATATATATATATATATATATATACATATATATATTTACATCCACCTACATATATATATATATCCATCTATATATATATCCACCTATATATATATATATAGGTGGAGGGTAAACAAAAATAAAGATAGTGTCAAACCAACTTGCGTGTGTTTTACTACATCGTTCACGTCGAAACTCAGTATACTCCAAACCAATTCTCCTGTGTGTTGCGTTGGACCGAACCAACATCAAAACAAGTGTTGCCACCTTGGTGATTTTTCAGGACTTAGCGATATTTTTTCATCGTTTAGGGTATATTTATTTTAGCAATTTCTTACAATTTGGAATTTGGCAACACAGATTTGAGACGGAAACCGTTCTCTTTCTGGACTTAGTCTATGGTCGGGGAATCCCAGACGCTGTTATTTTATAGTTATTGACGTTAATGTTTTATCATTCTTTAAAGTGTCGTCGTAGTAAAGTGGGTAGGAAATTGCACGTGCTCAGGAAAGAACAGTAAAGAAATTAGTTAAAGAGTGTGTCCATCGTATCGTAATATCGCAGTGGTCCCGTTTTGGCGTTTCATTTAAGTGGGATTTTCGAAAAATCAAAATTTCTGTTTTCCTAATTTTATTTTAGATTCTTATTTGGAAGCCTCTTTTAACATCACATATTTATCGGTGTGCCGATGGAATGATAAAACGTACAAAATTAATGACTTATTTTTTCAATGTATGGAAAAATATTCAAACCCGATTTGCTCCAATATATGAAAAATGTGTCAGCGAAAAATCCTATTTGTATGAAACGCCAAAACGGGACCAATGTTGCGTTTCGCCTAGACGCACACTAGGCGACACGCAACAGCGATAGCTCGGCGAATAGACGCGACGACAGGCTGCGGCCAACAATTTTCATATATATTGCTCAAAGCTCCGCACACTTGGCGTCAGAGTCGCGTAGTCGCGACGACAAGCTAGGAGTCGCGCGCTTGCTACTTGTCGCCGCGTCTAGTCGCGTTTTGCATGCGCACTCACGAAGACAGTCGCTTCAGTTTTGTTGTGAGCGCTGAGGAAGGTGCACGTGTTTATTTTATTGAGAATCTCAACATGAATACGTTCGATGTCGATGTGTTTATTTCGGACGTTGAAGTGCTTCCTTCTGTTTGGGACTTACGTTCGGATCACTATAGTGACCGAGGGAAGAAAATCAGGCTTGGGAGGAATTATGCCTAAAATATGTTCCAAACTTCGCTGAAAAAGTACACAGGAAAAAGTGCAGGTAAATATGTTGGTTATACATTTTTATTGTTGATTACTTACAAAACCAAGGTACATCTCCCTCCTCGTTTATAAAGTAGTCTTTCAATACATCTCTCGTGGTTAATGATCGGCGAATTGGCATTTCAATGTCATCAATATCCACAAGCCCCGGTACAGTCAGTGTGTGATGAAAATTGTAACCATCTCTTTTACGAACAAATTTATGTGAAATACAGCAAGCTTTTACAATATCTTCAATGAACTCTAAGATACGTTTAATGGACGATGCAGTATTCTCCACTTATTAACTAATATCCCAAAGGCGCACTCAATGTGACGTCTAGCCAGACATAACCTATAGTTAAAATATTTTTCATAATTTAAATGTTTACGGAAAAGGGTCTTAACATATGTTCAGAAAGACCAAACGCTTCATCACCGACAAAAGAGTAGTTTATGGAGTTAACTGCTCGAAATTGATTTTGGTGGTGGGGTGTGAAGTGTTTGATTTTGAATTCTCTTAAAACAAACAAACTCACTCACGCCTGTCACCAAGAGGGGTAAGCAGAGACTATGGACTTCCATTTGGCACGATCTTGACACACCTCTCTCGCCTCCTCCACATCCATATGCCTACGCATACACGCTCGTCGGTTAAGGGTACTCTTAATTTGGCCCATTTTCAATATATCGCCAATGTAATCGATAAATTTTCGCCTAGGGCGTCCCTTCCGACTGCCGTTCACCTCTGCCACCTAAATTTACTTTTGTCACTCTTTACTCATTCATTCTTTCTACATGACCAAACCACTGAAGCATTCCTTTCTCAATCCTGGTCAAACATCATCTTGCAAACCACACTCTTCTCTTATCACGCATTTCTCACTCTGTCATTCAGATTCAGCCCTAACATACCCTTAATGACCGCATTTCTACAGCAATTATTCTACTCATGCTTCTTCTGCCACACCCAACTTTCACTACCATACATTAAAGTAGGGACTAACACAGCACTGTGAATTGCCATACGTGCCTTTTTGGACACATTCTGACTTTCTACAACAGAGTGTAGAGCACCATTTACTTTATTTCCTGCGTTTACTCGTCGTTCTATATCCTTATCATATCAAATTTCAAATTTTCCAAACAACTGTCCATAAATAGGTTGAACAGCCCTGTCTGACCCCAAACCAGTCCGAGTAGGCCCCATTGATCCTGACACAAGCACTGGAGTCCCTATACAGAGACTTCAAAGCCTGTATCAACTCAGCGCTCAACCCAAATAAGTTCAGTGTTTGCCATAACACATCCCTGTCTACTCTGTCATAAGGCTTTTTCAAGTCCACGAACGCACAAAACCTTTTGGTTTTGGCCAAAACTTCTCCGCGATCATGCATGGAAAATACCTGATCCATACATCCCATTCCTTTCTAAATCCTGCTTGCACATCCCAAATTTTTCCATCAGTATCTTTCATAACTCTTTCAATTAGTACCTTAGCATACAGTTTTCCCATAATGCTAAGAAGGTTGATACCACGGTAGTTTTACAGTCCTGCTGCGATCCTTTTCCTTTATATAGTGGGACTATCACGGCTTTGCACCAATCTCCCGGTACCCGCTTAAGTTTCTAACACAAATTAAACAAGGTGTACAGCAGGTTTGCCACCACCCTCTCCAGCCCTTAGCATCTCGAGTGATACTCTATCATATCCGGCTACCTTATCTGCTTTCATACTTTTCATTGCTTTCATTATTTCATCTACACTTATCTCCCTACATCTCTACACTTCTTTCGAATTTCTATTTCACTTAATTCAGACGACTCTTCACTCATAAACACGCTTTCTAAGTATTCCTTCCATCTCCTTAAACTCGACACTTCGTCATTCAGAATACAGTCATTCTGGTCTCGTATAGCATTCATTCTAGGCTGTTTTGAATGTCCCTGGCAGTTCTTACGAGTTTCCAGAACATTTAATATTTGCCTGGAAGTTATCCGATCACAGAAATCTAAATAGTAAGGCACTAGAAATGCCTCTACTGCCTTTCAATATCGGGATGCGTGTCGCCGGTTCTGAAGCTATCATACATAGACAAACAATAAATACACAATTACGCCTACAGATATCTCTAGAATTCATGCAACAAATATTAACTTTATAAATCTGTTAGCTTTGGATGCAAACTAGAAACCAACAAATCCTGTTTTTAATAGACTTCACCACTGTTTGTCCGTCGATGAGTTTTAAATTTTTAGATAAATTGCCACTGTGTCGAGAAATGTAAATATTAAATCTTTATTTCTAAAATAAATCGGCTTTTTAAAATGAAATTGATTCATATTTCGTGAGTTTAAAATGTCAAATAATTTATTTACGTTTCTTAAAAAGGTTGATGTACCATTAACGTCGGTAAAGTCTGGATGATTTAATTGGGAGCAAAAGTCTAAGGGGGAAGCAACACTATCACTCATAAGTTGAGTCGCTAAACGTACTTTCATTTTTTGATTTTGAAAAAAAATGTGCCTGCGTCTTAATTTATTTGCCAAATGTAAGTGTTCTTTTTCTTGCAATTGATTAAGTTTTACTAAATTTGACCACTTAACTAAACTATTCTTATCGTCTATAAATACCTTACTAGACTCAAATGAATTTCACAAGTTTTATCATATATCAAACGTCTAGAAAAATAAATACTGGATTTTTATAAACGGGTGCGGAAAGTGTGTAACCATTTGGTCCAAATCAAATGAACAGCCTAGCTTTTTGGCCATGGCTATGTGAGCATATCTTTGCCATCAAATTTCAAAGATATGATGTCTATTCCGTGTCGTGAAGTAGCTCTAGACACTGCAAAACTAAATTTGATGTTTGCTCCCCAGATAATCCGTCTATAAGAAAATAGCCAACAGGGATTTTCCATGCTCCATTAATTGCTGTTAATAAGAATACAAGTAAATCTTTAGCAATCGTCACGCTCTCATTATTGTTGTTACTATTGCCTATATCCACGTATCCATACATGCGATTACCATCCCACTCATCACGTTGCCGTATGGCCATCTCGTCTAAAATCAAGTTTCCAATTAGCCCATATTTACTAGCTTGAACCTTAGCTTTGATTGCAGAAAGAGATTCTTTAGTAAAACCGGTTCTGCATTTATAGACTGATACCATTTTTTAATGTTCTAACATGAGGCAAACATGTATTAAATTGTTGTCGTACAAACTCATAGGCTTTTGGCGAATAAAATGTAAAGTCATAGCGAAACTTCTTAAACTTGTGGAATATTTGGTACGCGTATTTTACCAGATTTTAAATTTTGTTTGTACCTGCCTAACAAATCTTGCGACGTGACATTCATATTTTCTAAGCACCACCCTTGGTCTCCCGTAATTAATCGTTCATCTTCTAAGTTTTTGATGAGGTCTTTCATTTTCAAAATTTAGTTTGCTATATCGCCTGGTTTTACATTGTAAACGTTTTATTTTCAAACGCTGATCCGCAATGATGGCGTGACTTTTCATAATATCAGAGCGTAATTTTTCTTCGAGTGTCAGGTTGCACAGATTCACTTATCGGGACCGGCGATTGCTGCTTATCTGCAGACTAAGGGATACGAATTACTAATATATATGATAAATTTGTTTATGTAATATGTTATTCTAACATGTAGTGTTTTTATTTTGTTTTACCGCGTAAAAAGTTAACTCACACGAAAAGTGGCTAACCTTAATATCAATGTGGTAATATATTAAAAATCAATTATCAATAAAATATCAATACCAATTTTTACACTTACATCAACTATCTCTAGAAATTCACGTTTACGTGAAGAAGTTGATGGTGTCACCGTCAACTGCAAATCACATGTTGTACAGCTTCACACCTTTAAAAATCTTCACCAATACTAAATGTGTTCATTAAACGGCGGTTTCTACACATTGGCCAACACAGTGGCGAATGTGTTGGCCAATACCGATGGCCATCGTAGAGCGGGTGTTTGTGCTTACGTTGGTATGTATTGGAAGGATGGCCCACAAGTGTCGGTTTTTACAAAAGATCAAAGGGTTGTGGCAGAGTATTGGCCGCCGCATCCACACGTTGGGCGCACGTTTAGTTTGCTACGAGCTCTCAGAGTGATCGCACGCACCTGGTTTAAATTTTGTATTTACGCGTCGTAACTAGTGTCTACAAAATGGCAGTAACAATGACCAATAAGGAAACTTTTAGCTTTATATTTTTATTATTTTTTATTATTATATTTTATAATAAAATATTTATTAATATTTTTATTATCTTTTATTATTTAGAGTCTACACTCACCATACGAAACACGGCAGTGTTAAGCTGCTATTTTACGCTGGTATTCTGTGAGAGCGTGGTCCTTCCCCGGTCGAGCCGACCCATTCGTGCTACAACTATACTACTAATATAGCTGCAGCATGGCTATTATTCAACTTCAATGAATGTATTATGTATTATCATTCCTAATCTATACAAATAAATAAAATTGGAGTGTCTGTTTGCACATCCACCACCTTCTTTTTCCCATTTCTTTTTAACCCTTTTCTTATATACATTCACGTAGTAGCGGTATGCTGTGAATAAATAAACCGCAGCAGCTGTTAGTGCCTCAACATCAATTTTAATAGATTCGTCCGCACATTGGCCTGAACTGAAGCAAACTGAACGACCTTCCAACGTGTGGACGCGATCACATAATCTTGGCCAATATCTTTGCCAACACATTCGCCAGTATGTTGGCCAACGTGAAGAGCCGCCTAAAATGAAAATCCAAATGTATGGTGGACGTAGTGCATGTATTAGCTAAAGAATTCAAAAATCTTAAACCTACTTATTGATCCGGCAGGACACTCTCTACATCGTGATTTAGTTTTACATTACAAATTTATCGGCGACATCTAGTGTTCAATTAATAATACTGATCATAGAAAACAATACAGACAACTAGATGACAATTGTAACTAGAAGACAGCGCTATCTAGAAACAATGACTTAAGCTATTATTATTCAAATGCATATCATCTTTATCTGAAATTTGTATTATCTGTATTGTACATTCCGCCGCCATTAACGAATGGTTCATAAGTAATATTTTAGTAATAAAACAAGATTACACACTAAATTATAGAAAACATGTAAAACAAATCCAGAAAACAGAACAAATTGAAGTAAACTATATTTCCTACCTAGTGGTCATTTTGAACTGGGAGAATACAAATTTTGGATACAGGTCTCTTTATAACACTCCTTTACATCGTAAACTGACTACACGGGTAACTTGGTCCACACCAGGATGTTTCTCTACAATAATAACATGCAACCATCGTGCCGGGGAAGATCATCTTCCATAACTAAAACTAAATCACCCAAATTAGGCTCTGGAACTAACTTTGCCACCGATATCGTTGCAAGAACCGTGTCAAGTATTCTTTGACCATCTTTGCCAAAATTGCTGAACCATTCTCTGTGTTAATTGCCATCTCTTAGGTAAGTAATATTAGAATTTTTATAGTTAGAGTCCGGTAGTAGTAAAGAGGCTCCCTACTAGGAAATGTCCTGGCGTCAACGGGTATGGGTCTTTGAAGTCACCGGTACTAACCTGAGTTATTGGTCTGGAATTGAGGCAAGCTTCAATTTGACACAGAACAATAGTCAGTTCCTCAAAAGTTAAAGTTGTTGTACCAATCACCCGTTTGAGATGCTGTTTTGTTGCCTTGATTCCAGCTTCCCAAAGTCCTCCAAAATTTGGACTATAGGTGGAATGCGATGACATATAGTACCATTCACGGATAGCCACTCTCTGATGTCTACAGAAACAGTTGATTTTTCGTCAGCAAGTAGAAATTTTAGCTCTCGTTCAGCGCCAACGAATTTAGAGCCATTATCACTCCAAAGATTCGAACAATGACCACGCCTAGCTACAAAGCACTTGAAAGCAGCTACAAAACCATCCGATGTCATATCGCTTACAGCTTCAAGATGGATTGCCTTGGTGGCCATACAAATAAATGGGCACAAATAGCCCTTCGTAGAGCGATGGCCTCTTCCTTTGTAGTTCTGATAGAAATAGGGCCAGCATAATCAACTCCACTGTGACTGAAAGGTCTACTTGAGTCACCCTAGCTGCTGGTAACTGTTCCATAATTGATGTTTGACCGGGCCGCATATCTTACGCATATCACACATTTGTGTACGAAACTTTTACTAGTTCTTTCAAGTCAACTATCCAATATTTCGACCTAAAGTAGTTTATCATCCACTGGGGTCCACCGTGCAAGGTATTGATATGTGTATCAGCCACAATAAGCTTAGCCAGATGCGAAGAACGAGAATTAAAATCGGATGCTTTTGAACTTCACTCATTTCGGAATTTTGCAAACGCTCTCCAACTCTTAGAATCCCATCATTGTCCAAAAAGGGTAAAGGATAGTAATTTGCTTTTATTGAAAATTGTTCTGCCCTTTTTAAACATTCTATCTCATCCCAAAAAATATATTCTGACACCTTACGATACATAGTTTGACAGTTGATTGTGGCTTACTTGTAACTCATTACAAGTAAGCCACAATGGAAAATCAGGTTTAAATTTAAAGTACGTACGTTTGTAAAACCGTCTACACCATGCAATTACTGAATTTGTTTTCGTAAAGATGAGAACTTAGTAAATATGTTATTTTCTTCCTCTGAAAACGTGGTAACGCAACATAAACTTTTAGTTTTCTTCTATCTTCGTGTCGTAAAGGGAATGCCCAATTTGGCCATGAGACGCCCAATAATTTGCATTTGTTAAAAAAATACATCTTTTTTTATGGTTATTAATCGCGGTATTCATTTATCCAAAAAAGATTGCAACATGTTTGCACAAAAAAAAAAGTACCGAAAAAATAAAAATGAAATTAGGTAAATCCGTAATTCATTAGTTTGGGGATAAAATAAAAAGTGTTGCCAATTACATATCTCGGTAAAAAATCGATTCCCTTTTTTCGATCGATTTTTTTGGTGACATTATTATAATGCTACTACTTATTTTTCGATGATTATTATAATGTTAAGATAATTAAACAAGTGAATTGCTAGTTGATTTACCATGAATTCTTTACATAACAAAAACGCTACTGCACAATTTAACTGTTATTCTTATCTGTTCTTAAAAATACATTAAAATAGCATTTAAAACATTTTTAAAGGCGCAGAACTTAAGGCGCCTCAAAGATTATTCTTTTGATGAAATTATAAATCGATATCGATTTATCCATTTATCTCTGTTAGTGGCAACATCGAATCTGACGGATAGGTGTCGTGTCATGTGAAATCACAACTAAATAGTCACAAATCGAATTCGTTTGCGTTTGTGTTATTTTGTTTGTTTTCTTGCGGATTTGTTATCTAAGCAACGAATTAGCTTTCTAAATGGACTCCGACAATTCTTCGCATCCTACTGACCACGGCCTGAACATGGATCCCGCTTCCGCTTTTCACGATACCCCCTGCACGAACTTGGACTCGTTATCCACTGTTAACGATGACCCTAGCTTTCACTAGCCAGAGTTCTTCCCAGCGCTCAGTAACTTATTCAAGAGGACATTTACGCTGTGTCAATTGTGGTTTAAATGTCACGAAAATACGAAGACATTTGTTGGAAATTGCAGAAGTGCGACATCTTATACAACAATGGGTTCGACCACAGCAGGTAAATAGTTGATCCATGTCACCATGTGTCATGTCTTCCTCTGAGAAATGCTTTTTAACTGAGTTGACTTAAAATAATATCAATATAATAATTATGGCTTTTATTAGGTACAAGTTTCGAGTGACAGTGTAGTGTGCCACCTGTGTTGACTGCAGCCTGGAATCAAATACGACATCCAACTAGTGAACAGCAAAATGCACCAATTGTTAGTCATGGACATGTATGCATCAGCTGTGGCAAGTCACTTTTGAGAATAAGATCACACACACTGTTCGGGTCCGATTCTCCACGTGAGGAACTCATAAGGAATGAGATTGCCCATCAGATTGCACCACGTGAGGTAAGTGTTCAACAGTTTATAATTTATTAAGTGTGGTGCTGATATCTGATAGTGATACATATTTTTACTCTGTTTGCATATCAACCCCAGAAGTTATTTTATTTTTTCACATCTGCACAAGCTATATTTGACAATCATTCTAGTTTATTTATACCATGGTGATAAGATAAGCCAGCTAACACCAGGTAGTTGCGGGGTTGACTGCCCATTTTTATCAACTACCGAGAAATGAGACAGTTGATTTTTCATTGTTTTTGGACTACTGGTAGTCCCTCAGTCCTTAATTATTAAATTATATAATGCACTAAGTCTGCCGTTGTGCAGTATTGTTTTACTTGATAAACATTTTATTTATATTTGAGTTAAAAGTAAACAAATCTATTTTATTTTTATTTTGTTTACTTTGGCGTCATTCTTTTGTTTAATATTGTTTCAGTTGCCATCATCATCTCGGTGTGTCATAATTGCTGGCGAAGGGCTGATAGAGCAGTATCACGTTCAACTGCAGAACGGGAACCATCTGATTCATCTAGTATTGGTAATGTATTGCATCCAGAACAACAAAGCTTAGATCTATATATAATACAGTATACTGCTCCCTAATTATGTAAGAGCACCACTAACACAAAATCAATGTTTTTTTCCTGGTTGTAACGATTCCAATCGACTCACTGTTCCATCAGCATTGCGGGTACGTCTTTTTTGCGACTACAATTACTATGTACCTCCAGAATGTAGAATCTGTAATTACCATTTAAATAGCAACTCTTGGGATTTACTTTTAGAATCAATATATAATCCTATTAAAACATTTAGTGCAGCACAAATTGAAGATTTTGCTACATTATTGAAAGATAATATGCACCATCATATAGACTTTGAAAATATTCACAGTATGCCTGAGCATACTGTACATTATTATCTAGGCTTATCAAAGGCACAATATGAACAAATTCTGTCTGAAGTTCCGAGACTATCAAATAAACATAGGGGTTCTTTTGCACTTGCTGCATATTTGATGAAATTAAGAACAGGAGATAGTGACGAACGCCTGTCGGCATTATTGCAAGTACCAAGAAGCACATTAGAGCGGCTTATGAATATGGCCCGCGAAATATTAAATCAGGATTTTGTTCCTATAAATGTAGGCATAAATCATATATCCCGAGCAGAAATAGCTCAAAGAAATCTCCTTATTCCAAATGGACTTTATGGGGGAAAAGAAAGGAGGCCCGTCATAATTGCCGATGGTATTTACATAGAAAAGAGTTCCAATTATTTGTATCAGAAAAAAACTTACTCATTACATAAATATCGCAATCTTATAAAGCCTTTCCTTTTTGTGTGTAGTGATGGTTACATCATAGATATTCTGGCCCTTATCCTGCAACAACCTCAGATGCGGATATTATAAATAATGAATTTGGTGATGAATCCAGTTCATTAAGGCAATATTTTGAATCTGGAGATGTATTCATCCTAGATAGAGGCTTTAGGATTCATTGCCCTTTTAGAACGTTGTGGTTATCAGGTTCATGTACCTTTGTCTCCAGCAGATGGTGAATCTCAGTTAACGACAAGAGATGCTAATAAGTCCAGAGCCGTGACTATGTGTCGAAGGGTAGTAGAGGTGGTGAATGGCATTTTTAAAAGTGAATTTAAATTATTTCACCAAAATTATTTTAACAGGGCTTCTACACATTTGATGATAGACTTTGCTGTGGCTGCTGCTCTAATTAATAAATTCTAGACAAAAATAAGGACAGGGATGATGCAGCTCAAATACTAGAAATAGTTCATAAAAATATGGAGACAAATAATGATTTATCTGAGTATGTTAGGGAACACAATCTAAATAGAGCTAGGGCAGACTTTCGAAATATAAATGTAGACTGTGAAAATCTTAGGGAATTTCCTGTTTTAACTTACAGCGACTTAATATTAATTGCTTGTGGCACATACCAATTAAAGCAAGCTCGCTCCTATTATGGTGAGCATATAAGATTTAATGGTTGCTACCGGATCGAAGTATGTAATGACCACAGGAGCAGCGTTATGGAAGGAATAAACTTGAGTCCCAGCTGCTCTTTACTTAGTGCTAGAATTGCAAGTCGACACATCAGTCGTAAAATATATTTTATATATATTTTAATTAGTGGCAATGATTCTGGTAGGAGTGCAATTAAAAAGTATTGTTGCAATTGTATTGTCGGCCGTCGAACGGTAGGATGCTGTGCCCATGTTATGACAGTAATATGGTATTTGGGTTGGGCACGGCATCAGACTAATATTTTGACTCCTGCTCAATTTCTGGATAATATACTGATTGTCTATGATACAAATGATGTATAATATCATAAAATATCTTACAGATCTGATCAAAACTTGATTATGTATATATATGTATTACAGTAAAATTATTGTTAAAAAACTGTATTTGTGAAAATAAAAACCTTTATATCTTAAAAATCCGGACTTTTTTTAAATCAATTCTTTACCCAGTTCATTCTAATAATTGCATATTATCATTTCTATATGCTTTTTATGTGGGCACCCATGGCCGAAGTGTCTATGAACGGTGGGCATTCCCTTTGATGTTTAGGTATATGTGTGGTATCACTATGAATCATAACGTGTGTTTATTGTTGAAATTTCAAATTTGTGTCATTTTTTAGACATGTAATGACAATTGTAAGTACAATACTGAAACACAAATTCTTTAAAATATTAAATTTAAAATTTCTTTAAAACCTAATCTAAAAATAAACCACTGTAGAACCATCAGTGTTATTAAAACATGATACAGACGCCTGACAAATTAAACGTCAATAATAATTGTACTTATATATTTATAAATTATTTAAGTTTTATAATAGGACAGCTCTTTAGTATTATAAGTAATCTAGTTAAATTAATAAAATGGCAATGCCGAATCTATAGAACTTTGCCCCACCTAAAATTTGGTGTACGAATGCCGTATGCGTCATTTTTAGCTTTATTAGCTTATCCAAATTATATAAGTAAAAGTTTCTAGAAGATTGAGTTTTTTTATAATTTTACTTTTATAATTACATTTACCTTATGTTTTATAATTGCCACCATTGCAGTTCATTGTAATTGCAGTATATAAACTGTCAAGCGCTAATAAAATATGTAAATAAGAATTTGAGGAGCCGATAATATACTTATGTTGGGTCGGGATAAAATAATTATATGATCACCGATATTTGAGAAAGGGTTTTGTTTTGAAGCTAAAAGATCCTAACACTATAAGATAGCGTAGACGTAAAAATAGCTCTTGATGTTGTGTCAATGTGTTGTTCTTCTACATCAGCATTTTACTAGATGGTTGAACTCTTTTCTGCTTAGGAGTCCGTCTGAGTAAGTGCGACACTCTTATCAATTTCAGTCGACAAGCTGCAGTGCGTGCACTGCTGTGTTTCCGTCTGAAGGGTAAATAAGTACTGTATAGGAACTTTTAGCGTGCTTAATTACTAATTCGTATAAAGAACCGCAGATGTTAATATAAAACTGGAAATAATGAAATATTAACCGTTGAATTCCTTTTTGATTAATATTTAATCGCAAGTTGTACCAAATAATGATTTATTACAAAAATCCAATATACATAAGAATATATAACATTTTTTTTGTACAAGGTGGGGCACATTCTGGCATTGTCCAATTACAACTATCCACATTTGAAATTTGAAAGAGTGGTTTATGTGTTATGTACACTATTAGAGCTCCTACGCACTGGCGACCATGGCCGCGGCGGCCAGGTCGCGGCGGTCAGTGAGTTTTGGATTTTATAAGCAATCACTTTGAGCCCCTACGCACTTAGCGGCCAGCGACCAGAGGCCAACATTGGCCGCGGCGTCCAGTAGAATGCCGCGCGACCAGCGACCAGCGGTGGCCGTCGAGATCATCACTTCTGTATTAAAATTCATCAGTGCAACCGCATCGGCCGTGGCGACCAGACGTGCATAGCTACAGAGTGTATTATTTTAAAATGTCTGATCATTTTCATACGGAAAGGTTCATAGTCGAAATTGAAAGTAGAAGAGGTTTATGGGATTTATCATCAGATGATTATTCCAATAAAGATCTTAAACGGCAGTTGTGGCTTGAAGTGACCAATATATTTGGCGGTGAAAACTTAGAAAATAAAAAAAAGGCTGAACTTGGTAAGTGTTTTTCTTTTATTATACAATGTGATTGGGAGATGGGTGCAAAGCTTTCAAGGGGCGCTAGTATAGACAATTTAGAACCATTTAAGCCATGCTTCTCTTAGATGAAGTTTAACCATTTTTTTAATAAGTTTTATGATTTTTAGCGAAAATGCCACAATTTTCTAATTAACTGTTATTTATGGCCAAATTAAACAATAAAAAACATGTATTTTATTTTATTCTATTAAAGTCATGTGTAAGCAATCTAATAAGACATGTTTTAAGCACATGTATCTTAAGATAATTTTTTTAAAAACGTTTGAAGTTCACAAAAAGATCTAAAATTTATAAATACTGTTTTTAGCTCTCATTTAAAAAAACTAGGCTATGTTTTTTCGTTCAAACCTTTTTGAAAACATGCTTGATTATCGCTCTTTGTTTTGAGGTATCATTCATGCAGATATCTTAAAAAATGTTGAATCTAAGTGCTGATTTCACCAACGACGTCGTTGTCTAAGATTAACTAACCTGAGAATAAAGATATTCCCTACTTTTACTCTCAGAGAACTTACTGTACACTGTGCAAAATAACAGATTTTAATTAATAATGTCGGACAGAAAACGCAGTCTTCACTGGCAAATGTCGGAAAAGATGTTGCTTGTGGATTTAGTGGCTGAAAATTTCAGTGTAGTAGAAAATAAGCGTACTGATGCTGTTACTATGAAACAGAAAAATGCAGAGTGGGTAAAAATATCGGAAGAATTTAATTCCCAAACCACTTTTGGATATAGGACGGCAGAAAACTTAAAAGCACAGTGGAAAGTCTGAAAAATCCACCAAAAAGGAATCGTCTGTTGCAAGGCAAAGCTTGATTCAAACAGATAATAATCTTCATTTCTACATGCTACTAAAGCTGTAATGATTTATACCATGTTAACACCTATGGAATTTTTGTGACATCCTTGACTTATTACTTTGTGTTTTTATCTTCAATGTTTAATATTTTGTTCAGGTGGTGGACCTGAAAAGCCTAAGCTTGAGGACAACCCATTATATAGCAACATGTTGGCTTTGATATCTACGGCGGTAATTGGACTGGTCAATGAATATCCCTATAGTACCGCGGACGTGAATTCACGTCCCTATTAAATGACCGTTGAGTACCACGGACGTTAATTCACGCAGCTACACGCGCTGCTTAATTAACATAAAAATACTAATATTTTCAATTAAAACTATTTCATTCGATTCTGAACGAACTAAAGAGTATTTCCAAGTATTATACTCACTCGGTTACATACACAAATTAAAAATAAATAGACAGTCACTTTGGGTAGTTGGTGCTGTTAGTTGCGTAATTGTTTTCTTTTGTGTTTGTGATTCTTGTTGGATTTTCTCAAAAACTGGTAAGAAATGTTAATGATCTTTACTAGATAATGTTTTTGAATGATTTAAGTTACAACAACAGTAAATTTTTATGTTTCAATTGACAAAAAGGAAAAAAAAAACACCTCTACGCGAACAATTTATAACGGTCAAGATTTCAAATAAGATCTACCTTCTGAGATATTTAGCTTTTTATATATAGTTTATTGCATGTATGTATATTCATAAAAAATATTATTTCTAAATGTTATATCTATATGATTGTATAAAAAAATTAAGGAAGACGCTATAATATTTTTTCAAGTAAATTTTGAAAATGAGGTTAAAAAACGCGCGTCTAAACTGTTTATGGTTGAACTTTTAGCAAATGTTTGCGAGTGAAAAAGTAGAATTATTATAATGATTATATTTATAATTTTGGTTCATTTTAGGAAGAGCATGTTATATAGATTATGAGAACATAAAAATAAAATAAAAACTTACATTTTTTCATTCATAAAACGAAATTTATTGGCAGTAAATACACTTTTTCATGGTCCCTTAGAAACAAAGAGCTATACAAAACTAAATAAACATCTAAATGGCATTGTTATTGTTTCTATTCATCTACAATCTTATCGGCTTTCAAGAACTGTAACTCAAACTCTTAAACGTAAACGAACAAGTGACAAAAAAGGTTGACTCAAGCCGCGCACCGTGATTATTTCAAGTGCCCCTGGTACAAAGGGCCATTTTTTGTTTTAGGAGCGCGGTACAAAAAGGATATGACAGTAATAATATGAGCAATAATCATGTTATCATTGAAGAGATTCCTAGCAACACATTGGCTTCCACTAAAGGTACACAATTTTGACTATCTTTGACTGAACAGCATCACTTAAGTGGTATTTCTAAATTTTATTTAATAAATAATGTTATTTTATCAATAATATGTGGTTTTCTTTACAGTCCCTGATGTAACAGACATATTTGTTCCAGCCTATATATTCTAAGTCCATGACTATGCCTCTGTCTATGGATATAGATACAAGCGTACAAAATGATGATAAATCACAAGGAGACATAGCTGTATGTAACCTAAAATTAATATTAAAATAATATATTCTAAAGTATTTCTTCTAAATTTTTATTGAGTCCGACTATTAGTTGAGTTACCTAACCCATTAAAAGTTTATTAAATAAGTTAGATTTTGTGAAAACATTACAAAATTAAAAATAGTTTTGTAATGTTTTCACTTTGAAGGATTGGGGAGACTACACCCAAAACTGCTACAAATTCCAATATCTGCTTCACCTTTACGGGCAGTGAGTAAGAGAGAAGAGGATGTAGGAACTTCTCCTACTCAAAGTAAGAGTTGAAGTTCCAAGCGCAGACCGGCTCTACCATCTTCATCGCTAGAAGAATTCCAAAAACAAAAAAGCTACCGAAATGCAGATGAATTTTGCTGCTGATGAGAGGGAAGAAACAAGAAAATTTTTGAGATGGACATGAAAATCAAAATGAAATTTTAAAGCAGGAGAAAATAAAACTAGGTTATTACTATCACAATTAAGGTGGAGGAAACAAAAATAATAATTAAGAAAAACATGGTTTTATTATTTAACTTTTTCTCATAATAAACTAAATAAGATTCCTAAAGTGATTGTTTATTAGAGTTCTCTGGCTCTATTTCGCTGAGGAGTACTTGATTGTTCATACCTTATTTGTCCATTTTGTAAGAGCGCCTCCCAAGGTGCTGTAAGAACCAAATCTGGATCATCAGGTGGAACTGTTTCTCCTCGTTGACGCAATATGTTATGCAGCACAGCCGTTGCCATAATTATAACCAAGGCCTTGTCTAATTTAACTCGTAGTCTTAAAGCTAGTACTAGATATCTTCGTTTCAAGCCCCATAAGACCTTTCAACAGGGTTTCTTGTCCTGATCTGCGACTCGTTGTACAGTTGCTCTACTGCTGTTCCAGGATGCTCTAGTGGGGCATAGAATAGGATGTAGCAGCATATCCACCATCTACAAGTAAAATTCCTTCACCATAATCACGAGCTTCAAATTTTGCTTGACGGCAGCAATTATTAAATATAGTACTGTCTTGTGCTGACCCAGGCCATCTTGCGACAATATCAATAATTTCCAAATTTGCATTACATATAGTCTGGACATTAACCTCTGTAGCATGTTGTAGACTGTAAGCAACATACCGTTTGACCTCCCATAAAATTGAAATGGTTCATTTTTGTCGTCATATTGCACTGTAGTCCGTGGTCTACAAACCGAAGTAAAGAAGTAGTACTAATAAATTTTACTAGATGGCGTTACGTGTCGCAAATCAAACTTCATTAGTCAGTTGTTGATAATTTGAACAAGTGCGTGCGTGCTTCGATTTGAAAATAGTAAATAATTCGTTTTTGGAAGTGTTTTGGTGTTATTTTGGAAACATGGATAGGTAAGTGTCTGAATTTTAATATCTAAAGTTATCTTTACGAATGAATATATTGTCTTGTTTTGTTTATGTTTTTAAATTCTTGTTTGTTGCTCGTAGGCAACATTGATCGAAAAGGAGAATTTATTATAAGTAGTTCTGTATGAGAGCAAAAGTGTTTATAGGAGTTTTTTATGTTCTAGGAGGGCTCGGAAGCAATCCCTTGCGGACGAGTACATTGCTGCAGCGCTGGAAGATGGTGCGGATAGTGAGGATGGGCTAGATTTTGACGATGACAGCCTTGCGGACCCTGATTTTGTACCCGAACTGGAAACATTCGAAGATGACAATGTGGCGTTGGACATTGACATGGATTCTCTTATCGAAACTTTAGAAGATGACCACGAAAACCCATCGACTAGCACAGAAATTTCCCCATCAAACGTAAGTGTTCCTCAGCTTTCTCCAGCTCAAGACAACCAAAAATGAGCAACGAACAATCCCAAGGTAAGAAAAAGCCGCCAAGTAGATATTACGCTGGAAGAAGAAAAATCTTGAGTTGAATGCCGAGCAGCTCATGTTCAAGGGAAACAAGACCTTGGGTCCTGATCTTCTAGAACTGGATACTCCCATACAGTTCTTTTTATACCTGTTTCCTCAAGAACTCATACAAAAGATTGCAGAAGAGACAAACCTTTACCGAGTTCATAAGGACCCCAATAGCACTTCACGTATGACAGAAATGGATGTCAGGCAATTCATAGCTGTGGTATATGTAATGTCTCTTATCTAGTTACCTAGAGTTACCAATCATTGGAGCCCAATACTAGGTACAACACTAATTCAAGAAACTATGCCATTGAATAAATTTGAGAAAATTCGCCAGACTTTACATTTCAATGACAACAGCAAGGACCTTCCCAGAAACAACCCTGAACATGACCGAATTTTCAAAATAAGACCGGTGGTGGACTTTGAATGAGGTCTACAGCAAAGTTCCATTGAAGAGCACCTTTGCGTTGACGAACAAATGTGCTCCACTAAAGCACGAAATACGTTGAAGAGATACAATCCCAACAAACCACACAATGGGGTTACAAAATCTTCGTGTTGAGTGGCGTTTCTGGATTCGCCTATAAAACTGAAATTGAAACTGGTAAGGAGAATGTTGTCCTACAAGAAGAGCCTGATTTAGGTGCATCATCCAACGTCGTCACAAGACTAGCGCGCATTATTCCAAGACACCAGAATTTCCAGCTCTATTTTGATAATTATTTTACCTCTTCGTTTGTTGGAGTATTTGGCTAAAGAAGGTATCCACAGTCTTGGTACAGTAAGAAGAAATAGAATACCAGATTGTAAATTGCAACAAGAAAAGGAAATCATGAAAAAGAACGTGGTTATTCTGAAGAATACGTAGCTGACGTGAACGGAATAGATGTGTCGACTGTTGCTTGAAGGACAACTAAATAGTCGTCCTTGCTTCAACTTTGCTGGTCAAAACCAGAAGCTGATGTTCGTAGATGGGACAAGCAAAAGTCAAAGTATGTGACTATAAAGCGACCCATGTAGTTGGAGAGTACAATCGCCACATGGGTGGGGTCGACCTCATCGACAGCATCATGGGCATCTATAAGATACGGCTACGTAGTAAACGATGGCAGGTGCGCTTGTTCTACCATTATCTAGACCTCACGATGGCTAATGCATGGTTACTTTATAAAAGAGCCTCAAAATACAAAAATCTTTCAGCATCAAGCATTTTATCATCAGCAGATTTTCGTCAGGAGGTTGCAGTGACCCTATGTAAAATGGGTACAAAGTCTGGTATGTCTGGCCGGCGTTCGCTGGAGACCGATATTCGCCAAAAGCGCAAAGGACCTGCACAATACGTACCGCCAATGGCAGTACGCCAAGACCAGATAGGCCACTGGCCGCAATGGTCTGAAAAAATGAGATGCAAGCTCCAAAGTGCGTTGGATTTACGTATAACATGTGTGAGAAATGTGGGTAGCACTGTGTTATACCAAAACTAAGAATTGTTTCAGAAATTTTCACTTATCATAATTTTTTCTGAAAAAGGTTTCTAAAGTAATTCATAGTCGACGAACATACATTTTAGTCTTATGGTTCAGTGTTGCTTTAAAGCAACACTTTTTAAATAACTTCTAAACTATTATAATAAATGAAAAATACTAAAACGAGTGTATTTTTTTTGTCGTTAAAATCCAGATCCAAAAATTTGAAAGATCCACGTTCTTGAGTGATAGAGGGTTAATAGAAAATAGTCTTTTCGGTTTCTAAACAGTTCTGCCTGATCTCCTGCGGGTGAAGTAATTCTGACAGGTGTGCAGTCCATTGCGCCTATAACTCTAGGGAATCTTGCTATCCCTTAAACTCCTTTGATTTCGCTGAATTTCCTGTTGAGTATTCAGAAATTTTATGTACTGTGGTTCAATGACGCTATGGCAGCACTAACTCTATGTATTATTCTATGTGCTGTAGGTGTGCTGAGCCCACTAAAATCACCGATCGTTAATTGTGAATTATTCGTAGCATAAAATCTTAGTGTTGCCAAAAGCTGAATGATCGGAGAAATCGATTGATTCCTGTAAACAAAAACAGTTTTTATTTAGAGCAATTCATTGCCGTATTATGTACCTACGAACAGTATAAAAGGTACAAAGACTCACCTCTCAGATTCTAAGGAATAACTCCTAAATTCCAAATGATCTTCAATTTTGATCAAAAGATTATGAGCTGTTGCTTTAGATAGCCGAAATCTTATCCTAAAATCTTCGTCATCATAGTCATAAAATAATTATTCCTTTCTTTATCCACCTCGGACGTCTTACAACATAGGTTTCATCTTCACTATCATCACTGTCACTGTTGTTAATCATTCTTCTCAAACATTGCATTATGTAAAGCTATATACTCAATAATAATTAAATTAAAAATTTATTAACCAAACAGCTATTCAAGAACAAGAAACTTGGACGTACGCGACAGACTATCAAATTTCAAATAATTAACAGCTGACAGCCTGTCGGCCATTTTTAACTGATAATAACTCCGTATTCCTTCAGAATCGAAGTATAAATCTTATCTCTTGGTTAACTATTTATTCTTGGTTAAATTGGTGAAATGTAAAATTTGATATCCCAGAATAACTTATATCATTACTCTTGGAATAAAACTTATCTGAGTTTGGTGAAATGGGCTTACAAACCAATTTGAGGGAGTAAATTTAAATTTTGGCTAACTTATTAAAACGACATTTTAGTTAAAATCTTTTATTATTCATGTTCAAACTGACGGCCGTTATTTCTAATGCAAGCACGGGTCCGGTTTCTCACTTCTGTGGTGGTGATTTTATGTTTCATCTCCGCCTTCATGGTTTCAAATGCAGAATTTATTCGAGTTCTTCCTTTGTATTTATTTCGATGCTCGTATAAACTAGTTCTTTGGCCCGGCCTCAAGCGTAAAAGTCGATTGGGGTCAGATCAGGTAACCGTGCGGGCCAAGGATGGGTCCTTCTCGTCCAATCCAACTTTGAGAGGAGCTGTTATTTAAAAATTCTCGAACGGTCAAAGTCCAATGCGCTGGGCAGCCATCTTGTTGAAAATTACCTCTCGATCTGTTTCAAATATCGGGACACCGGATTGCTCCACAAGCAACGGTAAATCCATTTCCAAAATTGCAAGTAATTTTCGCCATTTAAAGAGTCCGGCAAGAAGTGGGACCTGATCAATGTTCTGCCTACTACTAGGACACGGTGAACAAAGTTGTAAACAACTAACGAGATCAACACTTGCAGGAGCGCAGAGGGCTTCAACTGAACAAGGTTAAATTGTGTATCAACGCGATAACGTCCACTCACAAGGGCAGTAGTTATTTGACTAATGTTATGGCTTCCGCTCCATTCAGATAATTCTAACTGACCCTAACTAAAGAAACATGACTCTGTTTCCTAGTAACTATGTCGGTTTTGCTTTAAAATTAAAGTTCTATGCATTGGCGAGCTACCTGAAATGCCATGCAACCGGCAACTGTTGTGGGTATTTGTATTATGGTATATGTAGGTAGTTATGAGAGGAATAAATCAGTTGTTGTCTCGCTAACGAACGTGTATTATTGCAAACACAACATGGTGTCAGAAGTGGGATCATAAGCATAGTAAACGCTTAAAATCGAGGACTTCAATAGAAAAATCACAACAAAGCCCTGATAAGATAAATCAGCGTAACGAGAATTCTAGTTTAAGTGAAAATAAAATTGCTCAAAATGTACTCAATGATAATAATAATGAGGCATCCACACCATGGCCACACGCTCACACGTAGTAAGGCCCGACGACTCAACATAAAAACTTAATTAATTAATTTTAAGGTATAAATATAATAAATTTTAAGTTAGAGTTATAAGAAATTTCGTTTGTTTCAGTTATTTCTTTTATATAAGGGGATGGATGATATTGTATCTTTATTAATAAGGAGATGTTGTGGGTATTTGTATTATGGTATATGTAGGTAGTTATGAGAGGAATAAAACAGTTGTTGTCTCGCTAACGAACGTGTATTATTGCAAACACAACAGCAACTATTGTTTAGAGAATCCTCACAACTTGTTTCTTAGAATTTTACTACGCTACAATTTTGAACAAAAAGTATTTGTAGAGCAAAACCGAACCTGTGCTTGTAATCAATAATCACGGCAGTTACTTTAAACATCAAAAATTGATAATTTCAGTTCAAATTTTGTTTTAATTAGATATGAAAAGAAAATTTTTTCTTCCTCAAATTGGTTTGCAGGTCTTAATTTCAACATTTTTATTATATCGGCATGAGGTATCACCTCGAAACAAAGAGTGATAATCAAGCATGTTTTCAAATAGGTTTGAACGAAAAACCTAGCCTAGTTTTTTTTTTAAATGAGAGATAAACACAGTATTTATAAATTTTAGATTTTTTTCATAAACTTCAAACGTCTGTAAAAAATTATCTTAAGATACATGTGCTTAAAACATGTCTTATTAGATTGCTTACACATGACTTTAATAGAATAAAATAAAAACATGTTTTTTATTGTTTAATTTGGCCATAAATAATAGTTAATTAGAAAATTTTGGGCATTTTCGCTAAAAATCATAAAAACTTATTTAAAAAATGCTTAGACTTCATCTAAGACTAGCATGGCTTAAATGGTTCTAAATTGTCTATACTAGCGCCCCTTGAAAGCTTTGCACCCATCTCCCAATCACCCGGTATATTATAATATTAACTAATTATGCCAAGGTAAGCGACTATCGGTACTGAAGTAGTTTGCGAACATATCTCGATATTGTGTTGATCTTCTATTTGCTCTATTAGACGGACATGCAGGTATTTCTAATAAAGCCTCGGGTACAGTTAACTAGTACGGGATAATGGGATAAATCCCAAAATTTTGACTGCCAACTAAAGGAGAAAATTAAGGAATTTATAAACTTTTCGCTGGTTATTGACGAGAGCACTGATACTGTTGATACAACTCAACTTGCTGTCTTTATCCGAGGTATTAACAGTAACTTCGAAATAATTGAAGAACTATTAAAGTGCTTTCCATTGACAGGCACCACTACAGCAAATGATATTTGTTTTGCGATCGAGCATTTAATAGCAGAATATGAACTCGATTGGATTAAATTTTGCAGCATAACTACTGACGGTGCTCCTGCCATGGTTGGCAAAAATTCGGTGTTGTAACTAAATTAAAACAGAAAACTTTAGATAATTTTGTGGGAATTCACTGTATCATTCACCAGAAATCACTTGCATCCAAACATTTAAAATGGACCATGTCATGCAGCCCGTCATTAAAATAATAAACTTCGTAAGGAGCAGAGGACTAAATCACAGACAGTTCAGGCAGTTTCTGCAAGATTTGGATAAAATTATTCCGATTTACCTTATTATACGAAGTTCGTTGGCTTAGTCGAGGGCAGTTCTGGAAAGATTTCTTGCGTTACGTGACTCTATTCAAGATTTCATGTCAGAAAAGGCAAGCCAATGGATTATGACAATGACTGGTGGGTTGATTGCGTCTTTTGGTAGATATGACTAAACATATGAATAACCTGAATACAAAGTTACAGGGAAAGATTTGATAGTCACTCAAATGTATTCGCATATTCAGGCGTTCGAAACAAAACTAAGACTATGGGAAAATCAGATAAAAACCAAACACTGATCATATTCCTCATTTAAGATCATTTGGCACAGTGAACCAGAATAAATTGGATGAGTATTCTCTACTTTTGCTGAATCTATCCACAGAATTTAACCGTCGTTTTAAGATTTCCGCAAGATGAACGAAATGGAATTCCCCTTTTAAAAATCCATTCACTTTTGAAGCTGCACAGGCACCAATTCCTTTGCAAATGGAATTAATAGATTCCAATGTGACAGTATTATAAAGGATAAATTTAAGGAAGTAAATGTTACTACATTTTATACACAGTATTACAAGAGTTTGAATAACTATCCAAATATAAAAATCATGCAGCACGTATCTTGTGTATGTTTGGTAGTACCTATTTATGCGAGCAGATGTTTACCGTTATGAAAATAAATAAGAACAAACATCGCTCAAGGCTTACTGGTGAACATCTAGAATCTATACTGAAAATAACTATCTCAAATATGATAACTGACATCAATGAGCTTATCAAAACAAAAGACCTCAGGTGTCAGGATCCTCAAGCTCAACTTAATTTAGCCTTTTAATGCCTTTATAATATGAAACTGATTGAAGGCAAATAAATAAAGATTTTAATTCAGGATGTGTTTTAGTTTTTAATTTTAGTCTGGACCACAACATACCCTAAAATTTATAATTGGCCCTTAGAAAATGAGTTTGACACCCTGATCTACGTAAATAAACTTATAATTTGCATCACATATTGCAAGTAACACAATTGAAAAAAATGCTTGTAGTTGTAGTAGAGCGAACCTGAATGTTGTGGTTTAATAACTCTAATGTGCTTTTCATCGATGGCTCCGATGCAGTTAGGAAATTGAGCGTATTTTTGAAAACCTTCAGCCGTTTCTATCCACTTATCCCTGGTCAATGGTGACATCACGAAAGGCTTGATTGTCTCCCATATTGCTTCACAGACATCAGGTACTATTTCCGTTATTGTTGCAAGTCCTATACGGTATTCATGACATAAATGAGATAAAGAACATCCAGTAGCCAAATACTTGAAAATAAAATTCATATTAAACATATGCATATGCTGCCCAAAATGCTTCATAACATGTATGACTACTGTTATCTGTTTCATTTGTTTTTTTTTTTTATTTTATGCTTTACAGGTATGCCTCTCCAAAAAGATGGAAAATATTAGAGACTATTTCACAAGGGAGCTGTGCCGTCTTAAAGATGTCAAAAGTGGTTCTACTGCAAAACGTAAAACACAATACACATATTTGAACCAACTACTATTTTTAGACCAGTACTGTACACAAACGCAACAGAAACTAGCCTCGAAGTTCCGCAAGACGCTCAGAACAATACTGACTCCGAGAGTCAGCAAACTAACACGTTTACTAGCCCATCACATTCGCTTAGAACAAAAAGGAAGAAAATATACCAAACGATGTATCCGATACAGACCCTATCATTTCAGTTCTGCATAAGACCATAGCATCAATAAAGAAGAAAAATACACAGAATTAATCAAATTATGATAAACTGTTTCTGTTATCACTTCTGAATGATTTCAAAATATCCCTGCTGCATTGAAGACCAACACGAGTGCTTTGAGGATATCAGAGGATTCAAATTACAGCGATAGTCAGTATTCTGATATTTCTCAAAATTCCGAGATGGTAGACCTATTTCCAGATTTGAATTAATGTTCATAGTAGTCATGTTCCATTTTAATTTTCTAATAATAAATAAATAATTTGATAAAAAGAACCTAATTTTTTAATTTCCTGTACACAAGACTCGATTAATATTGCAAGCTATTTTTAAACCCTGTATTAAAAAATACCATAACTTACCTTATTGTTTTTACTATACTTTTACTAATTTTTCTTCTCCTGTAATGCATTTTCGAAAAATGTTACCAGTGCCAGTAATTTTAGGTTTAATTATATCCAGTAACAGGTTAAAAGTACTCATTGCCATTCTCATGTAATTAAAGAATTTCTTTTCATATTTTTTAAATCCAAGAAATAAGTATAATATAATCTTTAGTACGAGGGTGATCCAAAAGTAATGATAATCGGTTACTTCAGGTCCGCATAAAAATCCAAAAAAAATATTTTTTGCTTGCTTATATACTCACTACGTCAGCCTAAAAAAATCATATAAATAGATCATGATTTCCGGGAGATACATTCATTTGAATACGAACTGTCAAAGAGATAACATCAACATGGAGAAAACGAAATTAGAGTTGTCATCAAGTACCTTTGTTTGAAAAATGTCTTCAAAAACATACACAGTGACTTAGTGGAAACATTGGGGGACTCTGCTCCTCCATATTCTACAGTTGCACGCTGGGCCAAGGAGTTTAAACTGGGCAGAACATCCACTGAAGATGAACATCGCGAAGGACGCCCATCCACGTCCCTCACTGAAGACAACGTGAAAAAAGTCGAAGATGTTGTGTTGGCAGATCGAAAAGTGACCATCAGGCATGTAGCTGAGGTCACAGGGATCTCATAGCTGCGTTCAAAGAATCCTTGCGAACGAGTTGCATATGAAAAGGTCTCTGCGCGTTGGTTACCCAGAATGTTAACCGACGAGCAAAAGAAAATCGAGTTGACATTTCGAGGGTCAATCTCGAAAAGTTCCAAGCAGATCAAGAAAATTTTTGTTCCGTTTTGTGACTATGGAAGAGACCTGATCCACCATTTTGATCCTGAAACGAAACAACAATCGATGACTTGAAGCGAGCCTCCTCACCGACGCCAAAGAAATTCAAAGTTTCAAGTTCGGCGGAAAGGTTATGGCAACTGTTTTTGGGACGCTCAAGGCATAATTATGGTGGAATATTTGGAAAAGGGAGCCACTATTACGGGCTCTTACTACGCAGACCAAATAAGAAGATTACGGGAGACCATTAGGAAAAAGACGGCAAACTGCGAGCTGGATTGCTGTTTCACCAAGACAACGCACTGGCTCACAAAGCCGCAGTTGCGATGGCTGACATTCAAGAAACGGGATTCGAACTGCTCGAACACCCTCCCTATTCGCCAGATCTAGCTCCTAGTGATTTCTACCTCTTTCCTCGGCTCAAGGAAAGAAATTCGAAGACGATAGCGAAGTAATGGCCGCTGTTGAAGCGTTTTGGGAGGGTCAAGACAAAGAATTTTTTTCAAAGGGAATCCTGGGTTTAGAAAAAAGATGGACTATATATATTGATTTGTTAGGAGACTATGTAGAAAAATAAATTATTATTTTAACTTTAATTACCGTGTTTTATTTTCATTATCATTACTTTTGGATCACCCTCGTATTTCTCTCGCGTAGTAATGGATGCACCCAAAACTATTTTTTACATGAAATCTTCCGTTTTCGTTTTCGTAGTAAATACACAAGCACAGTTAATATGATTATATTTTGCACGTCCATCTTGCCACACCCTTGAAGTCGACTACAAGTTTTGGCCGCTCGACATATCGCGGCTGGATACGCACCAGGCGACCAAGCCACAAACGTGGCCGCCGCGGCCTGGTCGCTCAGTGCGTAGGCGCCCTTATAATTACATAAATTTTACATTATTGAAATGAAGCAAAAAAAATGGCGAGAATACCTGAATATCGTGTATATATATATCACATGACATGCAGATAATGACATACTTTTTATTATTTTTAAAACAACGTTAGACCCACACTACTTGAATTTTCTCCTGTATAGTGGTGGCAGTTTACCTACATAAGTTGCACAAGAACAAACGTCCTGATTCCAAATATTCGTAGGCTATACAAATACTGTAAGTATTTGCCGAACTTGCCTACCATCTTCTGTGCACCCTTTCACTACGAAGACCTACGGAGTAATCAGTTTATCGCCATTCCCTGGTCGGAAGGTGTGTTGTTCGAAATCTTCAAAATCAACGCAATTACTGGTCATTTAGAGGCGACTCTTTTTATTAGAAAATGACGTAGGCACACGAAGCCATCACGATTGTTTGAACATTATGTACAGTGATTGTAATTGACTTCTTAAATACTTTAAAGCATTCAGCTAAAATACCAAACGCATTTTCAACAATTTTCCTGGCCTGAGAAAGTCTGTAATTAAAAATTCTCTGTGTATGTCAAATTCTCTACGGTTATGGCTTTAAAAGATGTTCATTCATCGCAAATGCACTAACTCCAATAATAGAATATGGAACCATTGTATTCGATATGGTATCATGATATTCACCACCTGTATACCCAACATCACATTTAATGAATCACCCATACCACAATCACCTCGTTATCTAAAGCCGGGTCCAGACATGCATCATTTGCCCGATCCGATCACCGTATCCGTATCGTCGACGCGTATCATGATCGCATGTGGACGGTAATGATACGCGTATCATGATACGCGATCTCGATACGCCGTTATGATACGGCCCGTCCCATGTCGTGTCGGTTTTGTCCGATCATCAAATGTGATACAGATACGGACGTCGGTCGTCTGACGCGTCACTGCGACGCTCGGTCGGTTGCACGTGGGCGTCATTTTCAGTCCTTGCCGTGAAGTAAAAACAATGAATTGGAACAATGAAAATGTTATTAAATTTATCGAGGCCTATAAAGAAAAGCAAGTACTATGGGACCCCAGCCACAAAAGCTATTACAACAGGAATCTGAAGCAGGAGGCCTGGGATGAACTCTCCGTCGAAATGGAGTGTCCAGTTGGCGAATTGAAGAAAAGATGGGATTATTTGTTGGCAGCTCTCGCCGTGAAAAGCAAAAATCACTAAAACCAGCACAACAGGAAAAGGTAAGTAGATACTTCTAGTGCAAAATCTATGCCGGTTTGTGAAGTTCGCACAAGTCGGTTCCCCGTGCGGCAAACAGTGTGGCATTATTTTGCACGCACTCTACTCGTACCCGTTCATGAAAACTCAATTGATATTTTATAATTATTATTTTATTATTATTCCTCTTTATTTATCTTTAATCTTAGATTAGGCTTTTACAATATGGATATAAAAGTAAAATACATATAAGAAATTACAAAACATAAACACATTATAAAAAATTATTATTTGTATCTCATTAGGATTTCACGGGCCGAAGCCCGGTCCTTTAAGGCTTGCGTGGGGACACAGGTCCAACACGTAGAGGCCGCTTCGAGAACAATACGAGGGTGATCCAAAAGTAATGATAATGAAAATAAAACACGGTAATTTAAGTTAAAATAATAATTTATTTTTCTACATAGTCTCCTAACAAATCAATACATTTAGTCCATCTTTTTCTAAACCCAGGATTCCTTTGAAAAATTTTGTTTTCTTGACCTCCCAAAACGCTTCAACAGCGGCCATTACTTCGCTATCCTCTTCGAATTTCTTGCCTCGGAGGCGTTCCTTGAGCCGAGGAAAGAGGTAGAAATCACTAGAGCTAGATCTGGCGAATAGGAGGGTGTTCGAGCAGTTCGAATCCTGTTCTTGAATGGCAGCCATCGCAACTGCGGCTTTGTGAGCCGGTGCGTTGTCTTGGTGAAACAGCACCCAGCTCGCAGTTTGCCGCGTCTTTTTCCTTAATGGCCTCCTGTAATCTTCTTATTTGGTCTGCGTAGTAAGAGCCCGTAATAGTGGCCCTTTTCCAAATATTCCACCATAATTATGCCTTGAGCGTCCCAAAAACAGATGCCATAACCTTTCCCGCCGAACTTGAAACTTTGAATTTCTTTATGTCGGTGAGGAGGCTCGCTTCAAGTCATCGATTGTTGTTTCGTTTCAGGATCAAAATGGTGGATCCAGGTCTCGTCCATAGTCACAAAACGGAACAAAAATTTTCTTGATCTGTTGGAACTTTTCGAGATTGACCTCGAAATGTCAACTCGATTTTTCTTTGCTCGTCGGTTAACATTCTGGGTACCCAACGCGCAGAGACCTTTTTATATGCAACTCGTTCGCAAGGATTCTTTGAACGCTGCCATATGAGATCCCTGTGACCTCAGCTACATGCCTGATGGTCACTTTTCGATCTGCCAACACAACATCTTCGACTTTTTCACGTTGTCTTCAGTGAGGACGTGGATGGGCGTCCTTCGCGATGTTCATCTTCAGTGGATGTTCTGCCCAGTTTAAACTCCTTGGCCCAGCGTGCAACTGTAGAATATGGAGGAGCAGAGTCCCCAATGTTTCCACTAAGTCACTGTGTATGTCTTTTGAAGACATTTTTTCAAACAAAGGTACTTGATGACAACTCTAATTTCGTTTTTCCATGTTGATGTTATCTCTTTGACAGTTCGTATTCAAATGAATGTATCCGGAAATCATGATCTATTTATATGTTTTTTAGGCTGACGTAGTGAGTATATAAGCAAGCAAAAATATTTTTGGATTTTTATGGACCTGAAGTAACTGATTATCATTACTTTTGGATCACCCTCGTAATGTTTTAGATGTGAGGCACGGATGGGACCTCTCTCAACACACTTGTATGAAATGCATTCAGAGAGATCCCATCACGTGCCCAGGACTCTGCAAAATATGGGTAACTAATCTGGGCTATGGGAGTGTGATGAAGGGACAAGTTACTGGGCTATGGGATGAGACTACAGACGTCTGCAATGTAGCATCTTAACTAAAATAAATTATTATTATTTTAATTTAACTACACACTAATACCAGAAAAGCCAGAAATTAAAAACTTTACTCTGAATGTGATGGGATTAGAATAGTTATACTTATTTCTATATCGTAGTAGTAATCATTGCATAATTTTAAATTATAGGAGCTGATGAAGTATACCAGTCTTCTTGGTTCGCTTTCAAATATTTGTATTTCTGATGGACAGAAGCAAACCCGCCTGAGAATTAATACTGTGAGTATCTTCAGCACAACCACATTATTATGTTTAACTTTAATTATTTGTGTTTTTTTTATTTAAAAATAAAATATTTTTTTTTATTAGAGACACCATGTGGTTGGTACGGCGGCATATGCTACGGCCTTTAAGTCTAATTCATATGATCTTGCCATGATAATTTTCCGACTGTACAGCAATATTCAGCAATTTTATCCCTTATTATCTGGGCCGACAAAGAATATGATAGGCAATAATGAAGTTATATCGTTATTTTCGAGACGCCATCTTCCCGTTGTTACTGACCCTTCTACTTCACTATCAATACTACCTGGTAGTGCATAAATTATAGCAGAATTTGTACTTTTTATTAAAAAGTTGTGAAGATGACATATTCTCATCACAATCAGTTGTGCCGTTTCAGGTTGGAGTAGCATTGGCTTTCGTAGTACTTAAAACACTCGCTGAAATGCCAAAAGCATTTTCAACCACTGTCGAGCTCTTGATAATCGATAATTAAAATTTTTTAATGATCGTTTAGATGTACACCTGGATATGGCTTCATAATATGGATACCTAACGGGAATGCACTGTCTGTTACAAAATAGTATGGTATTATGTTATTCGTTCCTTCTAATAGTTTCGAAGATGGAAGATTTAATGAGTTGTTTAAATTTTTTTCCTTGAGAATGGAATCATTAAATACACCTCCATTGGAAATTCTCCCTTGACACCCTACATCGACAAATATAAATTTATATGAAGCATCAACTAAAGCGAACATAACAATACTAAAAAATTGTTTATAATTATAAAACTCCGATCCGCTATTGAAAGGTGCCTGCAACATAATGTGTTTCCCGTCCATTGCACCAACCACGTGTGGAAGATCCCAACAGTTTTGAAACTCGGAACTAATTTCCTCCCATTCTTGATGCGATGTAGGCATCTGTAACAAATATATTATAATTATTTTATTTTGTTTGCAGGAAGGCCAAGACCGCGCTTCGAAGGATAATACATCTGAAAATGAGGGAAATTACCACATAGGTGAAGATCATGATCAGTCACAAGATAAACAACCCTGTTCCACCGCGAGCACTGAATCGGACCAAACAACCGATAATGCAAAGAATTCATCAAAATCGGAATTCAAATCTCCACTTCCGAAAAAGAGAAAATACGTCGCGAACCAGGACCCAATGTTGCAATCGGCATTTGATTTGCTGAAATCATCAGCTTGGCTGCAAAGCGGTAGCTACTGCTTCAACTGCACCCGCTACTGGATTAGACCAGTATCAGCTAGCTATACGCCAATTATTTGGCAGGCAAATTTAGGGGTTATTCCAAGCAAACCTACATGACTGTGGAACATCAAATAAACAACATCCTATATAACGCTGATTGTGGACAATATGAATATCAGCGCGGGTACTCCACTCCGGCATCTACATATCCCATGGCTGAGACTACACCTCCTCAAATGTCTGTAAATTCTTCTTATTCAAACAGAGCACAAAGGTTAGCCCTGTACATGACTGAAAATCAAGTACATTCTCCAGTGACTCAAGTGGATGATTCGTCGATGGATTCCGAAGATTTTTGTGATTTGATCCATGACATCAATTATTAGTAATAAACAATTATTGTTTTATGTTTATTACTAATAATTGTTGTCATGGTTTGTTTATTACTAATAATTGATGTCATGGATCAATTATTGTATCTATAATAAAAAATATCCTACCTTGATGTTGTATTTTAATGCCTCCACGATAGCTTGACAGGTCTCTGGAACTATAACACTTATCGATTGCTTAGAAACTCTGAATAAATATTGTAGGCTTGTATAGGAATCTCCGCTGGCTAAAAATCTCAAAGTGATACTTAATCTTTCTTCAACAGAAATTGCTTTCCTGTATGTAGTATCCGTTTTTAATTTTGTACAATCAAATTTATCAAATATTCGAAGTCATTAGGTGCCATACGCGTGAAGTTTTGTATTTACCACTTATGTGTTGAAATCTTAGGTCTCTCATCAAAGCTCTTTCCAAGTCTGTTTCTGTTTCTAAATAATTCCGTTTGCCACCACCGTCTCTGTTTTGGTTTTGAGATTAGAATATTGTGAATGACAATAAACAGACACATGAAATTGCTAAATTCTCGTACACTTCAACCAACTGCGACGACATGTTTGATCGAGAGCAGAAACTGAACTGGGCAATTTGATACGCGATCATGACTATTGTGAAGATACGGATACGGAGCAAATCGGAAGCGTCCACAACTTGATACGGGGCTTGATACAATACGCAGATACGGTACGGTGATCGGATACGGTGATAGGATCGGGCAAATGATACATGTCTGGACCCGGCTTAATCCAATCGCCACACTTATTCGCAGTCACCTGACCACCAAGTTTTGTCTTCAAACTTGCCGTCACCTCAACACGAAGTCCAATCGCCACAATCATTCTTTCACACTCGCCTGAGTCCAATCTCCACATAGTGTCTCACACTTGCCGTCACCTCACCACCAAAGCCAATCGCCAGAATCACTCTTACATTCCAACACCACGCCACCGACCCCAATCCCCACATACTGTCTCACACTCGCCGTCACCTCACCACCAAGGCCAATCGCCCCAACCACTCACACTCGCCAATACCTCGTCACCGAGTTCAATTCAAGTTTATAAGTACCTACCTACATGACCATCATCATCAACAGCCCGTAAGTGTCCACTACAGAACATGGGCCATTCCTGTTTTAGACAGGATATATGTAAGATAAACGAGTATTTTTACGTTACGGAAATTATAGTTAAGTACATACCTTAATGTAATTTTCAAGTACTTTGTAAATCGCATCGCAGGTTTCAGGTATTATTTGAGAGTAGTTGTGACGATATACCCGTACTGAATTTCAGCTCCTATACTCTCTTCCCGATGCAAGATATTTTAAAGTTGCAATAAGTCTCTCTTCGACTGTAACAGCTTTTCTCATCACAGTATCAGTTTTCGTGATGAGACATTTAAAGAAATTTAAGCGTTCTTCAAAGGTTTCGTGATTTAGTCGCAAATATATACGAAAATCTTTGCCATCGAGCGATTTGAATAACTTAATATAGCCGCGTACTCACCTAACCGTGTAACATTTAACGTATCTGCAGGCTTACTTTGAATCCAATATCAATTTCGATTCATGTCAATTTCAATCCAATGTACCTAATTTCAAATTCGACAAATTACCGTACTCGAAAACAATTTTGGTAACATTGGATTGAAATCGGAATTACGCTTGTATTGGCCAAAAATTTTACGTAACACGAAGTTAGCTGCGTTATTCTTAGCAATAAGCATGTTTCATTTATCGTAAAACCGGTGAAGTCGTAATAAATATTTTGTAACTTTTAAATGAGCGTTTAAGTAATAAAAAACATAAAAAGTGTATTTCGACAAACTTAACATATTTTCACACGGTTCTTGTAAGAACAGCTTGATTTACGAACTTTGCTGTAAAGTGTGCTTTACCTTTTTTGTTACACATACTTGAAAATATTTCATAACTCAATTTCAAAATAGTGTTCTGTGATTTCAAATATGTTTTTATTTTTAAGTAGGAAAGTTTTTAAGTATTTCTGAAATACTTAAAGACTTGAAAAGTTTGGTGCTGATTATTTCGAAATAGTTCGTCGTCAGAGTAACATGGCTAATCGTCCAACTCTAGCACAAATTGAAACGTTAGTTGAATTTGTGGAACAAAACGTCGGAATTGTGGAAGGTTTGGAAAGGTTTACGGACAAATCAAGCAAAAAGGAAATAAAGAGGCAATGGGCATCTGTGGCTACAACTTTAAATTCATTAGGAGGAGCAAATAAAGATGGCCAAGGTTGGCTAAAGTAAGTCTATGTGCTCGTTTAAAAAAAATAACTTATGCATGGTTTTAGATTGGGCAGAGAAGAAATGTGCCTTGAAAAATTGTGTGCTCAGCATAGCAAATCCATGAGATGCACTGGTGGTGGTTCTGCTGATGACCTGCCCATGTTATCGGCGTTGGACAAGAGATTAGTGGCAGTAATGGTTGGTCAAGAGTTTGTTGTTGGAGACTCTCAACTTGCAGTTGATCCTTTTCACCAATCGGCAATTATTCATAAAAATGTTGTAAACTTAGTTACTATACTAACTTTTAAATAATGTTTGTTAGTCTAATAAGAAAATGTGTATTCTCTCTGTAGCCTTATAGATAGATTTTATAACCATATTATGTTTGTAAATTTTAGGAACATCAAATGATACAAGCAAACCCTTTTCTCCAGCAGAAAAATAAATTTACAATCAGAAAATTAAGAAGTAGTGATAGGAACTTGTATTTCTATTCCTGGCACCTCCCAGGATACACCACAATCACCTCCGCATAAAAGTAAGCAAATTTTATAATAATAGAATGTGATGAAATTTAAGTACCTATATTATGACCTTGCCTTATGGCATTCTTCTTGGGAGGCCTATGTTCAGCAGTGGACTTGTTAAGGGCTGTAATGATGATGATAATGAAGTATATTATAGTCCCTTTAGCTTGAAGTGGTTACAGACTCGCAATCTGTACGCTTCATACTTATAAGTGGTCAGGGTCACCCACTGATTTTTGTCAACAACCTAGTCATGGATTCAACACCACACAGAGTGATACAAGTACGTGCATAAATGCTAATTGCTGACTTTGCACCCTGTGTGTGGCCTATATCGCGACACTTGAGTAAGCAAATGTAATAAGGTCTGCATGAAAGATGTATTAGAATAAGTTTGTCATTATGTGAGTACATGAGCTTCTGTACGGACATCTCTTAGTTTTATTTTAGTTTTAAAAACGCCCATCGCTCCCGTTAATTTGACTGGCGAGCCGGTAGGATCGCTATTTGCTTGCGCCGTCCGCGAATAAATACTTTTAGTATAGTTTTCCGCGTTCGTGCTGCGAGGCGATCCTGCGAACCAATATAAATTTGTCAAGTAGAAAGCAGCTGAAGAAGACGAAGGTCGGCTGGTTAGTGCAAATTTTCACCATCCTTTCCTTGCCATATTATATATATATAGTTTTGTTATTTTGCAATTAGACCTCTTGCGATATAACGTTATCTGGTTTTACATAAAAATCTGTGAAAATTATACCGGGTGTCCCGTATAGAGGATTTGAAATTGAATATTTTGCAACGGTTGCGCGGGGGACCGGGGAGGTGACAGTTTGGCGCGGCATTTGTGCGGATTGGGTCACGATGTCGCAGTGGACTGGCGCGCACCGCGCTTTCGCAGTTGAAGCGTATTTTGAAGCTAACAAATCGTGCACTGTTGCTCGCCGGAGATTTTGTTCTCACTACAATATTCGTCGCTTAAGTGAAGCACCGAGTGAAAGTTTGATTTTGACGTGGGTCCAGAAGTTCCGTGCAACAGGTTCAACAGTTAACGAGCCACGCCCAGGTCCTAGCCGAACGTCGAGGACTGCACAAAACATTGAACGCGTTGCAAACAGCGTGCAAGAAAATCCCGCCAGTCCTGTGCAAGAGATCAAGTTTGGGCTTCCAAAAACCACGGTGCACCGTATTTTAAGCTTGGACATTAAATTCCACCCCTTCAAGATCCAATTGGTACAGGCACTTAAACCAAATGACTACAGAGAACGCAAAGAGTTCTGTGATAACATGTTGAGCCGATTCCGTACTGTTAACACAATTTGGTTTAGTGATAAAGCTCATTTTCACTTGAATGGTTTTGTCAATAAACAAAACTGCCGCTATTAGCGCCAAGAGGACAAAACCCGCGATTAAAACACCAACAAGCATTGCATAGCCCAAAAGTAACTGTTTGGAACATGTTGATTTTCGTGTACCAGGTCTGAGACAAGAGAATGTCCAACAGCTCAAAAGACTTAAAGAACTATATTTACGTAAGCTCAAATTCTACTTTGAGGAAGATTCATTTTAATGAACAATTGGCAAAGTGCGCTGTAATAATGAGATCATGATTGACAAGTCTAGAGCATTTAAGAATGAAGGCAAGAGACACATTGTGCTATTAACCGTTGAAACAGATTGGTTAAAGCAGCACTTGACTTTGTCAAGGCATAAGTTACCAAAATCTACTATGACAAAAGACTCATCTGATGAGTCTGTTTCCGGAATTGACCTACGCAGTATTTACGCCTTGGATGAGCTCACGGGCTCGGGACCTAGGTTGGTTAAAAATATCTGCTTAAGCGTTTTCAGAAAGTCCGAAAGAACGAGCGGAAAATAAATTAGAACTTGTGTTATTAAAGAATGCACATAAGTTTAAATAAAACTAGTTTTACGGATTTATAATAATAATAAAATATAATAATTAATAAAAATTAATAATTTTAATCTGGAGGTAACTGTGTTAACTATGACATTGGGACGTCAAATACCTCAGTCCCCTGTGACCATGGGTGCTGTAAAACTTGAAACATCGGAATATAAGTTAATATACGCGATAAAATCCGTAAAACTAGTTTTATTTAAATGTGTAGTGTTCGTAAATATAAGAAATCATTATACATAAGTATTTCTCACAAGATAAGATTTGTGAAACTATGTTGAGAAATTGTCAAGCTGCGAACTTGACTTCTGATGAATTTCATCTGTTCATTAGACATTTACGCGACGTTAATATACCAAGTTGCCCATGTGGTAACAAGTCTGTAACTGATGGTTTATGGACTATACATAATTGTAGGTTTGAAGCATGGATGCTAAGACTAGGTCTAGCTCATGATGTTTCCGGCTATCTGCGACCTCCAATTGATTGGAAGGTGTTATCTGTGGTGTTCAAGGCATCCTGGCAGATGTAATATAGGTAGGTTCTAGTATTAGTGGAGTCACGTCCAAAACCTATAATCTACTTGATACAACAGCTCTTTCTGTCAATGGAATAATTGGACCGTTTTTTTTTTTGAGAATTCTCGTGAGTAACCGTAACTGTTGATGGTGATGTCTACCGCCGCATGCTTAGCGAATATTTTATTCCGAAATTAAGAGAAAATCCATCGAACAGCTCTCACACGTGGTTTCAACAAGATGGCGCCACTTAGCGAAGAATTTCCCGGTTGATTAGCTGATTTGGGGACATCGCATGGCCACCCAGATCGTCAGATCTCACGCCATTAGATTTTTTCTATGGGGTTACGAAAAGTGTACGACAGCAACCCGACGGATCTATCGGATTTAAAAGAAAATATCGTGCGAGAAGTGAATGCTATTCCTCGGTCAGTATTGCAGCGCGTCCTCAGAATACTCTCGAAAGATTCCATGAGTGTGTACGTCGCGATGGAAAACATTTGGACGGGTGATATTCAAAAATAAAATCCGCATGTCTCTTTCTTTTATGACAAATATATGTAAATTCTAAAGAATAACCTTCTTTAATTGAATCAAGAAATCCTAAATCTGCCACGGGACACCCGGTATTTAAGAATACTTAAACTTAATAACTAGCTGTATAAAGAAATACTAGGAATCACTTGATAAGTAAGCGCGTCCATGCAATAACGACGCGATAAGAGCTTAACTGTGGGAACAAAGGATTATAACTATTACAAATTATAATTGTAGTGTATGTATGTTTATTAAATTTTTATTGAGGACTCAATTAATTGATATTTGTATTTTACTTATTGTTTTATTTTATGTTGACTATGTTTTGATTGTGAATTTGAATTTTGTGTTAATTATATTATTTTATCGTCGTATTTTATAAAATAAAGTTGTACAAAATGGAAGATCAAGTGCAAATTAAGGTGATTCCTAATGAAATTCTCAAAATTATACCGATATTTAACGGTGATAAGCAAGCACCATTTAAATCTTTTATTCGCAAATGTGACTATATACTAAATAAATATAGGGATCCGATGAACAAAATTTATACGTAATGTACGCGATAAAAAGTAGACTCGTAGGCGACGCTGCAGCACTCTTTAGCGAGCGTGAGGACATTAATTCGTGGAAGATTTTAAAGAACTACTAATTCAACATTTTGGAGACCCTAGGAGTGAAGAATGTATTGCTATAGAACTTGAAGGTTTGCGTATCCGAAACAACGAGTCATTTTTAGATTTCTGTAATAGGATCCAATCCGTTCGTAGTGTTTTAATATTGAAAGTAAATAGATTAACCGATCAGAATAAAAGAGTAGCAAAATTATTATATATATAACACATCTTTAAATGTCTTTGTATAATTTGCCAGAAAATATGTGCGCATTGTTCGCTTAAAAGCGCCCAGTACACTAGAAGAGGCTTTATGTGGTCATGGAAGAAGTCAACTTCCATGAGCAGTATACCTTGCGTAATAAAATGTATAGTAATCCTAGTAATAAACCAACGCCACCCAGTTTACCAAATAATAACCCTACGTTTAAATTCGGTACAAATAATTTTAATTCAATGGTACCGATGGGCTATAAACCCGAATTAACCCCTAACAAATTTAACTTTGACTTTCGCAGGGCCACAATCGAAACTACCTCAATTTAATAATAATCAACAAAATTTTGATACCACCTACAACAATTTGGCTTCCGCCCGCAACAATTTGGTATAAGTCCGCAACAGTTTAACATACGTCCACAATTTAATATGCGTCCCCAACAGTTCGGAATGCAACCACAAACATTTAATAAACCTCAGCAATCCGGTATGCGCCCACAACAATTTGAAACCAACAACAAAACTTTTATAAGCCCAAACAATTTGGTTACAAGCCTCAGTTAAATAAAAATCAATACACTGGGCCCAGTGACGTCACAATGCGAACGGCACCTCCAATTAAAACAAATCAACAATCAACTGACCTAGATAATACTTATTACGATAATGCGTGCGGCGATGTGTACCCAATTTCTTATGATAACTGCTGCTATGAGAGTACCCAAGCAGTGGCCTTAATATTCGAGCTCAATTATGAAAATGAAAATTGACAATAATTCCTGAAGTACCACATGGCATCCCAACCAATATGGACGAAGAGGATTTTCAGATCGAAGCCTCGGAAAGGTCTACGAAAAATAGAGTTAAATTGTAGTACTAATTTGAGATTGTTGTTTATTTATATACCGGAAATCGACTCTAAATTTATGATTGATACAGGTAGTACGATCATTCATTACTCCATCAAAAGCCCATAAATACTTTCCAGAGTACATAAGTCACGAACCATCGAAGTCATTAGCACACATGCATCGAGCAGACATAATCAATTTATTCAAATCCGTCTTTACCAATTTTCAACTGTAACGTAATTCATAAACTATACATTTACAATGTCGACTCTAGATATCTGGCGGTTACGTCTTCAAGAGTACGATTTCGATATTGTATACAAAACGAAAACCAAATAGTAATGCTGATGCCCTCTCGGATAAAACTAAATGCCATAGTCTCTGATGACTTACAATCATTGAAATAAACCTCGACCCTAAAGAACAAAACTACAAAATACCTGACTGAAATAATTGACCAAATTATGGACTTGACGACTGAAAACAGGACGACTCTAAGACAATAACTATAACTGACACATCCGCCACTGTATCCGTCGACCGGTTAGAGATCAACACGAACTACCTGTTACCACCTATATCTACTGATAGTAGTACAGTAACGGTGTATTCTGACAAGATCTGGAATCTAATGGTATTCCTGATATTAAAGGAGGCCATTGATCAAAACCAAACCAAAGGAGTCAATCGTTTTTGGGCCCACTAGAAATTTTCGCGACCCTTAATGGTATTATTATAAAAAAAGATACCAATTTATTATTGTAAATAGCATAAAGCTTTTGAAAATCTAAACGGAATTAAGAAATCTGAAAAAGAGTTGTTTTGATATTTGTGTTCTTGTCATTGGTTCAGATAATGTAATATTAAAAAAATTGTAGTAGAGATGTGCCAACTCGAAGAAACTCGACTGAGTTAACTTGAGTTGAAATTCACGTAACTCGAATAGTACTCGAGTTACGCAACTCGAATTGGCGGAACGAAGTTGTGTCAGTTTTACAAATTATTTTATATTTGTTCCTTCATCCAAGATAATTATTATTACTTAACTTAATAGGTAGTTATATTTTATTGGTATAGACAATTTTCATAAAATAATAACACTCTAACTTTATGACGTAGCATAGTTAATGTTATTAATAATTTAACTATCACGTATTATACTTAATCAGCTTGTTGATTACATAATATATCAATAAATTGTTCGAATTAGTAAGTCGAGTTCATCACTAAATTGTAGACAGACACTGAATTGACAGTAAGATAAAGATGCGACTGAGTAGAATTTGTGACTCGAGTCACTCGGGTTTTATCATGTCACTGTAGTTGTACTCGAGTTTTTGAGTTATGCGAATTAACTATTTACAGTCCCTGCATCGATTGAAGTATATCACTGAGTTGATAATAGCGATTACTTTAGTTAAAGCATTTTAAATAATAATAATAATAATAATACTGTTTGATAATTAAATTACTAGTTTAAGTTTTTTTTATTATAGTTTTTAATACAATATAAAGTGGAGTTTCTATATTAATATACTTTTAAATAGGTACCTTTATTAAATAAGTCATATGTGAATATGAAATAAAATACAAATATTTATTATTTATTTATTTGTAGTATTTCCATGTTTATTTACTGCAGACATGTAGCATTTCAAAATCTATAAACTGCTTTTCGCATATCTTACAAATCGCTTCCATTTTTCAAAATAATGCCACACTGACGATTTTTATTTTGTTGTTTCATTGTTATCATTCATACTTTAAACAAAGAAGTATATTTAAATCACCTCTTATTTTATGCACTCCTTATATGAAGTAAAAAAAATAACAATGATAGCACAATCACGATATTATAAATCAAACTAGGTTCATATTTGACAACAACATGCCAGGTGCAAGTTTCACGCCCGCGGCGTCATATACTATGTGAATTAGTTGATTAGATGATAGAATTAATGATTTAGTGAACTGATATATATCTAGCGCTCTCCGAATCCACACGGTGCGTCGAGTTGACTCGGTAACTCGAGTGCAAGCGGACTCGAGTAAAATTTATTTCACTGAGTACCGAGTTACAGATTCACCTGATTGAATCGAGTGAAACAGAGTTCTAGTTGCATCACTACTTTAAGATTAAAGTATGTGGTTAATAGTTATATACTTCAAAATAATTTTTAGTAGCAAACTAGCAAAATTAATTAATAGCTAAAAAGTTTATACGTGTTTGTTTACAAGACAATAAAATAAATATCGTCTCATCGATGCACAAGTGTTTAACATATAATGGATAATATCTATTTTTCCTTTTATTTTTTGTGGTCGCATGCTAAAATTGCCAATGACATTCAAAATTGAAAATGAAAACTAATGAGTTTAGTTAATTAATATAAGAGTATGTATCACAGAACACAATTACTCTCTAAGGTATGTATGTAATAGAGTATATACTTACACCTAGAATTTTGGAAAATCTAAATAAAATCTATAATTTATGATGAATTATTTAAAAAAATGACAAACACAGGTCTTAGAACCTTATTAGTATGTTAAAAGTGACAAAGTATTAAAGTTTTATGTTATTAGTAAAATCTAAATTAAATAATAGATAGAATAAATACATAAATGAAGTTTTTCTGTATGTTATAAGAAAATTAGAATCTATGGGTCGAGGGATTCGAAGATTTCTCTATTTGATGTAGCTTCATCGGCTTTGAAGAGTGATTCATTTAACTGCATTTAGGTATAAATACCTTATGTATTCAGCAAGTCGCTCCATAAACTTGACAATACCAAATGGCATCAAACATGGATCCTGAATTTATGCCAGCCATAGTAGATAGACAGTATAGATAGTACATATATTTATGTGTAAATAAGTACTTATTACTTGTACTAGAAGCAAATATACAGTTTGCATAAGTATTGTAACTTAGTTAAGCCATTTTTACTTGAGTAATGGTTATATCCTTGTTGATCAGATGCTTCTATTATCCTTAGACTGATGTGTTGTTAACTCTGCAGAAGGAACATTATTTTGTCATCTACTATCAGATAATTAATATAAATATCCTTTTCCCCTACATGAAACTAGTGAAAATAAGAAATCAGACAACTTTTACATAGTCAAATATTGTTGATGTAAATCCATAACTACTATTTGTGTATTTGATCATATGGAGCTGATTAATGGTGTATATTTTATAATAATTTCTTATTTATTCAACATACAGGCAGAGACAACAAAATACTGACAGAAATATGGAAATGTAGTTTATTGACATTGAAGTATAGTATATATAGTCTTATACAATATTCATTTTTTTTCAGGTGGATCGCTTAGAATAAATGTGTATGTCATGAAAGCAAAAATCTTGCCGAGCTGCTCGTAGGCAAAGACAAAAGTATATGGATATTGAATACAACAGTCTTATATTATATCTCACAACATTGATAATATCATTCTGATTCATGTTATTATCAAGTTATTTTGAAAATATCTTTGAAATGATAATGACTGACAATAATAAATACAATTAAATTATACATGTGTTTTGTTATCCTTAGACAACCAGTTTAAAACATCTTACTTCATATTTATCAGTGTGTAATAACATAGATAAACATGATATTACCTAGTCATTTTGGCTTTAATGGTGTTTGGGGTATGATAACTAATCAGTTAATATATTTTAAAACAAAGTTTACACTGCACCTTTACTAATCAACCAAAACATATTAAAACAAAGTCTTGACACCGCACCTGTCTGTCTGTTGTTCACTATTAGATTACACTATAGACTGCTTTGGAAATAATTACAACAATCAGTGGCCTTTTACTTTGTGTTTCATATACAACCAGTTCAAAACAGCTTTCTTACTATATAGCATTTAAAGGTAATATTATAAATAGACATATTATCCGTTATTCATCTTGGCTTTAATCATATTTATTTAATTACTGTAATGGTGTGTGTGATGTATATTCACTAATTAATTAATACCTGTAAAAAATAGTCTCCACACCACGTTTGTTTGTCTGTGCACTGTTTTGCCGGAACTGCTAAAAGGATTTTCCATCTATCTTAAAATATCTATAATTGCTGAATGTACCTACAAATTCGTTTAATACTATTAATTATTAAGCTATTATATTCTATTACACTCATAATATCGGTGAAAACTACTAGAAAATCGCTTTTAGTTTGTTTTAAGGTTATTGCGATATTCATATTTTAATTTTAATTTTCAGAATTCCTTTAGAAGCGATAAAACTAATATTAATTTTGTAATCTACAGATTATAAGAAATAAATCAACATACATTTCATTGAGGTTCACTAAAATTCATGGTGGGCCCATTCTCCATACAAAAGAAACTGTCTCCTTTTAGTTTATACCTGGCATAAAAATGAGGTACAAGTGAGAAATTTATCCAGGATAAACAAAAGGTTCTCGAAGTTTTGCTTCATTTAAGAATGAAGATCTTATTAACAATTTCTTAAAAGAGTACATTAAGCCGAAGATTAAATATTTTATTTATTTCTAAAACATTCAGCATAGAAAAGAATTCTCTAAAATCATTATACAGCTATTTAAGGAGGGAATGGTAGAATTTATTGAATATACAGAGCATGTTATATATGTAGAAGACGAGAGAGAACAAAAAGAAATCATACTGCAACATCATGAGGGAAAAACGTGTCACAGAGGAATAAAGGAAACAATGAGTAGAATTAAAAGAAATTATTATTGGCAGAACATGCAAGAGACGATTTCTGCAGTACTTAATGTTTGTGATGCCTGCAGAAAAATGAAGTATGAAAGAAAACCTATTAAACCATTACTTTAATTAACTCAAACCCAAAATGCCCCCTTTCAAGAAGTTTTCATGGACCTTTTTTCAATTGAATCCGTTTATTACCTAACTTTGGTTGACGCATTTAGTAAGTTAGGACAAGCTATCGAAATCCCAAATAGATCCGCACCGGAAATCGTAAGAGCGCTTATTAAATATTTTTCAATGTATGGAACATCTAAAAATAACCTGATCCCGTAGTGAGTTTAATAATGACCTCATTAAGCAACTTATGACTATGTATAACATACTACTACACATTACTACTCCGAACAACCCGAATTCAACAGGCATAATAGAGATTGGCGAAATACGAACGAAAGTGTACAGACGCAGCTGCTGTAATGGGTTACTCAATTATGGCTTATAACCACACCATACATAGTACAACCGGCCTTACTCCTTTCGAAATCGTTTTCGGTCATACCGATTCTAATTCAACGTTCGCCGCGAATTTCGAGAAATGTTACACCCATCAACTATTAAAAGATCATGCTAAACGTATTAGACATCTATATAATTACATATCAAATAAAATGTTAGAGAAAAAGAAAAGGTAAGAGAACAAAAGGGCGGTGACACAGATCGAAATTTTAGAATAGGAGATGTTATATACGCCAAGGAATCTAACAAGAGAAAAGTAAAGATAAACCGCGAAATAGGAAAGCTGTCGTTAGTGGTAATAAAGAAAGAAATATAGTTCCTGTTAGGATTGATAATAGAAATACTTCAGTGCCAATTAAAAACATTAAACGTCCTCCACAGGTGGTGTATAATAATTCTGACGATGGTTCAGAAAGGATGGGCCTTCAACTTCAAAACTTGAAAAACCCAGGAATCCTGCCTGTCAAACTGGGTCGTGCCTCCTTGCAAATAGACAACTGGCTTGTTATTAAAACTTTAAACTTAAAAGGTATAGGTAGTGATTTAGATTTTAGTATATTAAAGTATGACGAATTCGTTGCGTTGATAGATGTTAATAAACCATATATTCATGAATTTTTAGCTATTCGAACACATGTAGGCTATTTAAGAGATGCAACTAAAAGAAAAATTTCAGCAACTTGTGCCATCGAAAAGATTTAAAGAGGCATTATTGACCCGCTTGGGTCTATGATAAAAATATCAACTGGAAATTTGGATCATGATGATGCCATCCGATATGACTGATTGATTTCTAAACTAAACGATAATCAGATAGTGTCGGATAAGAGAATTACATTGGTCTCCAAAATCTTGGATAGTTTCATCAACAGTACAGAGACCTTACATAACAATACTTTAATTTTAGATGAACGCTTAAAGAGAATTGAAAGAATTGTTAAATTCCTAATTACAAAGAAGAAAACTCCATTTATTCTACTAATGTCTTAGCTATGTTTGACATGTTTTGAGTTATTTTAGAACTATTAACGTAATACTAGGAGAAATCGAAACTGCACTAGCAATCAGTAAGGTATCTTTTCTGCATCAATCAATTTTAACTCTAGGAATTGTTAAATTTATTACAATCAATCGCGACAACTGATATTTTGTTATAACTTGTAAATGAAAGTAACTTAGTTAAATTAGAAATTGTATTAAGGGTAAGGCTTTTATAAAAGGAAACCAGATCACGTTTATCTTAGAGGTCCCTTTAGTACGGAATAAAACATATAGTTATTTCGAAATTTATTAATTGCCAATTGCTATTGCAAACAAAACTATTATAGTTATTCCCAAATACCCATACCTATTGGTGAAAGAAAAAGAATACTTGCCAGTCCCGAGAGCCTGTAAACAAATTGCTTTGGATAATCAATTCCTGTGCAATAACGACGATGTGCTGCTGCATACAGAACAAAGCTGCGTGGAACAGCTCACTGAGTTTCAATCAAACCTCGATGCCTGTGAACAGCATACTGTTGACATTGAATCCTAAAATCCAATGAATAAGCCACGAAAGCTGGATACTAGACGTGAAAAACCGTAGGCTATTTACCAAAAAGTGCAACAATGACGTCACTCATGAACTGTTATGTGGTACTTACATAATCACCGGAGACGATTTCTGTGAAGGCGAAATTGGAAATATTCATTTTAAATACCACCAATCTTCCTCAGATGACCTAAATTACCGAATTTACCCAATGACTAACTCACCAGAAGCCTCCCAGTGACAGTGAAGTGAGAATAAAAGGTATAAATCTAGACGAAACTAAACAATTGGTCCAACTAGTAAAATTTAACAGAATAAATCTCAGTGAAAATGCAAGTGCTATTAACATTAAAAGTGTTAGTTTAGGAACGATAATTTTGTATGTAATTCTACCAATTATTTTCTGTATTTTAATTATAATTGGATATAAACTGTGTGTAATTAAGCAAAATCGTCGGATTTTGTAATTACACACAGTTTGAAATTGCTGATAATTTCGCTCTTGAGGAGGGAAGAGTCATGGATTCAACCCCACAGAGTGATACAAGTACGTGCATAAATGCTATGCTGACTTTGCACCCTGTGTGTGGCCTATATCGCGACACTTGAGTAAGCAAATGTAATAAGGTCTGCATGAAAGATGTATTAGAATAAGTTTGTCATTATGTGAGTACATGAGCTTTATGCGGACATCTCTTAGTTTTATTTTAGTTTTTAATAACGCCTCCACCGCTCCCGTTAACTTGACTACCTTTCAACTATAAACATAAATAAATGTTAACACGCTCAGCGCCAAGCTAAGATTCAATGTTCAGACGATTTGAGAAATATAGAAGACAAATGAATATCAACAAATTGAAAAAAAATAGGAAAACTTCGATGATATGTTTTATAATAGTTTTCCTAACTTTTTTTTCATTTGTTTAAAAAGCATTTTGCAAATTGTGTAAAGTGCATTTAGAACAAAATATAAAATGGACTTTGATAGCAACGACTCTACATATAATCCTAACTATAATCCCTGTGATGACGGCTCCGAAGAGGAAAGCAGCGAATCAGATTCAGCATCAGAAACCTGGAATCTACTTGCTCCACAAAGGAGACAATCCACATTTTCAGATGATATGTTGCCCTCTCTTCCTAATATACAGAGACGTAGAACACTAAGGACACAGTTGGCAGAGCAACATCTCCTGAAATAACAGAGACGACTTGGCTAAAACGAAAGTTGGAAAACATAAAATGGGAGATGCCATCACATGAAGCTCCAGAAAGTATTGAGTACACTGTTCCATTCTCTGGGATGAAGGATATATTCTCTGGCATTCTAGCTCATGCAAAGCCATTGGACTATTTTGAACTGTTTCTGACTAGAGATATTTTAGAGGAAGTATTGACCAAACCAATTTATACGCTGCTCAACAGTTGCTTACAACGGATGCAACTCAAGCAGCCGAACCCATGGGTCCCAGTAACGGTGGATGATATGACAAAATTTCTTGCCCTTATTGGTTGGATTGGTCTTGTAAAACTCCCAAGCATAAAGGATTATTGGAGAGTTCATATGGATTATCGCTTGCAAGATCCGTTATGCCGAGAAATAAATTTGAGCTGATTTTGAAATACATCCACTTTTCAGACAACAGCATTGAAGATGCAGATGATAGACTGAAAAAAGTGAGGAATGTCATTGATAAATTCATTTCAAATTACAAAAAGGCCTATATTCCTGGAGATAAAATTTGCGTTGATGAGTCTCTTATTCCATGGCGCGGAAGACTAATATTCCGCCAGTACATACCAAATAAAGCTGCCAAATATGGTATTAAAATTTTTAAATTATGCACTGACAAGGGATATACTTGGAATCTGGAAGTATACTGCGACAAATCCAAGTCCAAAGAGTCTGATGTATCGGAGAAAACAGTCATGTCTCTCGCAGAAGGTCTGCTTGATGAAGGTAGGACAATGTATACCGATAATTACTACACCAGTGTCTCTAGCATATCGACTGAGACGCAGAAAGACTCACCTAGTTGGAACCCTAAGAGCTAACAGAAAGCACCTACAAAAGACGTTATGTATCCTTACAGAAACTGAAGAGAGGAGATGTGTGCCAAGCAAACTAATGATGGGATAGTAGCACTGAAATGGCGAGACAATCGTGATGTGAGGATGCTGTCTACTAAAACATCTGCGCTCAAGACAGTCACAGTTCAGAACAGGAATAAGCCAGCCATTCTCAAACCGGGTGCATTGTAGACTACAATAATGGAAAATCTTCGATCAATATAAGTGATCAGATGGCAACATATGGCTCAACTCTTAGGCGATTTACGAAATGGTATCGTAAGCTGTTTATGGAAATTTTGTGGGGAACTTCTCTGGTGAATGCTCATTTCCTCTATAATCTAAATACATCAGCAAAGAAAATGACAATCACAGAGTTCCGAGAACAGGTTGTTGTAGATACGATTGACAAGTGTTCTCAGAGAGTAGATATAGCGCCTATACCTTCAACATCAAAAAGGAAGGCGAATGTGAAACTACCTCATAGACAATAAGGTCGGTGAAAAGTTGGTTCGTGGACGCTGTAAAGAGTGTTATAATATGTATGGAAGGGAGGGAAAAATTATAAATGGCAAGAAGGTTAGAGCAGCACAGGTTGGAACGAAGTGCTCTATCTGTGATATATTTCTATGCCGAAAATGCTTCAACAAAACTCACTAGAACAGAATATTCATAGAATTTATATTCCCAAGATTTTTAGTTATTTTTCAAACATGGTTATAAGAGGATTACGGAGAATTTTCCTTTTAAAGATGATTATTAGTTGTAAGAAATGTGTTTATAATTTTGATTTTTATAAATAAAACTAGTGCAAAACAATTTTTTTTCTTCCAAATTAAATCTTCAATATCTCAAGCACCATATGTCCTATCGCTAACCCAAAACAACTAAAAAACTCTCTGAGCCAGAGGATTTTTAGCAGTAGAAAATGTATAAGCGTGTGCATTAGGAATACACAAGGCAAAACCAAAGGTAGGCTGTGAATCGTGAGCGATACACAATGTTTTGACAGTGTGTATCATTAACAATACACATGGCGCTGAACGTGTTAAGTATGTCAATTTCTTAAGTAGGTGACAGTGTTTCAAAAGTTTGAAAGACCTTTATAAATTCTTGTGATGCTTAAAACATTCAATCCAAATATTTCATCTCAATATTAAATGTTCATATTTTATGGTTATGGAATTGATGCATTTATATCTGAGACATCTGTTTTAAAATATGCTTTATTTAAATTTCAGAATCAAAACTTAAATCCATGCCACGTGTCAGGCAATGTCATTCAGTCACAAGAAATAATCAAGATATGGAACGACTGGTACAAATTGAGGAGCAACGTGTCAGGGTGGCAACTATAACTCCACAAGCATTTGCGGAAGTTTCTGCGGCATTAGATCGTAATGTACAAATTCAGGAGCAACGTGTCAGGGCAGAAACTATAACTGCACAAGCATTTGCAGATGTTTCTGCTGCATTAGATCGTAATGTACTAATTCAGGAGCAATGTGTCAGGGCAGAAACTATAACTGCACAAGCATTTGCAGATGTTTTTACTGCATTAGATCGTAATGCTCTAGCTGTTGAAAATATAGCCAGAGCCTTAGAGGGTTTATCTGCTGTCATTAATAATGGATTTGCAAACAAAACACAACAACATCAACAATAGCATTTCTGTAAAATTTTAAATAAAAGGACTTACTTAATTTTTATGGGGATTTTTTCATGTTTATTTTATTTATTTTTTTGTTTTTAATTTCATTTCAATTGTACACTTAAATTTTAATTTTGTTAATTTTAATTTAAAATTTTAACTACCTATGTAATGTATTACAAAAACATATTTTTCATAATGCCATGTAAGATATGGCAATTTAACAATGAATCTTACTAACTAGAAAGTTTAAATGTAAGTAAAATAGATAACTCAAACGATATAGGTCTAGCAGTTAAATATTGATATGCCAGTAAAATTAGTTTTATAAAACATAAAAAGTTATGTAAGTAATTATATTTTCTTAAAATATTTTGGTTATTTATATTAAATAAAAATATTGGTTCAACAGTCTTACAATTTTATTTCGAAATCACAATTAAAATTAAGGTATAAAAAACTCATTAATCAATCAATCCTTGTAAATCACATACTTAGTCTAACATTTTCAATAATAACACATTTATAACAGGTATAGAAATCTCCTTTCATATTACATTAAGGTAACAAGTAAGACCATGTTTTAAAAATCATATTAATTTTGTCATAATATACACAAGTGATGGAGTTTAAAACGATAAGAATACAATTATACTTAATGAGTAATTAAGTGTGATAAAACATAATTAATACTACAAGGTACTTAATATTACATTATTCTAGCAGTAAAGAGATGTTGAACTAAGGCAGCTCTTTTTCAATTCCTCTCCTTAGTTCAGCAGTCGATGTGATATTTAAAGGTTCTTGAGGAATGGAGATATTTCCTGAGTCATCTGTTTCGATTTCATTATCTTCTAACTCCTCATGCATGAAATCATATCTTTTATTACACATTATGTAGGACACAACAAGCAATCGTTATTTTTCCTGCTACGTTAGGGTGATAATGCAACACCCGATGGCCCAGAAAACATCGCCATCTATTTTTAACCTACCTATTGTACGCTCTACAGTGTTACGTGCTGAACAATGCAACTTATTGTAATATTCTTCAGCAAAGTCCATGTCAGCATTCAGTATTGGAGTCATCATATACTCTCTTTGAGCATACCCTGAGTCACCTAAAATAAAAATAAAACAATGTATGCTATGGTATGATTTAAACATCACCCATGATGTTCTTCTTCGCATTTATTATGCTCATCTGATAAATACATTTTCTCCTGAGCTAATCAATGAAATCATATGGTTTTTAACTGGATACTGGTTCCATATAAAACTATCATGAGAGGCTCCGCCAAAAGAAGCATCTACTGACAGTATATTTAAATCAGCATCACATATCTGGAAATTAATTAAATATATTTTCATCACAAAATATTATTGTAAGATATTTTCAAATTCTTACAATTAAAACATTTCTTGAATGAAAATGCTTTCTGTTGAAAAACCTCTCTTCATTTTCTCTGGGTCTAACAATACTTATGTGTGTACCATCAATACAACCCAAAACAGCAGGTATATTAAATTTTTATAAAACCTGAAAATATATTTGAAGAACTTAACGAACATACAAAACAATAAATATTTTAAAATAAGTACATGCAAGTAATAGTACCTTCGTTTTATAGCGTCTCGTACTTGACGTGTTTGCGGAAATCTTATCCATTTACCAAGGATATTATAATTATTAAGAGCATCAGTCACTTATCTGATGGCACGAGACGCAGACTGCTGTGACATCAATGTGCCATATGTTCCACCTACTAATCTTTGGTAACTTCCAGTAATTTACTTAGTAACACAGTTATTTACCTATATATTTTTTCTGTTAAATAGGCACCTATAAAAGAATAAGCAAAAATAGGAGTTAAACTACTTACTTTATATTTAGGTGATACAGTATATCAATTCTTCTCTTCGGAGATTGCATATACGGCTTTAATTCATTAATTATTTCTTCAATAAAGTCCTTAGTCACACGGTAATTAGATTTAAACTCACTGTAACGGTGCATCTGAATGCACCCTTACAAATAATTATAATTAATTAAACATAAATAGATAATAATATAGATAATAGTAATATAATATGCTAATCTAAAAATAAAAACTAATAAATTATTACATATTGTTAATTTAAAATAATTATTCTACGGAACCATAGAATAGTTAATTTAATCCGTGACCATTTTGCTCACCGATCTCTAAAACAAAAGACTCGGTAGGATTCGGACACGACCACGAGTCCCCGTTCGGACCATTCCTTGTTCATTTCTACCTGAGACTGTTTGAAGTTCGCAACGCGCGTGAGCCTAAACTAACGACCATTGAACTTGCTACCTACATTCAAAATTTAAATTATTCAAGTGCAGTTGATCCCTCTGGGGTGAGTTCTTATTTATTTATACATTGTAACTGTTCTGCTTAGTTCCTATCTCTTCTGCTGAGGCTGCTTAGTGCTTAGCTTTAGGAATTTTTAACTTCCTAGAAGGGGTGCTGGAATTTGACTAGGGCATATAGTACTATTGGAAGTTTCCTAACGCTGCCCTCCGTCTGGGATTCCAGGATCTACCTACTACTTAAGTGCAACCTGCTTGCCGTGCCGCGAGCTAACGGGTGTTGGCCTACCCTCCTACTAACGGCCATCATCACCGTCGGGCTCCGGTATCTTCGGCTCCTTCTACTAGCTGGCTGTTTACGATCCTGACTTTCTGCGGACACTCATGACAGACAGCTTCGTTCATCGGAGACTCTTGCTCTCTTTATACCTTCACCGTTCGAGTTTCATATCTTCATCGTTTGTTGTCCAAGCTGCGCGCCTATGGAATGACCTGCCTGAAAAATTAAGACAACCTACCTGCAAACAAACATTTAAGAAAAACATTCGAGATCATTTTCTAAAATTGCTTTACAACTGCTAATGTTTCCGTCATCATTAGTATATTACGTATCTTTATGTATTGTATTATATTATATTTTCTTTCAATATATAAATTTATATACTTGTGTATATTGATATATGTATATATTATTGTATGTATGTATGAGTGTATATGTATGTATATATGTATATGTATGTATAATATGTATATGTATGTGTGTATGTATATTTATTTGTAACCGCCTTCGTAGTTATATCACTGCCTTAAGGTTGACTGGCAGAGAATGCTTTTAGCATTAAGTCCGCCTTTTGTTCCTCTACTTTATGTGTAAGGTTCAATAAAGTTTAAATAAATAAATAAATAAAACAGCGCTCGGACTTCGCCCCTACGTCAGGCCAGTGATCCCTTCCTAGAACCTTACTTGTACGTGTGCGGAAGTAAGATAAATACCTTTCCTCGTTATTTGTGGGAACGCAATTGATAATCATAAAAATAATATAATTAACCAAAATGGCGGCGATGTGGTTAGCCACCCATCACGTCTCGTTTTCGCGGGAGCGAAAAGCGGCCCACGGAGAGCCGCTTCGCTACGTTGAATGTAAGAGGAGAATGGATGGTAAGATAGATGAAGTATGTCAGATGATGGATGAACGATGCATAGATATTCTGTGCGTGAACGAAACCAAGAGGAAAGGATGTGACACCACGGTTCATGGCCTCTACACGGAGTTGGTGTGATTCTTTCATCTCGATTAGTGGAATGTGTGATGGAGCAGGAATGTGTAAGCCCAAGACTCCTCTGGATTAGGTTAAAAGTCGGACTCACTCGCTTGTTTATCCTTGGAGTCTATGCACCGACGGATCTGCGCGAAGGTGGGTCATTAAAAGCCCAACAAGAGAGAGAGGAATTTTGGGATAGCATTAGAGAGGTCTTGAATAAATGCGGAGAAAATGAACGGATCGTGATGTTAGGGGACTTTAACTACTTAGTCTTAATTAAACATAAACACCTATGCATCATAACAAAGGAAAATACGTCTAGTTTGTTGCGACTTTGTTTTATTGGTAGAAAATACAATATTTCTTTGTTATGGTGTAAATTAATAAAATTCATACGTTTATTTTTCTCCAAATTCAATGTTCACACCTATTTTTAATATCTTAAATTAAATTTTTAGATCTTAAAACATACATAGGTTTAATTTGTATTCTTCTATCAATTATTCATAGTTTTTTTCTTCATTCTAGCTATTATAGTTAAGTAGCTATGTAGGTTTTTTCTTACAACATGCGAGCGCGGTATCAGCCGAATCAGGGCCGCGCGTATCTGAACGTACAAGGCTGCAACAATCGCGCGGGCTGGACGCTTAACGCCCGAAATTAATAATCTATCTCGTATCCAAGATTGACCGCAGTCTTGATTGCGGTGTGTCGTTGGATTGATCTCCAATCCGCGTGCCAATAACTCAACTCAGCAATCCAATTTTTTTCGACGACAGATTTCTAACAACCCGTTCCTCTTGACCGTTCCTTTGATGTAAAATATCGATTGCATAAAACTTTATTAAGTGTGTTTTAAAACGATTCATTCACATAATTACTAAAAATGTTTCTAAATAATGTTTGTTGTTAGTACAAGTAATATTATGTCTAAAATTTACGGAAATTATAATTTCACAGTCTAGTTTTGGTATTAAAACTATGACATTATTTAGTTGAAATGGAACGTGTGACGTAAGCGTCTTGCATTTGAACTTGACAATGACATACTTTGATTTTTGATATTGACAAGACATTTTGATTTGATTATGAGTTGCGACTTTAGTTATTTCCGTGTAGCAAACTTCAAAAATATTATCATCTTGTTCTATATAAATTAGTAATTATACTAATAATACATATTGTTTTATCTGTTATGGTTCTAAGTTGCGCGCGCTTTCATAATGACGCTTACTATTCCCGCCTTATTTGTAACATTGTTGTTAATCATTGTAATTTTCTTTTACTAGGTAAAAGGTAAACCTCTTACAAAAGAAGAGTCTAAGTTTTTGCTTGACCTAATAGAAGGTAGCAAAATAATTACCACCAAAACCACAAACGCCACCAATAACAAACTCAAATCTGAAGAGTGGATTCGTTTGGCAGAGCGATTCAATGCCACAGCTGCGATTTGGCTGAGAACACCACAGCAATTGCGTTTGAAGTGGGAAACTTAAAGAAGAACTCGCGCAAGCGCAGCACCAAAATAAGGATGAACCAAATTAAGGTTACATACTTCTAACATATAATATATATCTTTATACATAGTCTATAACTTCCAATGGCATGTTCTAAAATAATGTTAAATCTTATATTCTTATTGCAGACTGGTGGTGGCCCTGCTGACTATATACCCCAGATGACATATTAGACCGGGTGACCAGTCTATTAGGAAGTAAAGTCAGTGGGTTTACTGTACCGTTTGGGGTGACAAGGAAACAGCTTGGTTTAGTGTTAGTGGTGATGGTGGTGGTGGTGATGGTGAAGGTGGAATAAGTGGTGATAGTGAAAAATTTGGAAACGTGACGATGCAGACACCACAAATTTTAACAGATTTAATGAAACCACAATCTCAACACCATCTAATGAAAAGGTATTGAGACTGTGGTTGCTGATTACCAAGTATTGGAGGTGGTTGACCAAAATTTGATCACTCCAAATAAAACCAAGAGGCTTACATTTGCTACACCTAGAGCAGGAAGTGGTTGTTTTATGATTTTGGATTTATGAATGATTAATAATTATTTTGATTAGCTCTGATGTATCGCCCTTCCTAACTTTCTTTACATTTATGTAATAAAATATTGATTAATTTAACCTTGTGGAAGATTATTTATGTAAGGCTTATTTGTGTTGGAGCAAGTCACAGGAATTAACGGAAGATCTTTTCTGAGATAAACTCTTTATTTTAAAAGGTATTATCTCATCAAAGTATCTTAACCACCTTACTGAGTTGGGCATAATTGCTTATTCTTCACACTGTGGTCTTCTAGCTGAGATGACAGAATTATATGAACACTGATGTCTTTGATACAGCTAAATTATAAACACAGCCCCATTATTACATCCATGATATTATTATATGCTAAATTTTATTAAAACAAAATGAGTGCACTTATATTGATCTCATATTTGCTTTGTATTCCAGTGAAAAGAAATTAAAGCCAGATGAGAACAGGACTCATGAGGAACTTAGCTATAGCAGAATATTATTCAGCCAAAAAATGTTTAGATGCCAAATTAAATAATATTAATTTAGAAAATGATTCCTTAACATTAAAATATTTAGAGCTTAAATTGAATAATGAAAACTTAAGTTAGAAACTGAGAAATTAAAATTAGAATTAGAGATGTTAAGAAAGCAGCAATAATGTGTAGTGTAATATAATAATTATAATACTTATTTAGTCTGTAGCTTAGTAGTAGTAAATTTGAATTTAAGATTTTATAATAGATTTAGGAAATTTGGCATCTAAGTAGGTATTGTTTTCTGGCTATGTATGGCCTTATTAACCCAGCTATCGAAGAATTGTTCTTTATATTTTATATTTGTTTTACAGAAGAGGGACATAAGACCAATCAATGATTTAAATTTAAGGAAATTAATATATTAACTTTAGCCTCTCAATACATTTATGAAAGTGTAATGTACAAATACAAAATAAAAGTAGTTTTACAAAAATAAGTGATATTCATAATGTAAATACTAGGAACACACAAGTTAGTAGTACCAGCTACTGACTCCACTGAGTCAGTATGCTTTTATAACAAAATCCCAGAAAACATACAAACTTTGATTTGCTCAAAGTTCAAAACTTTATTAAACTAAGTTTGTATATAAAGGATTATTATAATAAGGAATTTATGGATGATAATAACCCTGGGAATGAGGTGATTGTGAGAATGATTGTTTTGTGTTGTTAATTGTGTAACACTTAAGTTCAAAAATTTATCACCATCATATTATTGTTTAATTTTATACTGTTATTTTGAATAAATTAATTTGACAGATTTTATTGTCTTTAATTTGTACTTGTTTTTAATTCCTAAGCTTTTATAAATAATAATTTAAAATTAAAGAATTTGTACAACCAACTTCAATATAAATTATTAGGATAACTTAAAACTATTGGTCAGACTTTGATCAAATTTATATGGGACCACATGAGAAGCACCAACTTTCAAATAAAAAAGAATCATCGAAATCGGTTTACCTAGAAAAGTTATGAGGTAACACACAAAAAAACACAGTCGAATTGAGTACCTCCTCCTTTTGAAGTCTGTAGAAAATAATTTTATATGCATAGAGTGAATACCTACCGGCGTTTAACTTAAAGTCAAACTTATAAATGACTATTTTCATTAATACTAACTGAGTTACTTTAGCAATTGTTTATTACAGTATTATTTGTTGACACCTAAATTTTAATAATGCATACAATTATAAGGTCTTATTAGTTTCGACCAGCTTTTAGTAATATTTTATTGATTTGTGTAATTCTTTAGAATATTTGTATTAATGCAATAATCATCAAAATAAGTAAAATCTTCATATATTTATTTACTGTATTCCTATAACAAAGAATAAAAGTTAATGCCATTAGGCATCTCTACTAGTCAACCCATAGTTCTATTTTTTGTGAAGTAATTATGTTATTATAAAATAATTACCTTTCTATTATTAATCTTTTCAAATAATTTTTGAAATAAAATATTAATTATGATACAGGACAGGAATTGGATTTAGGTAGACTTGTTCTTTTTGTAGCATGGGTTTAAGATTAAAACTGAGACCTGTAAACTTATTTGACATAATTGATTCACTGTTGAGAGCCTTACCTCAAATTGGAAATAAATTTTAACTTAGGTTTAAATTTGTATGTAATAAAGCAAACATTGATTAGAAAAGTATTTATTTATCTAAAAATTATTTATAAGGGCTGCTCTTTCACTGACATCTTGAACTCCGAAAAGTACACATCTTCATTTATTTCCATTGTTGGCAGCTCCACTTCTGAAGGAACTTCTCTAAGTTGTGGTTCCTACAAATATTGTGCAACACAGCGGTGGCAATTATTATTGACTTAACCTTAGGCAATGATAAACAGTGTTAATGCACAACAGGGAAGCGACGCCCAGACACCAAATGTTCTGAGAAAAGATAAAAGTATAATATTAGAATTGACCTTTTAAATGGATTATGAAATATCAAAAGCTCAAGGTTCAAAGCTCAATGACTATGAGTAGACTGTCATCTAAATAATTACAATGCAAACTTCATTCCATTTTCCCATCCTCGTTTTATCTCCACTTCATATGGGACCACCTCTGAAGTCCATAATATAAACTATTGAATAAAAAGCAACATTAAAGTTATTTCTCAATTGATAAAGATATATATATATGAAAAATATAGTAGAATTGAGAACCTCTTTCTGCTAAAAAAAAAAACCTAATACTTATACACTAATATCTAAACAAAGTAGCTACCTTTCAATAATATTCCTAGTTTCTATGTGTGTTTATTATAGCGCTGTTCAGCTTCAGTAACAGCATTTATAAGAGGTAAGACAATATGGCCTGTTTGGGTAAGCACTGTCACCAAGCATCCAGCGGTTACCAAACAGACCTGCATCACATTGGGCTGAAAATAAAGACATATTTAATAAAGTAGATTATGATAACATTGAAATATAACAAAAGCAAATAAAACTATTAAACCAGTCAGAAACCTCTGAGAATTGAGTTGTTAAATATTGTGGCATCATGTGTCGAGCTTGGCCAACGGGCAATCACATTCATAAATCTCAAATCAGTATCACAGATTGCTTGGACATTTAAGGAAAAGTAACCTTTACGATTCCTAAATTCTTCACCAATTACATGACCTAGAACAAATCATAGTTAGTGTATCTTTTTAAATAGAATAAAATTGTCAAACAAGCATGCAGTTCACCTGATGGTAAGAAAATACTGTTGACCATAGACCTACATCTGCTCTCCATTTAAAATAAAAATGTAAATGCATTGTCACGTTTGAGGATTGAGATAAAATATGCCTTTATCTCAATAAAACACTGGTATTCTGTTTCTGTGAGTGTAGTTCTTCCTTTGAGCCAACCTTCCTAACACATGTAGAATAGTGTATGTTCGATTTATATATGATATTTATGAATAGAAAATATACAATTTTAGTCTGTTTAATATTAGGAAATACTCACATGGCGATTGGATTCGTATATGAGTGCAATCAATTGCAGCAAGAACTCTAGGAAATCCTGCAATATGGTTGAATTTTTCAGCACTTTGTTGGTGTACTACAATGTATTCGTCATACAAGTTGGTAATTGCTGATGATATATCACGAATTAATCTGCCTGCTGTGGATATAGATACTCTAACAAAGTCCGCTACAGATATTAGCATCGTGCCTAACGCATAAAATCGTAATGTTAATAAAAGTTGATGAAGTGGCGATACCCCACTGTTCCTGAAAAATTAATACCATGTAAAGTAAGGTTAAGTACTATCTTTTGAAAGCAAATTGCTTTGTTTAATTTAATGTTTTACATCATCTCCAAGATTATTTACCTTGTGGAGGTCACACGAATAAACGGCATCAATTTCATTAATAGCAAATTGAAAGCAGGTTTGGATAACCTAAACCTAAACATGAACTCTGCATCATCCAGACTCTGCATGTAGTTTAACCTTCTAATTTTTCGTGACGAAGCGCGGTGTCTATCTTCAGCGTCGCTATCAGTATCCCAATCGGATAATTGAGCCAGCACCTCCAAATCCCTGTCATCACTATCACTGTAAAATATCGATATTTCCATTTTCTTCTTTTAATAAAATTAACGCTGTGACGAAATCCCCGTATTTCTTGGATTGCAATCCCGATCGTTTACACCGATCAAAACAAATGTCAAAATCGACAGATAGGTTATTAACACGCGCAAACTGTCATTTTCGAACAGAGGCCAATCGTTTTTCTGTGATCCGCCCTCTATAGGATAGATTGATTTTTAAGATAGCAAACTCAATGCATAGATTGTTTATTGGCACGCTTAACCCATAAAATAGATTAAAATATCAATCGTAGATAGCTAAAATTGGATAAGGATTGATTATTAATTTCGGGCGTGAGGATATTAATGTAATTTATATGATGTAAAATATTTCTTCTATTTCAGGTCATACCTTAAACTTTCAAAATGTATTAGGAATACCTAAAATGGTTCTGCAAATACCTAGCTTAAGTGTACTTTTAATTAATTAAATATCCTTTACCTATCTATGCATAATCTTTTATTAAATAATAAGTATTTATTTAATCAATATTTTGAGCTCTGTGATGAATGCTTCCCGTGTAGTGGCGGGTAAGAATACTCACTACCCCATATCTTCCGTGGGTGTCGTAAGAGGCGACAGAGGAAACTGAGGCAGAGGATGGCAGCAGCATCTTTCTGATATCAGCAAAACAACAATAAAAACTGCGGTTGCCAACCCGCTCGCCAAGCGTGGCAACTATGGCAATTTTATTAAATAATAAGTATTTATTTAACACTTTAATTGCCGAGCTAATTTGACCTATATATTCCATTTGGGCCATTTGGTATATAAATAGTATATGCTCTGATATATATGTACACATTTTTTTTATTATGTGCTTATTTTGGAAATTATAAGGGTTTTTTTGTTTGCGGTCACCGGTGGCCGTCGCGGCGTACAGATTGAAATTTGCTTCACAGCGCCGCGCGGGTCATTTCGCCGGTCACCTGTCTCTTTCTCACCCCTTTCTCTGATTGGCGGGACGGAGCGGCTAGCGTGATCGCGCGTGACAATGGTTTAGTATGTTTACGGAAGTGCAGCGTGTTGTTTATTTAAATTACGAGTGCACAAATAATTATCTTTTACAAGTATTTAGTTCCTGTTTTGTGTTCGTATAATGGAATTTGATAACTTTGAGTTGACACAGGACGATCTGTCGTATTTCGACCAATTGAGTTAAAATTACCAAGAAAATGACGATATTGTGCCGATTACTGTGTGTGAAAATGTGGATTTTGCTTTTCCATATATTCCTGATATTAGTTCCGATTCTGATAATGAGGATGATTGTTTACAAACAGTGCGTAATAGAAAACGTCACCGCATTGTGTCTGAAACTGAAAGTGAGGATGAAACAATACAGCCGTCGCCTCGCGGTACTACGTCATCTTCGGGAAACTGGTACTCCATCTGGTAATCAACCGAAAATAATACCTTTACGGAAACCCAGGTTTCAAGCCTCTTTCACGCCATAGCTTGTCATGTTCTGGTCCAAGTGATTTTATAGCTTGATGGTACCTGACGATATTTTGAACGCATAGCGAGAGAAACTAACATATATGCCCAACAACTTATATCGAAAGACACGATAAAAAGAGTTTCGCGATTGAAAACTGGACAGACACAAACAAAAGTGAAATAAAAATTGTTTGGCCTCATCATGTACATGGGGCTTGTGACTACCAAAACTGAGTGACTATTGGTCAAATGACGATATGTTCGGACAACAATATGCTAAAAAAGAATGAGTCGTAATATGTAGATTTGAATTGCTTTTACGCATGCTTCATTTTTCTGATAATACCCAGGCTACGTCACATGACCGCTTGTACAAAATCAGATCCTCGTTGACGAACTGAATGTGAACTTTAGAGCACATTTTACTCCGGATATTTCCTATGTGTTGATGAAAGTATGATACCTTTTCGCGGGAGAATAATTTTAGACAATATTTAAAACAAAAAGACATAAGTACGGCATTAAAATATTTAAGTTATGTACAGTTCCGGGTTACACGCAATCTGGAAGTCTATGCTGAAAAACACTGCGATACAACAAACACTACACCGACTAGGTTGTTATGTCGACACTTTGTCGACACTTGTTCCAAAAGGACATGTATTGTACACGGATAATTGGTACACAAGTATTGATTTGGCTGAAAAACTATTACTGGAAGAAATGCATTTGGTCGGAATGTTGCGCAAGAATAGAAAAAATTACCGAAAGATGTTATGAATGCAAAATTAAAACCAGGAGAATACAGTGCAGCTGAAATGACAAAGGGATCACTGTGATGAAATGGCGTGATAAGAGAGATGTCCTTGTTACTAAAACATACCACAAAATTCGTCACTACCACAATTAAAAGAGGACAGTCAAAAGAAAGCCAAAGATAGTTGTCGACTATAATAAAGCGAAATCTGCAGATGACCTGTCAGATCAAATGACAGCTTATTCGTCGCCATTACGGAAAACTGTCATGTGGTATCGAAAGTTAGCTTGCGAACTACTACTCAACACAGCTATGGTAAATGCCATGGTTCTGTATAAACAAACCACGAAAAGAACATTTCTGTCGTTCAGTTTCGTAAAGCAATTGTGAGATATGTTGTAAAAGCTGATGAGGATAAAGAAATGTCTGAAAGTGCTTGAAACGTCCTAAAAGATTAAAACACGAACTAAAAACAAAAGAAGGCAAAGTTCGCACAACAAGAAGATGGTGTCAGGGTGCTACAAAATAAATGTTCAAAACATGGGCAGGAACATTGCTAAAACAAAACTAAAAAGTAGCCACTTTTTGCCCCGACTGTCCGTAACAGCCACATTATTGCTTGACCTGTTTCAACAGGAACATCGTTATTAGATGATTGTTAATTTGACTGAAAACAACCCGATAAGATTACTTTCTTGTCCATCTGTTTTTCTTAGCTTGTTTCTTTACATAATTATTATTGAAGAACAGAAGTGTATTTTCGTTGTTCCAAGGGAGTTTAGAAAAGTTTTGACTTTTGTTAAGTTTTCAATACTATTATATATATTTTTAAATGTCTAAGCACCTATTTCTTGATAAATATAATGTTTTTTTTTAACTTAATTAAATATAAAAATAAAATACATTTTCATTTATTTCCATTCAATTTTACGAAAATTTACTTGAAAACTTATAAAAATTTAGAAACCAAGCGCTCAGAAATGTTCCTGGCGCCGCGCGGGTCATACGTACGTACTGTAAAATGCCAGTTACGAGTGACTGCCGGCTCTCAGAAACGTTTCAAAACTAGTCTTCCTTACCGGTCACCGGTGACCCCATGGCTCCAAGAGAAGGGTATGATGCCGGTCACGGTGACCCCACGACGATTAATGTGTTAATCAATATTTTGAGCTCTGTGATGAATGCTTCCCGTGTAGTGGCGGGTAAGAATACTCACTACCCCATATCTTCCCGGGTGTCGTAAGAGGCGACAGAGGAAACTGAGGCAGAGGATGGGCAGCAGCATCTTTCTGATAACAATAAAAATAGAAAACTGCGGTTGCCAACCCCTCGCCAAGCGTGGCAACTATGGCAATATACCCCAATGAATAAAGTTACGAAGACGGCCCCAGTCCCCGGCGGCCCCGCTATTCCTGGCTACGGTGGCGACCATGGTAACGGCCGGGCAGGGGTGCTAAGAATCTCCGGTGGAGGTTCGGTTGCCACCCACGACGACTCGACGTGAAACTTATAACGCACGCACCCTGAGAACTGACGAGAAGATCCTGAGCTGAAGAAGAGATAGACAAGTTGCGCTGGAATATTATAGGATTATCCGAGGTCCGAAGAGAGGGGAGGACACGGTAATCCTCGAACCCGGCAACAACTGTTCTATCACCGGGAGGGCGACCATCTGGTCCCAAGGAGGTGTCGGATTTATCGTCCACAAGTCTCTTGTTAACAACGTTGTAAAGATTGGGAGTGTGTCGACGAGGGTTGCGTACCTTATACTCAGAATCACCAAACGGTATTCGCTGAAGGTCATACAGGTTTACGCACCAACCTCGGCACACCCCGATGAGGAGGTGGAGGAAATGTATGAGGATGTCTCTAGAGCCATGCATTCCTCCAAAACCCACTATACGAGGGGTAATCCAAAAGTAATGATAATCGGTTACTTCAGGTCCGCATAAAAATCCAAAAAAAATATTTTTTGCTTGCTTATATACTCACTACGTCAGCCTAAAAAAATCATATAAATAGATCACGATTTCCGGGAGATACATTCATTTGAATACGAACTGTCAAAGAGATAACATCAACATGGAGAAAACGAAATTAGAGCTATCATCAAGTACCTCTGTTTGAAAAAATGTCTTCAAAAGACATACACAGTGACTTAGTGGAAACATTAGGAGACTCTGCTCCTACATATTCTACAGTTGCACGCTGGGCCAAGGAGTTTAAACTGGGCAGAACATCCACTGAAGATGAACATCGCGAAGGACGCCCATCCACGTCCTCACTGAAGACAACGTGAAAAAGTCGAAGATGTTGTGTTGGCAGATCGAAGAGTGACCATCAAGCATGTAGCTGAGGTCACAGGGATCTCATAAGAAAGAAATAAAGAAAGAAAGAAAGAAAGAAAGAAAGAAAGAAACATTTATTTGCACAGAATACAGGTGGTACCAGATTTAACAGTGGTGCATAGTTCAAGCTATATTCTGCCTTTAATAGGCATGCAAATATTTATAATTATATAAAGCAATTAAAATACAATTATATTACATACAAAAATGTCAAGTTATGTTATTATTTAGCATATTTATTATTATTATTATTATATTACATTATATTTAATTTTACAAATAATCATGTACATTAGTTTTATGTTGCATAAATTCTTGTATCGTATAAAAACACTTATCCACTAGCCATTTTCTTAACTTAATTTTAAAATATTTAAATGGAAGTTCCCGTAGACTCTTAGGCAGTTTATTAAAAACTGATATGCACATATGATATACATTCCGTTTATTTAAAGTTGTTCTACAAGATGGAATCATTATTTTAGTAGGATCTCTTGGTCTGTATTTAGTAACATGATCCCCTTTAAATTTAAAAAAATCATTATACTTCCTTACAAAGACTGATACCTCAAGAACATACATGCAGGTCAATGTCAGTAAATCAAGTTTTTTAAATAGAGGTTTACAGGAGTCAAGTGGACTTGCTCCACAAATAGCTCTTAAACATTTCTTTTGTGCAATGAATGCTTGACCAACATCAGTCGAATTCCCCCATATTATTAACCCATATCTCAGGATTGATTCTACATAGCCTTTATATGCTATACCTGCAGTCTTTTCATCTGATACGGTCCGAAGCTTTCTAAGGGCATAGGCAAATCTGCTTAGTTTGAGACAAGCATCATTTACATGTTGTTTCCAATTACAAAATCTATCCAAAGTTATACCCAAGAATTTTATGCTGTCAGCTTCTTCTATAATGTCATTTTCTATTTTTATGTTAATGTTATTATCAGGGCGTTTACTTTTATTCGTACCAAATTTTATGAATTTTGTTTTTGACAGATTTACATTTAATTTGTTTGCTTTTAGCCATCTTAATACAGATTGTATCTCTTTACTTATTTTTATTTCGTGAGATGTTTCTTGATCCTTATATGGCACTATTATAGATATGTCGTCTGCGAATAGAACACTTTGACAATTTATTGAATCTGGTAAGTCATTAATGTAACTCTATGTTTATTGACCCTGGATGGAGATCTGTGTACACTGCATTCATGACTGTCATTTAAAGTAGTGATTTCAACACATTGCTTACGATTGATTAAAAACTTTTATCCAGTCTAAAGCTACACCTCTAATTCCATATTTTCACATTTGGTGAGCAAAATCCCATGATCTACAAAATCAAATGCCTTACTCATATCAAAGAATATGACTACCACCGGAATTTTCTCATCAATGTATCTAGTTATATTTTTTATAAGAGAGAATGTTAAAGAAGTTGATTTATTGTGTTGAAAACCATTCTGTTCTTTTTAATAATATTATGTTGACGTCTGGCTCGACGTCTGGTTCGTGAAGGATGATACACTATAACATATCATAGAGCGGCTCGTTATTCTGTTACAAGTAAATGCTCTGTGTCTATACTCACCTGTAGGTATTTCATTGAAACGTCTCATATCTTAAACCACATTATAACTTTTAAAAATGTTAGAATGAAGATCTATAGAAGGCAGGCAGCACCACATCAGGTGAAATAAAAGTGGAAAAAATGTCAAGTAGTTATGATGAGCCATACGTCGAAATATGAAGCCTAATTAATTTATGAACTGACTGTTCTTATAATCTGATGTTTTGCTGTCTGTATGTAACATCATGATTGATATTTATTTAAAATATATAATTTATTACTATGTTATTTTGTGTTCTAGGGTCACCATGGCGCCAATCTTCTACGTCATTTTATAATCAGCATCGGTCAAAATACGAAGAAATACAAAAACTTAACCACGGCGACAAAGAAAATTGAATCCAATTTAACTGACAACCAAAATGTCGTCTTGAGTGTTATAGATAACTGCACTGATTTAGTAGCGGTACATGGAAGACCTTTTGCACTTATAGAAGACGAATGCCCGAATACTGAAACGTCCCTCAAATATTTAACGGCTTGTTAAACATTTGAGCAGCTCCTAAACTCTAAATTCGTATTCTCATATTTAAATTTTAAGCATCTCTTAAATTTAAGTGTGTCTCAAATTGAGTTGCGCTTAAACACTACTCAACTAAAAAATGGTATACTGAAACATCACTCAACGCGTTTTAGCTGTCAAATCAAATGTCAAATTGATTTAAGTACTCGTTATTATTGAGTGTGGTAGCGAGGACTCTCAAATCTGTTAAAAGTATTTTTCAAGTTTTAAATATGTCCGTTTCGTCGTTATCTTCTCTTTCGGACAACGAAACGCCTTTAGGAAGTCGAAGAAATGACATCAAGCTAAACGCTTTCGACAAATATGACGACAAAGAATTTCGTGCGCGGTTCCGCGTTTCCAAAGAAACGGTGTTGTATTTGGATTCTGTATTCGGCAGCACGATAAAACCATTGACGAAAAGAAATAGATCTTTGCAGCCCGTGGATCAAATATTGATAACCCTTCGGTATTACGCTACAGGCAGTTATCAACGAGTTATAGGGGACATATTCCACATAGAGCAACCGTCTGTGCATCGAATCATGCACAGAGTTACAGAAAAGATAGCGAATATGAGATCTCTTTTATAAATATGCCAAATGCTGCGGAACGTCTAGAAGTAGCAAATGACTTTTATGCAATTGCTGGATTTCCAAGAGTGATGGGTGCTATTGACTGTACGCACATTAAAGTTAATTCTCCAGGTATACAGGGTATTTTGAAACGCTCCGAAAACGAAGACAGATGATAGTACTAAGGATACCTATGATGATGGGTCACAAAGAAATTCGGTCCCGAGGAAAAAAAAATCATCTTTTCACAACGTTTTATTAACTTTATTCACGCTCCATCATGTTATTACAGTTATTTGAAACGATATTTCACACAAAAAAATCATGAAAATACTGAAAAATAAAACCAGCAGTGAAACTTTAAAAAGAAAATCAGCTGACAATAGGGTCAATATCCTCGCGGGCGCCGAACTCTTTCCTAGATCGGTACGCAACAATGCATTAGGTTATACTACTTACTCACTCTACCCTTCCCTTTCACACACACGCTGCTTCGTGTCGCATTTACACATACTTCAAGGACATTACAATAATTTTAGTTTTTGAGACAGTGCCATGTTGACTATCACGAGCGATAGTTGAATTGTTTTGTTTATTAAATTATTATCGTTATTACTTGTTATTTATTAATTAATGATGTTGTTCTTGTTGTTACGTTTTGTGTTTTTTGTTTGGTTTTAATAATGTCTAACGCGTAGGTACGTTTATAGTGCTCGTGAATACGGCAACATGTTAATGTGCCTTGAAGAATCTCATAAGGTCACGGAGGATCGGTAAGCTGTTTCATACCTAATTTTTTTTAAATAACTTAGTACTGAACTGATCTGAATAGGTACATAACTGAATACTAACTTATTCTGGACTATAATTTTTTATAGTATAGGGTGACAAACGAGCACACAGTCCACCTGATGGTAAGTGGTTGCTGTGACCCATAGACATCTACATCTATCCTCAATAAAGACTCAAAATGCAGATGCGTTGTCACCCGTGAGGACTAAGATGGAATGCCTCTTTTCAGTAAAAGGGTCTCCGGTTCTCTACACTCACCATACGAAACACAGCAGTGTTAAGCTGCTATTTTACGGTGGTATTCTGTGAGAGCGTGGTCCTTCCCCGGTCGAGCCGACCCATTCGTGCTACAACTATACTACTAATATAGCTGCAGCATGGCTTTACCACGTAATCAGAATAATAAAAATACCTACACAATGGATAACAAAGCATGACTCTAACCTTGTAAACATTTTATTTAAGTATTTTTTCATTAGCGGGAATCGAACCAGTTATTTGGTTTATTTAACCTGTGAATTGAATTAAAGTGGCTACGTGGAGACAAGCACAGTGGCAAATTAGTAGGTTAAGTAGATAAGTTAGGTATTTAGACAAGTGTTGTAAATTATTAGGTATTGTGGTACCATCGTTAGTTGCGGGCCGCGCGAATTCGGCGTTCGCGCTTACATTGACCCCTAGTCAGCTGATTGTAATTCAGTAATTCCACTGCTGGTTTTATTTTCAGTATTTTCATGATTTTTATTGTGAAAGATCGTTTCAAATAACTGTAATAACATGATGGAGCGTGAAAAAGTTAATAAAACGTTGTGAAAAGATGATTTTTTTTCCTCGATCGAATTTTTGTGACCCATCATCATAGGTATCCTTAGTACTATCATCTGTCTTCGTTTTCGGGAGCGTTTCAAAATACCCTGTATATTTTAATCATGAGCTATATTTATACTCCTACATTATCATATCTATTATTACATATGTTATATACATACACTCATTGTTATTAAATATCTTTGCAGGGGAGCTCAATCTGAAAGTTTCCGAAATAGAAAAGGTTACTCTCCTTGAATGTGCAATGGTATGCGATGCGAAATTGCGCATAAGAAATATCATTGCAAGATGGCCAGGTTCTGTACATGATAGTACAATTTTTAACGACTCACCATTGTGTGCCCAAATAGAGCGAGGAGATTTTACCCCTATGGTACTTCTGGGCGATAGTGGTTATCCATGTCGCCCCTATTTGTTAACCCCAATTTTAAATCCAAGGACACCAGCTGAAGAAGCATATAACCAGTCACAAATTAGAACCAGAAATCCAATAGAAAGGCTCTTTGGTGTTCTTAAAAGAAGATTTCCTGTCTCCACTATGGGTTAGGTCTGAAGACTACCAATATTCCACCTATTATTGTGGCATGTGCAGTACTCCACAATATTGCTATATCAAGGCAGGATGAAGTAGTTGAAGTGGATGATCCTTTAACTATTGTAGAGGAAGAAATTATAGTACAACCCAGCAATGACATAAATCAAAACTTTATTGTGAGAACATCGTTAATAAATATATTTTTTCTGGTTAATTTTTTTATTTTACATCAATTTTTACAACATAATGAAAAATAAAACAATAATCAGTTAAAAGTTTGCTATATCACAGTGTAGATTCATAAAATACATTAACTTAATATAATTCTTCTGTATGTGTGTACTCCTAAAAGGCTGGACCGATTTAGATGATTTTTTGTTTGAGTCCTGGATGGTTTAAATTCAATTAGATCCAGTGGATGGCACTGTTGTCGAGATGCAGAAATCACCCATAATGTAAAAATAAATTATACAATGTCAGTCTTAAATCTAAATATGTTACAGTAATGATATGAAATATTCATAACATAAACTAATTCTTTTTCTGTCTGGAAGCTTGTAACCTATTTAATTTTAATTTTAAAATTTGTATTTCCAATTTATATTTGTTTAGCTCCATTTTGTTTTTATTTATTAAATATTTATTTTCTAATTTGGCATTTCTTAGTTTTGCTTTAAAATATTGTTGTTTAATGGTTTCATGTGATTTCCGTTTTGTTACATTGTGTTGGTGTGCTGAAAAATGTTTTTCTAAGGTTAATTTACAACTTTATTAACAAAAAAACAAAGTCTTTAAAAAATCATATATGAATATTTATAATTTATATTATTCATTACCAAAAATATAATTTTTATCAAGATATTACTCGACCTCGCTAATGTCACATAATATATATTAATAATTTATTCCATAATGCACCATTGATGAAAAGTAAAATTAAGTCAATACCTTTTGTATTAGATGTTATTGTATGAGGTTTATTGTTGTTCTGCTCAATATAGTTGTTTGACAAAAGTGTTTGATGGTTATCTAAAAATAAAAATTAGTATGAAAATCAAATATGTATCTAAAAAATATAGTAATATAATATTTACCGGTATTAGCACTGTCATCCTTGTTTACATCATTCACTGTTAAAATTGTTTGTATGTTCTCAGAAATCAATTCTGTGTCACCTGATAAACAATAATTAATTTTATTTCTTATTAAAGATTTAAATTATAGAGATTAAACAAACTAACCAAAATAAAATGCAGCATCATCAAATGGATTTTGCAGTGGTTGCACTTGTGGAGCAACCATTGCTAAAATCTGAGCATCTTGCTGAGTTAGAATTGATGTATAGGACCCACCACCAGTAGAAGTTATTTCTTTTATATAACTAAATTACTTAATAGGTACTTAATCAATTATTTTCAAGATATATGGCCATATATACCTTATCTATTGATGCCTTTTTTGGGCCTCTTTTTTTTTTTCATTGTACTGTAGTCTCTAAAAACAAAATGATTAAGAAGTAATACGACTACAATAAATCGTGACTATTAATATTTATGGTCTCCAAGATAATTAAAAGATTACATTTTCTTTGGCAACATTCTTTTTAGACCGTTGTTTTAGATTTTCATAAAGATGTCTTAATTGTTGCCACGTTCTGACACCGCTTACAGCAACAGCGTTGTATTCCTTGCAGACACAATCCCAAGATTGTAGTTTCTTCAAAATAATGTGGGCGTTCGTCTCTTTATTTTCTATAATATGTTGATATCTGAAATAATATGAAACACGTGTTCAAATATGAACAACTTTTATTTAATTCGCAATGTAATAAAGGGCATTCTATTCGGTTAATGTAATTTATGTTTCATTTGACGATTTAAATATTTACTTACTTTTTTATCAATTCCAATAAAGTATCTTTCTCAGACACTGTGTAATTGCATCCGCGTCTCTTTTTAACATCCATATTTACTATAATTTGTGGTTAGCCTTTAAATGAAATTTGCAAAATATGTTAAATATTAATTTGAAAATTTAAAAATCACTGGACGCGGTCGAAGAAACTGACACTGACAGCACATGACAGTAAGATTCTCGATTCGTTCTAGGACGATAGACAGAGCGATTTTCGAAAAATTTTATACTTTGAAATGTACTTTTTATCCACAATATTTTAAAAAAAAACACATAAATCACATTCTAAATGAAAGTATTGTTAGGAGATTATTTTTGAATATAATTTTAAAACAAATCGAACATAAAATTATTTAAATCTTTTTAGATGATGTTGCATAAAACGTATTTAAATTCAAATATCGTAAAATTGTCAAGAAGAACAAAGTTTTAAATGAATGTTACCATGACGTAAACATTTGAGAGCTGCTCAACTAATCAAGCCTCAAATCACTAGTGATGTTTCTGTATTTCAGTTAAATTTGAGTGATGCTTAAATATAGGGATCTTTAATAAAGTGACAGATTTAAGTTGCGTTTCAGTATTCGGGCAGAAGCTTTTCAAAATTACTCAACTTAATACCAGGTATGTCGGGAACCCCAAACTCTATAAATATAAAACGCATTAAATTATCCATTGAAGAAAAAGCCCATGGTCCGAAAAATATTTGTGATGAGGTAAAGAATAAACTTATAGCATTAAGGTTGATGTCGCATCTCTAAAATCGAGACGATTTCTTGGGCTGAATATTCAATATATACGTGAAGGCAAAATTGTGTTACGAAACGTTGGCATAATGGAATTACATCAAAGAAATACGGCTGAGTTTCTTAAAGACTGTGTAACTTTCATGTTGAGTCGTTTTGGCATTGAAATTAAGCAGTTATATTCAATCACAACTGGCAATGGAGCCAATATGCTGAGCATGGTAAAAATTGATGAGAGGGTACGTGAAGCCCCAGAAATCTTTGAGAGTCTCGAAGATGAGACCGACGTCGACGATTGACTATTATCAAAACTTGATTGACAACTTACAGTTTGACCTGGTCAGCTCCGAGCTTATCCCTAAAGTCACTGCAGTTCGATGTGCGGCACACACGCTGCAACTTGCCGTTCGAGATGCCTTAAATGAGCACGTAGACCTTCTTGATCAGTGTAGAACTTGAGGACGCCGAATTATGTCTCAAGTTGCGAGAAAATAACTTTCTGCAGCCCAATAGATTGCCCAACGAGATGGGATTCCACAACCGACATGTTGGAAAGATTATTAAATTTAAAGATTTTTGTCAAATAATCCGCTTCAAACTAATATTCAAGAGGATACCTGGACCGAAATTGAAAATATATTGAAATGTCTTGTACCTTGTAGGAAATTCAAAGTCCCTGCAGCAGGAGCAATTAACCTTTGGTTTTTACATAACATGGATTCGATGTATGCTCGATATAGAAAAAATAATAATCCATTTGCTTCATTATTGGGGATCTGTATGAGACAGAGGCGGGCAGCTCTTTTCGAAAATGATTGCTTTTAAATGCTGTTTACTTAGATCCGAGAGTAAACGCAATTTTAACTGATGAACAAAACGAAGTCGCTCAGAATAATCTTAAACGAACCTATTACAGAGTACAGCAGTTATCATCAACATCAACAGGGCCTACCACACCTCAGATTAATGAACCTCGGCCTTCAACTTCATAATCAAGTGATGTAGATATTTTTTTAGAATCTCAATTTAACCAAAGACGATCGTGTGACAGCGAACAAGGAATCGACAACGATCTAAGATTCCAGCTTTATAATGGTATAATATCTTTTTTAAACCAACAGGGATTGCCGTCAAATACAAATATACTTACTTATTGGGAAGACAGAAAACTTACTAACCCACAGCTTTATTTGTTGTCAAATGTAGCTTTAGCTACCTCCTCCACACAAGTGAGCGTAGAAAGATTATTTTCATCCTTGAAATTTGTTGTAAATAATCTCAGAATGTCCTTAAAGGATAGCATTATTGATGATATATTAGTAGTCAGGAATAATAATTTATACAACAAATAATTAAATAGTTATTTATTTATAATAAAAATTTAACAACTCAAGTTGTTTAAGCGCTTTGCAGAGTACCAACTTTCCGCTAACAACATGCTAATGTTGCAACTTCTGCCACAACATGTCTTTGAAAATTGTTAAATAATTGTATTAACTGAAGTTGTTACGTGTAAACGCCCTAACATTGTTTAATAGAAAATAAATGCCTGATCAATGGCTAAAATCAGAAAGATTATTGCTCAAACCGTTATAAGACTACAAGCCCATGGAAAAACATGTGAAATGAACCAACGTGAATTTCGCTTAGAAGGTTTTACTATATCAAAATAACTCTGAGCACTATGCCGTCATTTCTGAGCGGTACAGGAGTGCCTACGAGTAAATGGAATTTCAGGTACAAATGAGGAGTTAAACAAGAACTCAACAAAGAAATGACGGCATAGTGCTCAGAGTTATTTTCTGATATACATATTTTTAAATTGTCAAGAACTCGGACGTGCCTACCGGTCACAAACTTGGTCGACACTGATGTCGTGATTCTTAGCGTAACTTCATATGCTAGCTTATGTTGCGCGCGTTTGTAGCCCTGTATGCGGAATCTATTAGGGGTAATCTGTATACAAATTTATTTTTTTTTCGATTTTTTTGTGTAATCTTGTAGTGCTTGTGTAAAGGAGATAGACCACAACATTTACTTGTAACAGAACAACGAGCCGCTCTATGATATGTTCTAGTGTATCATCCTTTCACGAACTAAACGTCGAGCACGCTCGCCTCTTTGTTACAAACCAACGAGCATATTGGTGTAACATTTCGTCGAGCGGCTGGTGTAACATTTCGTCGAGCCACGAGTGCGGGCGATGCGCGGTTGCGGGTGACGCGGAGGAGAGGGACGAAAGACGCACGCGGTCGCGCGGTCGTTAGTTGTTCGTTGACGCTGTGATTTTACACGCATTGCATTAGCTCGTTATTTATACTTATTATCTATTTTCTATTCAACTATGTCGTGGATAGTGAAAAACTTTATTGTTTATTGAAAAATACAGGAATCATGTAATTTTATGGGATCCTAATCACGCCTCGACATTACAATAAAATATTAAAAACGACGCGTGGCAAGATATTGCTGCCGAATGGAGATTTCTGCTGATGACTGCAGAAGAAAGATGACAAGCCTTCTAGCTTTCTTCGAAGAGAAAAATGAAGATTGAAAAAGTGTTGGCACTGAAAAGGTTAGTGATGACAATAAATGCAAATATACATAGCACAGCAGATATATTCAGTTTGATAAAATTATTACGTAAATGAAAAGACGAATTTTATTTTAAATTGTTTTTTTTATTTACATTTACAGGAGCAGATGAAATTTACAAAAGTTCGTGGTTTGCGTACCAAAGCTTACAATTTATGTTGATAGGAATAAACCACGTCCCGTTGATGATTCGGTGAGTTATTTTTAAAGGGTATTTTCATTAAAATTTGTAAGTACCTACGCATATTGGTTTTGCCACTCTAACGCGCCTTCTTGAGAACAGTATTTAGCAATTTAATCTCTCATTATTTTTGCAAAAGCACTTTCTGATAAGTTTCGATGTTGATTTGGAAGCGGAAGAAATGATGCATGGCCCTCGTTATAATCACTGGTATTTGTCTTGTGAGATGTTTTCTTGTGTTATTCCTTCTGAATTCCTTCTAATGAAATTGTGCAAATGACATGTGCACTTTACAATCAATTTAGCTTTATCGGGGTTCAATAATATAGGCTTTCGCAAAACACGGAATACTGACGATAGTAGTCCAAACACATTCTCAACTACGCGCCGAGCTCTACAAAGTCGGTATTTGAACAATCTTTTAGTAGATCCTTTGGGATGCATTCAGAGTAAATCTTCATCATATTTTGCATCAGAGGAAAGCTTCATCGCCAATGAAATAATATGGCATTAACATTTGCCTACCTGGTGTAGAGGGCTGTGGCAAATTCAATGATTCATCTTGTAGTTTTTATATCTTGTTTAACATACTGTTATGGAATACTCCACCGTCTGATATTCGTCCTCCTGGCAACCTATATTAATGTAAATAATTTTATAATTTGCATCCACTACGCCATAAGTACAATACTAAAACCCTTATAATTATAAAATTCACTGCCACTTGAAGGTGGTGCTTGAATTACTATATGTTTTCCGTCAATAGTGCCTATACAATGAGAATTGCCATATTTTCTCATAACCTTCTGCCACTTGTAACCACCTCAGGTGAATTTGGCATCTGCAAAAAATATATATTTTATAATTTCAGGCTAATAACAAGACCGAGGAAAATCACATGTAGGCACGGCTGATTGTGAGTCGCAGTCAGCACATCCTATAAAAAGAAAAGGAAAATGGAATCTAAACCAATACAGATGACGACAAAAAATGGAAATTGCATTTGATATATTGCAAAAACCGCTATGAAAAGTGATTTTAATAATGACGAGTTAGCGTTACGGTACTTTTATCGCCAATAAATTAAGAAAATATAATGAAGGGACCAAAAACTATGCAACATCTTATATCGAATATACTTTTTAGCGTTGATCAAGGAGAATTTAACTATCCCGTGGATACAGTCAACACTATAGAGATAATTATGGAACGAAACATCTCGAGGACATAATACACCTTTAACATCAAATTAATCCTTAAGTCAGAACCGATCCTGTGACTCAAATACAAACAAAGGCTACACTTCCTCTATCGAAGAGACTAGAGCAGCTGCAACTTCCAATGAAGTCCGAGGTCCGAGTCGACGGTGAAGCAGATACAGACGAAGCGATACTCAAGATAGCAGTAACTTTGATATGATGAGTCAGATCTCAGATTATTTGAATGATTTGAATTGATCTTAAATAAAGTATAATGATACTCACGTGAATGTTTTCTTTCAGTTCCTCTGTTATTGCTTCCACTACTTCTGGAATTATCTTCCCAATACTATGTCTTGATATTCTAAAAGATACTGTAAACTAACGAAGGAATCACCTGTAGCTAAATAACGTAAAGTTAATGCTAATCTCCTTCGCCGTAATTGAAACTCTGAATCGTGTATTTTAGCACCAATTGAATTCAATAAACTTTCAAAATCACTTGAAGATAGGGCAAAAGTTCTTATATTGACCACTTAATTCCTGCGATTTTAAGTCCATATTAATTGCACACCTTGTCTTCTATTGTAAATGTTCATTTGCCACCATCTTCTATTTCTATTTTTTTTTCTTCTAATATAATTCATCAAGATAAACGCAGCACACGCAACTTGTAGGTCCGACATTTCAAAAAAGAATGAACGCAAGGTACAACGAAATGTTGGTAAATGCACATCTGGTGAGCATTTACCCGTAACATAACGCCGAGCATCTGCAGGAACGTTACATTAAATGGAAATGCTTTGGAAACTGAGCTTTTGCCTGTATTGTACCATTCAAGAACGTTACATTACACAGAAATGCTCCAGAAAATGTTGTAGTCTATACTCACCTAAAGAGGCAAGCGTGCTCGACGTTTAGTTCGTGAAAGGATGATACACTAGAACATATCATAGAGCGGCTCGTTGTTCTGTTACAAGTAAATGTTGTGGTCTATACTCACCTTAGATTACAGGAAAAAATTTCTTCAAGAATCCCAGTTTTGATAAAATTTTTAACTACTAAAAATGATTTTAGTGTAACCAAAGCTTGCTATGAGAGTAACTAAGATTCTAGTTTGAGGAGAGGAAGAATCAATCCATGAAGTGTGAGTGAGACAGTGACGCATTCGAGTCATACTTTATCTTAAATTTAGGATAAATTTTCCTTAAGTTTAAAATTACAACAATTATTTGGGTGTTGAGATTTTTTACAAAAGGTGTTCAAATTGCTTTTTCAGCTGCAATACAAGCTCGACATCTTCTTAAAAAGACCGTTATCAGACGGGCAGATCTTCCGTTGTTGACAAATTCAGCTGCTTCCGTAATTTTGCCGAAGTTCAGCTAAATTTTCAATTGGCTTTAAATAAACTTTCACTGCTCCCTCAGTAAAAAATCTAACGGACTTAGATCCGGGGAACGGGCTGGCCACGAGATCGTACCAGACCGCCCTATCCATCAGCCCGGATATTCTCCATTGAGATATTGTGTCACGGAGCGGGCATAGTGAGCTGGGCAGCCATCTTGCTGATACCACATCTCTGTAAATACTTAGTGGCACGTCTTCAAGTAAATTAGGTAAATGGTTTTGAAAAATCTAAATAAATTTCAGCATTCAAGACCTCTGGCAACTCAAAGGTCCTATGACTCTTCCGTTTAAAATTCCTGTCCACATGTTTATTTTAAAACGATATTGAGATCTGTCTTGTCTCATTAAATTCGGATTCTCTACAGTGTAAATTATGTAGGTTCATGTAACCGTCTTTTTAAATGTCGATTCATCCGTCCATAAAAATTCTAAGAATCATGGTTCTTCGCGGTGTCTTTATAGCATCGTTTGGCAAAACGCAATGACGTTGATAATGTTGAGGTAGCAGGGTTTACTTTCTGTACATGGTACGGGTGTAAGTAATTTTTTGTAAAATTCAGTGAGCTCTACTTTGGGCACTCCTGTGCTTTCCTGAATTGCTCGTACCGAAGTACTTGGGTCTTCTTCAACTGCTTGTAGTACTATGTCCTCGTAAGGTAACGAACTTCTTTCTTCACCATGTACTTGGTTTGGAAGTCTGCCCTTAGTAAAGAGTAGACGTGCAAATTTGTAAAACTCGATGATCTGGATAGCGATCAGCATTTGGTATCTCTCGCGATACAGTCTAGCGCAGCACTAGCATTGTCTCTGCATTCCCCATAAATAGTGCATGTTTGCATATTCTGTATGGTGTACACAGACATGTTGGCACTACACATCACACTATAGTCCAGGAGAAAGCCAAGGTTGTCGTTAAAAGATATAACTGTCCAAATCCAAATCACAAGCAAACAAGTCCAATAAGCGAAGCAAAAAGTCAGTAAGTACGAAATAACACGAACGAATACGGAAAGATGCGTAGTAAACGAAGAAGCGTAACGTACTGATCTACATTGCGTGTGCCAACACTCAAAAGTGGCGTCACTATCTGTCTCGCTCGCACCTCATAAAATGACTTTTTGTATTTGACACATTGGCGTCACTATCTATCTCACTCACCCATTAGCATCTGAATCAAGCGTCACTATCTGTCTCACTCACTTCATGAAATACTTCTCTCGCTAAAACTGGAATCTTAGTTACGCTCAAGGCAAGCTTTGGTTACACTAAAATCATTTTAGTAGATAAAAGAATTTTTTTAAACTGGGATTGTTGATGGAAATTTTTTTCCCCTGTAATCTAAGAAATAATGTAGCAAGTGCTATACCATTTTAGAATCCTTATTAAATGCGTCAACTTTAAGGTTACTTGCTAAACTGGCGTAGTACAGTTTTTCAGTACAGTCAGTTAAAGTTGGGCAGTATTAATTATTCATTCTTGGTTCGGATAAATGTGACATTTTCTTCTAAGTTGGAGCAGTTAGCTAAAATTATAAACAACAGGTTAAACAAGCACTACCCAATATTACAAAAAATAAAATCTAAAAAGTAAACATTTGTAATAAAAAATTAAATTTGTGATCTAAAAAGTAAAAGTTATGTCCGTCCCAGCGGTAAAAATCAAATTAAGTTAACATTTCTATAATTTATAGCTCTTATATGTCCAAAAAAATTCTAATCGGCCTTGTTTAATGTTTCTTGGATGATAATATTGTACATTATACTGTTGGAATAATAATTTAGAGACCCTATAAAACTTTCAAGTGTTATAATACATCCTTGTTAGGATGACACTCACATAATCGAAGTTTTTCTGTTTCTACAGTGAGTCTTTATAAAGTGCACATATCAAAACCAGGAAACTACATATAATTTCATCGACGGAAAATTATTAAAAAAATATAAAATTATTTATTTTTTATGAATATTTTAAAATTTGAAATTGCAGCTGCTAACCCTATTTAAATAAATTGTTATAACTTTTAAACTGAATGTCCTATCAAAGTGGAATAAATTTTTAAATGATTGTTAATAATAAGCCGTGCCAATAAATTAAATAATTCCAAAAAAAAGAAACGCCATGAAACTAGAATAAAGAGGTATTTGATGAAAATCTGGTATTTTTTTCGTCTTTTTTACAATAACTTTAAAATTTCTCGAAAAATCGTCCTCTTAATCCTACTTTTTTTTAATCTTATGTTGTTCTACATTGTATTAGCTTTCCAATGGTAAAAAATTCACGTTTATTACTCAAATGCAACCATTTTTATGAGTGTTTAAAAAAGCCCTTGCGTTTGCGCATCGTTCCTACGCACCCGCCGTTGTTTATCAGGCAGGTAGAGACCTTTTTTGATGTCATTCATTGTAGAGGCAGGCGGGCTGTAACTGTAAGACACGTGTCCAGTCGAGTCGAAGGACAAATAGTAATAAATTTTAGTCGCTCAGAACTATTCGCCGCTGCTATTCGTGTTTCTCCTGCCAAAGTCGTTATCGCGCCACGTGTTCGCTTTTTGGTCGCGATGCCGCACATAACCTCTGATATCGGTCATAATATGACCGCAAAATATAAGCCAGATACCGGTCATATTATGACCGTGTCTAACTCAATTCAAGTCTGTTTTCTTAAACCAATTGATGTTTTGGATCATGTGAGCAGGGCAGTATGGCTCTATAGTCTGTGTATTCATTTAAGTCAGTGAGAACAGACTTCCTTTAGAAAAAAATATGTTTATCTAATCTTTGCGAGGACGTAGTTTCGTGATGTGCTTGAAGTGCCCGAATTATTTTTTGTGATATTGTGATAGTGTGTCTTTTAAATTACGTTAACATCATGGCAAGGTAAGTGATTTTTCGTTTTAAGTCAAAGTTATTCAGATTCGTGCCTGTAATTCAGGGTAAACAAATATTTTCTTTGATTACTACCATCAATTCGCCGGCACGACATATTTATTAATATTTTACATAATAATTCTTGATTGGTTGGAAATGTTTTTGTTGTTTTGAGTGAATAATTACATAAACAAACAGTAGTTATGTGCAGAATTCTTAAATTAATTTTAATTTGAATATTTAACGGCAAATGTACTGCAGAGACTGGCCGGTCATATTATGACTGGTATCAAGCAGTGTCATTGTACTCCAAAATGGCGGATTTTTATTTAGTAACACAGTATGGATAAGACTGCGCTACCGTAAAATAATGTTTATAAATTTGAATTGCTTTTTATTGTTTTTAATCGCAAAAAGAGGGGTGTAAAATAATGTACACCCTGGGCAAATTTAGGTGCAATAAAAATAAACAAAAGGCGGCAAGAAAATGTCTCTGTCTGTCTGTACTTATATTCGTAGTGCATAAATGTATCAAGCGATTTCAATGAGGCTTTTTTATTTGGGTGTAATTTTAATATAATGAAATAAAAATAAAATATATAAATTTAAAAAAACCCTGACCCGTGTAAATACCCTTTTAGTACTTCTCTTTGTGGTCTCCCCGACCGAGAGAGACATTTCATTTTTACTTTCTTGTGTTTTATTTCGTGTGTTGTTAAAACTTTTTATTTATCTAAGCTCCTTTTCTTTCTTTTCTTTGCATGGCTTAAGAACAAGAGGTGGCAAAGCGGTGGTTGGTCGAGGTAGACGTGGGAGTGGACGCGGTGTAAATAGAGGTTGGACGTGGTCAACAACAGGGGAAGGGACGTGGACCACGAACAAGAGGTGGTCGAGGCGAGTGCACGAAATGAAAGGTGTGTGTTTATTTTTACTAAATACATATTTATGTTTATGCAGCTGCAGCTGATTTTGTAATATACTGTTTTAATAGATCGCCGTTATATGTCGGGGACATCATTACGACGGATCCAGACTCCACGACGGTACGTGTTGGGAGCCCACTCGAAACCCATGCACCAAAAGTGCCACGGCGTTGGGTTCCCAACCAGCCTGCGCCGTCGTTGGCTGAGTAAGTTTTTGCTGCTGTTAAGCTGTATATTACATGTCAACTTTTCACAGATCTAACGCGACCTTTGCACTCTTGTACATCTGACTCTCGGCTTCTGCGTCGCAGGTCCCTCCCAGTCGACTATGTTAAATAGGCATATATTTATATCTTGCTGCTGCTACAGAGCTTTTCAGTAATAATTGTGCAAATTTCGTTTTAGAATCATGGAGAATCCAGTACGCCAGATACCCCGCAGGTGTAAGTCCTAGGCCCTCTTCGTCTCTGTAAGTGAAATAGCCATCAATTTCCATATTGCTACTGTCAAGCTCTGTATTACATGTCCACTTTTACAGATCGATCGCAAGTTCGGCATTCTTGCGGACACCAGACCCTCGGCATATGCGTCGCAGGTGCCCTCACCAGCTGAGTAAGTTAAATAGGCACATATATTTGTATCTTGCTGCTGCTACATGGCTGTTCAGTAATAATTGTACAAATTCGTTTTAGGTTCATGGATATTCCGAACACGTCAGAAACCCCGAAGGTGTATCTAAATCCTCTTCGTCCGTGTAAGTGAAATAGCCATCAATTTCTATATTGCTACTGTCAAGCTCTGTATTAATGTGTCTGTTTTGTTTTAGATCTGGTGGAAGTAAACGGAAGCTGGTATATAAAGTGGACGATCCGGAGCTGGCGGATCTAGTGAACTACGGTAAGTCACTAACTTTTAGTGTTAATCGAAAGGAAGCAGTCATGTAGAAAATATATTAATTAAACTTATTGTCTTTAGGAAGTGATCCAGATGATGATGATGACGAGGACGTGGACGAAGATGACGACGTCTTCGGATATATGCAGTGTCCTCGAAACGAACGAATCTATTTAGATTCCATGATGGATTTCGATGCTCCGATGGACCTGCCTACCGAGCCGTCATCATCGGCGGAATCAATTAGCCCGCCGCCATCCACACCCGCGCCATCCACATCCGCCATCCACATCCGTAAGTGCTTTATTGGCAACCCAGGGCCCACACTCGCTCGCGGAATTTGATTGGGAGTCGTTGCCCATACCAGCTATTCCCCCCCAGCAACGTAGGGAGAAATTCACAGGGTCGGTAGGGCCGGTTTCACATTTCGCTTCACCTTACGAAGCCTTCATATCAATTTGGGACCGCAGCATAATGGAGGATATAGCTGCGGAAACAAATCGGTACGCGAAGCAATCGCTGGAGGCCGCACTAAGTAAGGGCAGTGTGGGTCCTCACAGCCGGTTGCGCATGTTTAAAGACACAAATACCGACGAGCTGTATGCCTTTTTTGCTTTGATCCTTGCGACCGGCATTGCCTTTAAATCAGATCTCACGGAATACTGGACCGTCAAAGGCGAAGTAACCGATACCCGAATTTTGGTCTTTTGACTTACACCAGATTTGCCCTTTCCCAGATGCTTTTGTGAATAATGAGATTGATAGCCACCTCTCCAAAAGCGGCGCGAAAATCGCGAATTGCCCCAATTGTGAAACATTTGAATGAGAAATTTCAAGCGTTTTATCAATTGGGGCAATGCATTGCATGGACGAGTCTTTGACTCAGTGGAAGGGTGGCTAAGCATCAATCAATTTATCAAAACAAAGCAGCATCGAAGGGCATAAAACTTACGAGTGTGCGACTCAAATTCAGGGGTATCTGTGGCGATTTAGATGCATGCCGGTCGCAATGAGGAAGATTCGAACGAGCTGGGGTATATTACCCTTGTTCTCGAGCTTCTTAAGGGGCTCGAGAACAAGGTATCTCTTTATGGACAATTATTATAATAGTCCTCTTCTATCTAGGCTTTTGAAAAGCCAAGGTTTTGATTATGTGGAACACTAAGATTAAGTAGGCAAAATGTGCCCTCAAATTTAAAGGCGCTTATAAAACAGTCTCTTGCTTTTGGCAGCGTGCGGCGCCACGAGTGGGGATGATATTCTGGTTTGGAAAGACCGAAACGTTGTCACCTTGACGTCGACGTACCACGGCGCGGGTTCAGCTTCCAGAGATGGAAGTCAAAACCAACATTGGTCCACGACTACAACGTCCGCATGGGCGGTGTAGACAAAAGGACCAAATGTTGTCTGCGTATCCCATCGAAAGCGAACAATATGGTACAAAAGTTTTCCGCCGCCTACTTAACGCCAGCGTGCTCAATGGTTACATTTTACATAGAGACAGCCCAGTACCAGAACATCCACATTCTCGCGTGGCCACGCACCGCCAATTCCGCAAAACCCTTATCAAGGATATCCTTGAAAAACATGGCCAACAGCGAGTCATCACGTTGGAGCCGTTGGAGCCGACACACTCTTTGAAGGTGAAATTCTCGACGGAAATCCTTCGCCATTTCCCGAGTTTCCTTCAATGAGAAGTTGAAACAAAGAAAACGCGGCCATTGTAGCGTCTGCCACAAGCGCGTTTCTGTGTACCTGCAACGTGGCGCTTTGTATAAGTAACTGTTTTACTCAATACCATTCTTGAGAATGGTACTGAGCAAATCACATATCTTAATAAATTGCTTGTTTCGGCACCTTTGCAGCTGCTCCAACCAACCTAGTGGCTACTTGATAACTTATTGTCAGGCAGCTGATCCTAAGTAATATATTTTTACGTACTAGGCTGCACTAAAAGTATCGAATGGAATATTTCCACTGTTCCTGTCATTTCAAAATCTTTAATTGAAAACTCCTTGGTTTTAAAAATCGAATACCATTTATTTATTTAGATTTTGGTTGACACAAGGTTTTGTCAAACTTGTTTAGTTGTTGAGAAAATGGAATTGACTCGAGAAAATTCAAGAGCGATGTTTTCTTATGACTTTCGAAGTGGTTTAACACAAAACAGTGTGTTGACCGGATGATTTCTGCATTTGGTGATGAAGCCCCATCCAAAACCACAATTTATGGCTGGTTTGCTGAATTTCAAGTAAGGCTAGGTTTGTAGGTATACACCTCACTGACTTAGTCACTTTGCTATGTAATAGTGTGTTCTGTGGATGGTGGATGTGGATTAAATAGGTAGGTTCCTTGCCTTTTGTATTCATATTCTTTGTATTCACTATTACCAAATTTATGTAAATAAAATTGTTGCTAAACCATTTTTTTGAAATGTGCTTGTTAGGTAGGTCTTACCCTTTGTATTCATATTCTTTGTATTCACTATTACCTAATTTATTAAAAAAAGTTGTTAGCCCATTTTTTTAAATCAGTTCAAAACAAAATGTGAGGTTACGTAGATCTCACCTTTTATATTCATATTCTTTGTATTCACTGTTACCTAATTTACATAAATAAAATGTTGTTAACCCATTTGTTTTAAATCGGTTAACAACAAAATGTGTAAGTTAGGTAGGTCTTACCTTTTGTATTAATATTCTTTGTATTAAAGATTACCTTACCTTTGAATTAATATTATATGTATTCACGATTACCTAGTTTATGATTAAAAAAATTGCTAACCACCCTTTTTGGAAGTCGGTTAAAAACCTCATTGTGTATACTAATTTTATTTTTAAGGTAAATATCTTAACCCATGTAATCATGATAACCAACAACATAATGTTTTGTCGCAAAAAATAACTACATCCTAGACCATGCATAGGCGTATCCATATTAATCACGTGCACTTCGCCGCCAAATGGGCGGAATGGCCTAACTTTGTATTTGTAAAAACTTAACTTTTTTATAATAGTGTTCAGTGTTTCTTTGTATGTTATAAACTTATCTCATGTACTTTTATAATAAACGTTCATTGTTTCGTGTTTTGGCTTTGTTTATTTCTTAAGAGCGTAGTTTTAAGGTCGTTCTTCCACCAAAGCGAAGGGTTTGAGATTTTACCTCGACCTTAAACTACGCCCATATAAGCTACAAATTGTGCAGGAGATGAAACCAAACGATTATATTCAACGTAAGTTATTGGCTGACACTATTGCTGGAGCGATTATCTGGCCTTGAGAATGTATTGTTTACGGACGAGCCCATTTTCACATCAATGGGCACGTAAACAAGCACAATTGTCGATATTGGAGCAAAAACCCCGCTTTAAACACCAAAAGGTATGGGCTGCCATATCAGCAAAGGGCATAATCGGCCCGTATTTCTTTGAAAATAATCAAGGAAATAACGTACCTGTGAACTCAGTGGAATACGTGAAGATGTTGCGAGAGTTTTGACGCCACAGTTACACGAGTTTGAAGGATACAACAGCAGGACTTGGATGCACCAAGATGGAGCAACATGCCGTACGTCAAATGTGACTTTACCGGTGGTCAAAGAAATGTTTCCTAAGAAATGATTTCTCGCAGAGGTGATATTACATGGCCTCCAAAGCCCGGACCTTACACCTTGCGATTTTTTCTTGTGGAGATACCTGAAAAGTCGTACCTTCAATAAATTATGACTTCTTATCATACCTAGGCATCCGACTGATGTTTTCGAAAAAACAGCAATCGATAATTGTAATTGGTGCGAGGCAAACATTCCAAGAGCAGGTAAAAGCTTTTGTTTCGCTTGGTACATTGTGCCGCATTCTTCTGTCTCTTTCTGTCATGGGATATCAGACCCACATCCTTGCCTGGCAGTACTGTGGCCCCGGTTTGTTTAAATGTTTAGTCGTGATTTGGCTGCAGTTCTTATGAAACGTATCCTAGTTAACGTATCCATTTCATTTTTTAGTTATTTTGTTATTACACCTAGTTCTGTTAAATTTCGTTGTTGTTTTGGTTATTTGTTAAGTTTTGGTAAATTATTTTGTTTTTTTTTATAGTCTTATTGTCACAATGGCGGGATTCAGCAACGAAGAATACGCTGATATTATTTACGCGTATGGCCGATGTGATGGAAATACACGTGCTGCTGAGACTAGCTGACAGAGTTGCAACCCAACAAACGTGTGCCACACCACAGCACATTTTCTAATACCTTTCGGCGACTTCGAAAAACGGGAAACTCAACCCTTCGAGAACCACAAGTCAGTGCAACGCAGCACCATGTTGCTGTAGACGAAGCCATACTCCAAGCGTTCAACGAGGATCCCACTACTAGTATTAGAAAGGTGGCCAGAGATCTGGGTCTTTCCATATGGAAAGTATGGTTTGTCGTCAATGCAGATGGAAGGCATCTTTTCCACTATACTCCGGTGCAAGGTAAATTACTAAATTTATCTAATCTAATGGAGCTCATCCTTGTCTTAGTTCGAATCAATAAGCAATTCAAAAAATGATTTTGTCTTCCTTTTGCCCTTGCACAAGAATTCTTTTGTTTTTTTTTTCTGTTTTGGGATAACATGGGTACCTCTCAATAACCGCGATTGCATTGTAACTTAACAGTTTTGATTTTTATTTAACGGCTTTATTCTCGGTTCAAGGTTTGGTAGGTGATAATGCGCGACGCATGCAATTCTGCCGTTTTTTACTGCATACTGACATTGAGGACGGAAACTTTTTAAAGAGCATTTTATCGACGGATGAGTCGAAATTTACACAATAGGGGATTTTCAACCAACATAATCTACACCACTGGGAACAAAAGGGTCAAAATCTACATGTAACTAGGCAAGCATCGCACCAAACGCGATTTTCCGTCAACGTTTGGGCAGGTGTGATTGGAGGGCATCTCATTGGACCCCACTACTTGCCTGACACCCTCAACGGTGACATTTACTTGGAATTCTTGCAGAACGATCTCCCTGAATTGATGAGCGACGTGCCGATATTTCATGAAGATCGACCAATAGTATTTCAAAATGATGGATGTCCGGTTCACTATCGTCTCACAGTGAGAGAGTTCCTAGACAACGTGTTCCTAACTCGTGGATTGGACGACTTGGTCCTATTTCATGGCCTGCACGGTCCCCAGATCTGACTCCTCTTGACTGTAGCATACGGAGACGTGCTAAAGAGCTAATTTACGAAGAAGAAATGCAAACAAAGGAACAATTAATTGAAAAATTGATGCTACATATGTAAAGATGAAAGAAGAGATGACGCTCCGTACTACAACAGTAGAAATCCGACGTAGGTAATTAAACAAAATGTTTATTTTTACTTTTGTATTTTCACTCCATTTTCCCCATAAGCCTTATTTTGACAAGTTGATAGACCTTTCTGTTATATTTAATACACCGATGTAATAAGCGATGATTAGAAGTTTTCAAAAGCATTTGAACTCCTCGATCACTATTAGTTTTTTTTAAACGATGCTAAGTTGACCTTTTGGACTTAATTTTTTTATTTTCTTAACTTTGAGAGCCCATAACTAATTATTTACTCATTATTTTGGATTAACAATGCCTTCGATAGATCAAGGATACATCTGGGACCAAAATCAAATAAAAAGTTCAATCGAAAACATGTACCAAAAAAAATTGTAGGGGTAAAGAGGTAAAATTTCGGAAAATATTAGAAAATTACAAAAAAAAAAATTAAAAAAAAATGTGAACAATTAGGGTCTTCTACTTCAATTTGTATTTTACAAATAGGTCCACCTACACGCCCACCAAGTTTGTCTAACCCTCCACCATACAGCCTGTATAATTATGTAGTTTTTGTATGATATTGTGTAACTTTTAAGCATTAAAAATGTGATGTTATTGAACAGAACTATTTTTTCGAATCTGATAGTAATCTAAAATTATCTGAGGATATTTTTTTTTTTTTTTGTAGAAAGGGGCCGCGTCATAAATAAGTTAGGGAACCACTGCCTTAGATGAAATATAATGGCATTGCTAAAATGAAACAAAGTGCCAAGAGTTATAAACTATTAGAAAAAATGTTTGCCTTGCCTAACAAACGGACATTAAAACTTTTTGCAGGCCTTTCTGAAAAGGTTTCAATGTAACCAGGACTCAATCCGCTAATATTTGAACATATATAAGAATAACTAACACTAGTGTCCCAAACACTAAACAAAAGCTGTGCACAATTTTTACAGCACACTTATCTTTTATGGGAAAGATGATATAATTCAAGGGTTTGTAGATATAGCTGGAGAAAACTGATGTATTGAGACCATGCTTTAGTTTTTATGCTAAAAAAATATGCTCTCCATGGCGACAGAGTGTAGCATTTTATTTCTGTGAAGGCATAATAAGGATATAATTTGGGAAGAAAACTGCCTCTTGTGGTGCATCCACACATGCGGCAGCACGGCCGGCGGCCGACCGGCAGCCAGGCCGGCAGCCATGCCGCCGGCACATGCACTCTTACCTGCGGCACGCGCGGCTTTGTTTGCCGGCGGCGGTTTGCTTGCAGCTTCGATACGGAGTGGTAGTGTTGTAGTATTCGTGAATAACATAATTTCATACACTTAAATAACGAAATGACAGCATTTAACTGGGATGATAGTGCAGTACTTTTACTAATAGAAAAGTATCAAGAAAATGAACTATTAGTGGACCCAAGGCATATGGATTTCAAGAATCGCAACAAAAGAAATGATGCTATTAGGATATTGCTTCTGTGTTCAACATAGCATCATCAGAAATTGAGAGAAAACTGAAGAATTTATCCAGCCATTATTTTCGAGAAAAACGCAAATATGAAGAATCTAAAAGGAGTGGATCTGGACGGGAAGATGTTCAATTGCCGAAATGGTTTGCTTATAAGGCGTTATCATTTCTTAATGACAAGAATGCACCGGTACCGACTCTGAACAGCCACACACCTAGTGTAAGTACCCATCAAATTCTTATAATTAAGTAGACTAGTTGGTCGCCCATTGGTCGAAATTCGACCATAATTAATTTAAAATACATTATTTCAATAAGTAATATTTTCGTAAATAGGGGTACAAAGTTTTTGCCTCGCGTATTAATATTAGATACCTACTACCTACTGTAGTGTGTTAGGGCAGGTTAAGGTAAACCTATCAATTAAACACTACTTTTATAAAGAAATATAAATGTTTATTAACATCGATAAAACTAAAAACAATAATGCGCGGCGCGAGTTACGAAAAGACATGCTTTCGCCGTAGATGTTAAGCTTGTTTGCAATTATTTATAAGATTTCCTTTTTATTTTCAGTCTTCTCAAGATAATATCACTCCCCAGACTACGCTACCTTCGACAAGGACTTCACGAAAACGAAATATAGAGAGAACCTGAAGTTGATGAAGCTTTGCAATTACTGAGGGAGATTACATCTGATGCAAGGCAACGCGATGATGCTGCTATATTTGCAGACTATATAAGTAGCAATTTGAGGAAGATGGATCATTATATATACACGATGTGTACAGTACAACATCAAATCCAGAATATTGTCTATGAAGCAGAAATGAGAATGGGTTCGATGTATTTTGATAGGACCAATAATACTACTCAGCCTCTTCGTTATCAAAATGTTCGTCCAGGATACTTCACAGGCCAACCTACAACGTCAGCAATGTCACCGTCACCCTCAACTTCGCTCTTACTCTGTTCAATCAGACTATGAAATGCAAAATAGCCCAGATGTCAACACAAGTGACAGTCTGTTACTAGTCTTGGAAAATAATTTAACCGAAAATAGTGTAATAGATTAAAATAAATGTTTATATTTTCGGTTAAATTATTTTATTTTAATAAGCTTAAAATTATTGATAAATGTTTCAGATTCCTAAATAAAACAATTATTTGAATAATCATATTTTATTTCTTTCAAACATTATATTTGATTTGCCATGGAAGCTGACCTTGTTCCGATAGAAAATAACATTTTAGCTCATTTCTAATTACACTTGGTTCTACATTTAGAGCGATCTGCGGAATATTTTGTTGCTCTTCGTTCAAAACTCCATCAGTAGTTCTTTCATTTCTCTTCATAAAATTATGCAGATGCACAAGCCATCACGACAATTTTGCTTTCTCATTTTGTAAACCAATGCGTGAATGCAAAATTCTGAATTTATTAGATAAAATGCCAAACGCGTCTTCTACAACCATGCGCCCGCGACTAATTCTATAATTAAAACCCTCTCAGGTGATCCTTCCATGATATCCAGAAAATGGTTTTATTATATTGTGAGATGGAAAGCATCGTCATGATGAATGAAATAAAAGGTACAGGTGTATTTCTCCTTGTAATGGAATCGCATCATATCAAATAAAGTTGAATTTCGTAGAACTCCACCATCAGATATTCTGCCCTGACATCCAATGTCCACGTATAAAAAGTTATAATTGGCATCGATTAAAGCTAGCAAAACAATACTGAAATATGACTTATTTAAAAAACAGTATAAAATCATAGATATTATAATTCGACTAGGAATAGATACGTCACTTAGAAACCGTTGTCCTGTGAACTCTCCGGCAAGAATCTTTTAGTTAATTTTTTGTCTTGTACATGCCATAACTGTGAATAATAATAATAATATATAATAAATAATAATCTGTTTTGTTTTCTAATATAGGCGTTCAGTTTCTAACTACCTAATGTGTTACGGATATTTGTACTTACCTTAAATAATTGGATAATGTAGATACAAAAGCTGACAAACATCTGGAATTATTAGAGAAATAACTTGTGGAGACACTTTAAACAGTGTACCAGTGAAAAATAAGAGTCTCCTGTGGCCAGGTATCTCAAAGTAATTGCTAGTCGATCAGGCTGACACAGCATTTCTCCAGCGGGTGTCAGTTTTGATATCATGAGTCCAGTTAACTTCAGTAATATTTCAAATTACTAGTGATTAATATAAGACCCTTAGAAAAGTGTTAATTTTCGAACGAATATTTCTTCGGTTTATGTCGTCCTTTCTAAAATCTTCAAGTATCAGGGACACATTAGACCTATTTCGTAGACTTGGTCTGACCCAATATCTTCGTTTGATTTTGCGGTTCTTTTACGAATCTTAATATATAAAAATGAATCGCAAAATGTGTTGGTAAGCGCATAACTCAACAACGCCTGGACCAAATTGGCCAATTTTTTTTTAAATGTTCGTTGGAGTTCAAGGATGGTTTTTACGGCGAGAAAAATTCGAATAATTGCCGGAAAAACCCTTAAAACAGCCCTTTTCTTTTTCCCATACAAACGTTTTCTAACTAAAACGTAGTCAATTTGAGCTTTATTGCTATTGTATAAAGTTCATATTAAATTTTTTTTGTTTTACTATCGGCACGCGACATAAAATGCATCAGTTTTCACGTCATTACATCAGTCAAATACAAACCGCGTTAACAAAAGTTTTAATATCCCTATTTTGACATAAAACATTGGTACGGCTTGAAGGACTTGAAGTCAAATCAAATAAAGAAGCAACAACAAACTGTCAATGTCGATTTGCCGTTGTACATTGTGTTGTTTTTTCTGGATTCTGTAACCTAATCTACTGAGTTTGTTTTTGTTAACTAATATACGAAACAAATTACTGCACAAGAACGAGGACCGAAATGAACGAAAGAATTCGGATATCACAAACACGTGAAGCGCGAGCGCGACATTCAACAAATAATCGCGCAAATTTGAATCGAGCTGCTTTCAGTTACGATGTGTCACTTGACTACAGTAAGTACCAATGTGTTGTTATTGGTTCTATGAACTCGGTTTGCTCATATGTGAGGCATTGAAATACAAAACGAAGCCAATGGATTGTGTTGCGCAAATGGTAAAGTGAAATTGATACCATTGGATCCACCACCAGAGCCATTGTACTCATTGGTTTCAGGAATAGGAACAGATTCCATACACTTTTTGACAAATATCCAACAATATAATAATTGCTTTCAAATGACTTCATTTGGGGCAACAAATGTAGTTCAAAAATTTTATGCCAACTTTCAAGGTATGTATTATAGCAGTTACTCATAATTATTTTAGTGAACAAATTTCTGTCGCCTAAGTTAAGATGTGTCACTAATCTTCAATTGCTTAATAATTAAGAAATATATCACTTAGTCACCATATTATTTAGTGATTCAGTTTCAGTGACACTTTTATTATTATTGAAGATAGATATTAATTACAACTAAATATATAATTTTAAGAACTAATATTATTTAAGTTTGATCACTGACAATCCATAAATTTATACCCCACATTGCTTATTTATTTTATTTAATAGTGTTTGGTTTTAATTTACAGATACAAGGGCAAATATATCACAGAGCAGGTTCACTGTTACCAGTGTCAGATAGCAACTATAAATTCCTGCAAATTTATTTTATAATTCACCACAAGAAATTGATCTGCGTTGTGCATAACAATTTAGTAAAGAGGTCTATTGTAGAACAATTACAAACTTTATTTCATGAACACAATCAATTGATTATATTGTTTAAAACTGCACTGGATCTGATGCCATCTGATAATCATAAAATTGTAATCAGAGCTGATAAAACACCTGCAGGTCAACATGCAAGACGTTTTAATGCACCAACTATTGATGAAGTTGCTATCGTTGTAGTTGGAGAAAACTTGGAATCCCGTGATATTGTTTTACATCGTCGGAATGATCAATTAACGTATAAAGGAAACACACCGCTCATATGATGCACTACAATATCCCATAATATTTTGGCAAGGTGAAGAGGCTATGATTTCTCAATAAAATGATAAATCCATTACAGGTATAAAATATTAGTTTAGCTATGGCGATAATATCTCAGTCACTATATTATGTATTTTACTTTTATATTTCAATGTATTTTAATTTTATATTTCAATTTAATTTTAAATTTTAATGTTATTAAAACAAAATCTATTTACAGGTTCTGAAACCAACAAAAAAGTCAGTTCAATGAACTATTATTCATACCGCCTAATGATTCGGGAAATGAACAAGACAATCACATATTGAAATGTCGCGATTATTTCACAAATATGTTGTTGACATGTATGTTAAAATTGAAACGGAGAGATTAACATTCATCAGGTTGAATCAGACCAAACTCCGATCTGAAGAGTATATTCACCTTCGAGATGCGATTAATACTGATGGAAATGCACAGAATGTCGGTCGGATGACTATTCTTCCAGCAACATACATCGGAAGCCCTCGGCATATGCACGAATATGCTCAAGATGCCATGTTGTATGTTCGTCATTATGGTACAGCAGATTTGTTCATCACATTTACATGCAATCCGCAATGGATAGAAAATCAGGAGTTACTGGGCAATCACCCATTGATCGTCATGATATTACAGCCAGAGTCTTTAGACAAAAGTTGAAATCTTTAATGGATTTCATCGTAAAACATTATGTGTTTGGTGAGACACGCTGCTGGATGTATTCTGTGGAGTGGCAGAAACGAGGATTGCCACATGCACACATTTTGATTTGGTTGGTTGAAAAGATAAGGCCAAATGAAGTTGATGCAGTGATATCAGCTGAAATCCCTGATGTACAAGTAGATCCTGGATTGCATGAGGTAGTTATCAAAAACATGATACATGGTCCTGTGGAACTCTTAATCAAAATTCACCGTGTATGATGGATGTTAAATGTTCAAAACGATATCCACGGACATTAATATCGGAAACAATTACTGGTAATGACGGTTATCCATTGTATCGTCGCCGATCGACAGAGACAATGGAAAATCAACAATTGTCAAATTAAATCAACAAGATATTGAAATAGATAATCGTTGGATTGTTCCATATTCACCCATTTTATCAAAGACATTCAAAGCACACATCAACGTTGAATCTTGCCATTCAGTGAAATCTATTAAATACATTTGCAAATATGTAACCAAAGGGAGTGATATGGCTGTGATTGGAATTGGGGAAGAGAATTCCAATGATGAAGTTACCCAATACCAAATGGGCCGCTATGTTAGTAGTAATGAAGCAGTTTGGCGAATATTTTCTTTTCCTATTCATGAGAGTTGTTGTTCACTTAGCTGTGCATTTAGAAAATGGACAAAGAGTGTATTTTACAGCACAAAATGCAGTACAAAGAGCTGCTCAGCCACCATCTACGACATTAACCAGTTTTTTTGAGACATGCCAAAACGATGATTTTGCACAAACATTGTTATATTCTGAAATGCCAAAATATTATACCTGGAATCAATCCTCAAGGAGATTTATACGACGGAAACAAGGAAAACCAGTTGCAGGATACCCAGATGTATATTCCACCGATGCGATTGGTCTAATTTATTCAGTACATCCAAGCAATGATGAATGTTTTATTTACGGCTTATTAGTCAATGTACGTGGCCCAACATCATTCCAACATTTACGAACTGTTGATGGTGAATTGTGTGGATCCTACAGAGAAGCCTGTCAACGTTTGCAATTGCAGAAAATGACGCTCATTGGGATCAAACTCTCAATGATGCTGTAATATCATTACACGCTCATCAAATACGAACATTGTTTTCAATAATCATATCTACATGCTTCCCATCAAACCCAATTGATTTGTGGATCAAGTACAAGGATTATATGTGATGATATTTTGTATCAAATACGGAATAGAAGGAAATCCAAATATACAAATCAGTGAAGAAATTTACAATGAAGCATTGATTTCAATTGAGGACATGTGCTTGATGATATCAAACAAACTATTAATTCAATTAGGTCTGGCCGCGCCTAATCGTCTAATGCATGATGCTTTTAACCAAGAGTTGCATCGAGAAAACTGTATGATCTCAACAATTTGAAAGAATTAATCAAATCCACTGTTGAATGAACAACAGAAGTATGTATTTGACACTTATGAAAGTAACAAATGATGAAACTGGCGGGATTTACTTTTTAGATGCACCTGGTGGTACAGGAAAAACTTTTTGATTTCTATAATATTAGCAACAATTCGCTCACAAAATAAAATTGCACTTGCACTCGCTTGTCGGGAATTGCAGCAACTTTGCTTGAAGGTGGTCGAACAGCTCATTCAGCACTAAAATTGGCACAATATGCAAAGCAATGAAGCTCCAACCTGCAACATTTCGAAGAACTCTGCAATGGCAAAGGTTTTAGCAACAAAATTATTGTTTGGGATGAATGCACGATGGCATACAAAAAATCTTTGGAGGCTTTAGACAGAACCTTAAAAGATCTACGGAGCAATTATAACCGATTTGGTGGTATTGATTTTATTAGCAGGAGATTTTCGTCAAACATTGCCAGTGATTCCACGATCAACGCCAGCAGATGAACTCAATGGATGTCTAAAGTCCTCCAATTTGTGGAAACATGTCAAAGTACTTCATTTAAGCAAGAATATGCGTGTCGAGTTGCAAAATGATCAATCTGGAAACATATTCTCTAAACAACTTATTGATATTGGTAATGGCAAATTCTATAGACACGTTGACTGGCTGCATTAACTTTCCTCTAAGTTTTTGTCAGTTAACTCGATCAAAAGATGAACTCATTCAGAAGGTGTTTCCAGATGTTTCTCAAAATTACAGAAACCATGATTGGTTGAGCGAAAGAGCTATATTGGCTGCAAAAACATTGATGTAAATGAATTAAATTTCAAAATTCAAGAACAAATTACAGGCGAATCGAGGATATATAAATCGGTTGATTCGGCTACTAACCAAGATGATGTAGTCAACTATCCACCGGAATTTTTAAACTCGCTGGACTTGCCAGGATTGCCACCTCACAATCTTCAATTAAAGGTTGGATCGGTTGTTATAATGTTGCGAAATATCAACCAACCGCGTCTTTGCAACGGAACACGGTTAGCGATAAAAAAATTACTAAACAACGTGATAGAAGCAACTATACTCAAAGGAAAGTATAAAGGAGAAGATGTTCTCATACCGCGCATCCCAATGATTCCGACTGATGTGCCATTTCAGTTTAAACGACTACAGTTTCCAGTGCGGCTTGCTTTTGCTATGACCATAAACAAGTCCCAGGGCAATCATTAAGTGTTTGTGGTATTAATCTGGAAACCCATGTTTTCACATGGTCAATTGTATGTTGCCTGTTCCGTGTTGGAAAACCATCAGATTTGTTTGTCTATGCGCCAGGTAATCAAACAAAAACATCGTATATCATAAAGCACTACAATGATAATAAACTATTTTTGTTAATAATTATGATTCACATGATTAACAATAAAGCGATTACTTTAAATCCTTATATAATATGTATTATTTAATTATTTTTATTCACACGTTATTTATAATTGTTGTTTTTTTTTTTCACCAGGGTGACGGTTCTGTTCAGGAGAATTTTTGCCCCGACTATAAAATACGTAGGAACAAAAACTGCCACATTACAAATCTTTTGACAGGACGAAGTCTGTCGGGTCCGCTAGTAATAACATACAACACTACACTTGCGATACATGCAACTATATTATAGTCCAACATCTTCCAATCTACGTACACGACTAACTTCGACGAAAGTCACAACACTACTGCGAAAATTGCAACCGCATCTGGAGGCCGGCGGCAAATTCAGCGGCAAGGCGGTCTGAAAGCCAGCGGCAAACCCGGCGGCATAAGCTGGCGGCATGTGTGGATACGCCATTGGAAAGATATTGAATCCATTTTTGATTTGGATAGCAAATTGAAACACACAAATGCACTACCAAAGCTAACGACTCATCATGTTGATCCCCAAAAAATAAAAAAATGAAGGTCGTACTCGAACTCTAGCTATGCTCAAATATACAAATGCACTCGGTAAGTTACAGTTTCTATATTGATTTGTTTAAGGCATATTTAATTTATGTATATGCTATTTTAAAAATCTGACCATAAGTCTCATGTGTAAAGGATACTGTTTAAAGGTTAACAAAGTATGTTGCTGTAAGCAAATAAGAAGTGTATTTTGGCGAAAGACTTGCAGTTTCAACTGTAAAAGTAATTAAATTAAAAAGTTTTTTTTTTTTGGATTATTTTCATACTGCAAACTCTGACGCAACAATAGCCACAACTGCAGAGGTTGTTGATTTTTTCGACACACTGTTTGACAGTGTCAATGTCAACCCGGGTGGTGTGCAAAGAAGAAAGTTAAGACGAACGGTTAAGCAACAAAATTCACAACATCACACTTTTTGGATTGAAGCCATTAATAAAATAAAAAATAAATGGTTTTTGTAGACACTAGTAGGAAACATGTTATACAAGCAGAAAAACTTCGACTTGTGCGAGTGCCATCCTAACAAGGATGTATTACAACTCTTGAAAGTTTTATAAGGGTCTCCAAATTATTATTCGAACAGTATAATGTAGAATATTATCATCCAAGAAATATTAACCAAGACCCATTAGAATTTTTTTTAGACGTATAAGACCTATAAATTATAGAAATGTTAACCCAGATGCAAACACATTTATTTATATATGCCTTTAAATCTTTGACATTATCTAATGTGCTTAGTCCAATCGTAAAGAAGATAATGGAGACACATTATTAAATGTTAGTTTTCTTTTCAAACATGCTCATATAATACAGAAAATGTCTTGGAAAACACCAGTTTTAAGACATTTCCATCCTCTACACAAGAACCATCATGTTAATCCTAATAGCGTCATGGAGATGTGGAACGGTCTTCTTGACAGGTTAAGAGACAATCAAGTGATATACAGGTTAGGCCAAAATGTTTGCAAATAGTAACACTTGATTTCTCAAAAACCGTTAGAGGGAGGGCACGCGGTAGCGGGAATTCTGCGTCGCTTTACGCAATTTTAGTCACGATGGAGCGCTTCACGGGACAATAGCGTGCTTTTGTGTAAAACTATTTTACAAAAATAACGATTTCTACGTTACTATATGACACCTATTTAGAATTGATTACGGACTACGCTGTGTGAGTGTCCAAGTGTTAATTTAATGAAAGCTTGGGTCAAGAAGTTCGAGCAAACGTGATCGACGACGAATATTAAACAAACAAGGCGGCCACGTTCAAGAAGAAGCGATGAGAACATTCGGGAGGTTGAAATTCCATAAGGAACGATACAGAATCATCTACGCGTAAGCGTTCGGCGGCTCTGCCATTACCAAGGACAATTACTAGACTGCGGGATTTTGCACCTGGACCTTAAACTACACCCATAAGCTACAAATTGTGCAGGAGATGAAACCAAACGATTATATTCAACGTAAGTTATTGGCTGACACTATTGCTGGAGCGATTCTCTGGCCTTGAGAATGTATTGTTTACGGACGAGGCCCATTTTCACATCAATGGGCACGTAAACAAGCACAATTGTCGATATTGGAGCAGAGAAACCCTCGCTTTAAACACCAAAGGTATGGGCTGCCATATCAGCAAAGGGCATAATCGGCCCGTATTTCTTTGAAAATAATCAAGGAAATAATGTACCTGTGAACTCAGTGGAATACATGAAGATGTTGCGAGAGTTTTGACGTCACAGTTACACGAGTTTGAAGGATACAACAGGAGGACTTGCATGCACCAAGATGGAGCAACATGCCATACGTCAAATGTGACTTTACCGGTGGTCAAAGAAATGTTTCCTAAGAAATTGATTTCGCAGAGGTGATATTACATGGCCTCCAAGAAGCCCGGACCTTACACCTTGCGATTTTTTCTTGTGGAGATACCTGAAAAGTCGTACCTTTAATAAATTATGATTTCTTATCTTACCTAGGCATCCGACTGATGTCTTCGAAAAACAGGCAATCGATAATTGTAATTGGTGCGAGGCAAACATTCCAAGAGCAGGTAAAAGCTTTTGTTTCGCTTGGTACATTGTGCCGCATTCTTCTGTCTCTTTCTGTCATGGGATATCAGACCCACAATCCTTGCCTGTAGCGGTACTGTGGCCCCAGTTTGTTTAAATGTTTAGTCGTGATTTGGCTGCGGTTACTGTGAAACGTATCCTAGTTAACGTATCCATTTCATTTTTAGTGATTTTGTTATTACACCTAGTTCTGTTAAATTTCGTTGTTGTTTTGGTTATTTGTTAAGTTTTGATAAATTATTTTATTTTTCTTTTAGTCTTATTGTCACAATGGCGGGATTCAGCAACGAAGAATACGCTGATATTATTTACGCGTATGGCCGATGTGATGGAAATACACGTGCTGCACAGAGATTGTACAGAGAGTTGCAACCCAACAAACGTGTGCCACACCACAGCACATTTTCTAATACCTTTCGGCGACTTCGAAAAACGGGAAACTCAACCCTTCAAGAACCACAAGTCAGTGCAACGCAGCACCATGTTGCTGTAGACGAAGCCATACCCAAGCGTTCAACGAGGATCCACTACTAGTATTCGAAAGGTGGCCAGAGATCTGGGTCTTTCCATATGGAAAGTATGGTTTGTCGTCAATGCAGATGGAAGGCATCCTTTCCACTACACTCCGGTGCAAGGTAAATTACTAAATTTATCTAATCTAATGGATCTCATCCTTGTCTTAGTTCGAATCAATAACAATTCAAAAATGATTTTGTCTTCCTTTGCCTTGCACAAGAATTCTTTTGTTTTTTTTCTGTTTTGGGATACCATGGGTACCTCTCAATAACCGCGATTGCATTGTAACTTAACCGTTTTGATTTTTATTTAACGGCTTTATTCTCGGTTCAAGGTTTGGTAGGTGATAATGCGCGATGCATGCAATTCTGCCATTTTTTACTGTATACTGACATTGAGGACGGAAACTTTTTAAAGAGCATTTTATCGACGGATGAGTCGAAATTTACACAATAGGGGATTTTCAACCAACATAATCTACACCACTGGGAACAAAAGGGTCAAAATCTACATGTAACTAGGCAAGCATCGCACCAAACGCGATTTTCCGTCAACGTTTGGGCAGGTGTGATTGGAGGGTATCTCATTGGACCCCACTACTTGCCTGACTCCTTCAACGGGGACAATTACTTGGAATTCTTGCAGAACGATCTCCCTGAATTGATGAGCGACGTGCCGATATTTCATGAAGATCGACCAATAGTATTTCAAAATGATGGATGTCCGGTTCACTATCGTCTCACAGTGAGAGAGTTCCTAGACAACGTGTTCCCTAACTCGTGGATTGGACGACTTGGTCCTATTTCATGGCCTGCACGGTCCCCAGATCTGACTCCTCTTGACTTTAGCACGGAGACGTGCTAAAGAGCTAATTTACGAAGAAGAAATACAAACAAAGGAACAATTAATTGAAATAATTGATGCTGCATATGTAAAGATGAAAGACGAGATGACGCTCCGTACTACAACAGTAGAAATCCGACGTAGGTAATTAAAAAAAAATGTTTATTTTTACTTTTGTATTTTCACTCCATTTTCCCCATAAGCCTTATTTTTGACAAGTTGATAGACCTTTCTGTTACATGTAATACACCGATGTAATAAGCGATGATTAGAGAAGTTTTTAAAAGCATTTGAACTCCTCAATCACTATTAGTTTTTTAAACGATGCTAAGTTGACCTTTTGGACTTAATTTTTTATTTTCTTAACTTTGAGAGCCCATAACTAATTATTTACTCATTATTTTGGATTAACAATGCCTTCGATAGATCAAGGATACATCTGGGACCAAAATCAAATAAAAAGTTCAATCGAAAACATGTACCAAAAAAATTGTAGGTGTAAAGAGTTAAAATTTCGGAAAATATTAGAAAAATACAAAAAAAAATTTAAAAAATGTAAACAATTAGGGTCTTCTACTTCAATTTGTATTTTACAAATAGGTCCACCTACACGCCCACCAAGTTTGTCTAACCTCCACCATACAGCCTGTATAATTAAGTAGTTTTGTATGATATTGTGTAACTTTTAAGCATTAAAAATGTGATGTTATTGAACAGAACTATTTTTCGAATCTGATAGTAATCTAAAATTATCTGAGGATATTTTTTTTTTTGTAGAAAGGGCCGCGTCATAAATAAGTTAGGAACCACTGCCTTAGATGAAATATAATTAATGGCATTGCTAAAATGAAACAAAGTGGCAAGAGTTATAAACTATTAGAAAAATGTTTGCCTTGCCTAACAAACGGACATTAAAAGAAACTTTGCAGCAGGCCTTTCTGAAAAGGTTTCAATGTAACCAGGACTCAATCCGCTAATATATGAACATATATAAGAATAACTAACACTAGTGTCCCAAACACTAAACAAAAGCTGTGCACAATTTTTACACACTTATCTTTTAATGGGAAAGATGATATAATTCAAGAGTTTGTAGATATAGCTGGAGAGAGAAAACTGATGTATTGAGATCATGCTTTAGTTTTTATGCTAAAAGAAATATGCTTTCCATGGCGACAGAGTGTAGCATTTTATTTCTGTGAAGGCATAATAAGGATATAATTTGGGAAGAAAAACTGCCTCTTGGAAAGATATTGAATCCATTTTTGATTTCGATAGCAAATTGAAACACACAAGTGCACTACCAAAGCTAACGACTCATCATGAAGATCCCCAAAAGATAAAAATGAAGGTCGTACTGAACTCTAGCTATGCTCAAATATACAAATGCACTCGGTAAGTTACAGTTTCTATATTGATTTGTTTAAGGCATATTTAATTTATGTATATGCTATTTTAAAAATCTGACCATAAGTCTCATGTGTAAAGGATACTGTTTAAAGGTTAACAAAGTATGTTGCTGTAAGCAAATAAGAAGTGTATTTTGGCGAAAGACTTGCAGTTTCAACTGTAAGTAATTAAATTAAAAAAATTTCTGGATTATTTTCATACTGCAAACTCTGACGCAACAATGGCCACAACTACAGAGGTTGTTGATTTTTCAACCGGGTGGTGTGCAAAGAAGAAAGTTAAGACGAACGGTTAAGCAACAAAATTCACAACATCACACTTTTTGGATTGAAGCCATTAATAAAATAAAAAATAAATGGTTTTTGTAGACACTAGTAGGAAACATGTTATACAAGCAGAAAAACTTCGACTTGTGCGAGTGCCATCCTAACAAGGATGTATTACAACTCTTGAAAGTTTTATAAGGGTCTCCAAATTATTATTCGAACAGTATAATGTAGAATATTATCATCCAAGAAATATTAACCAAGACCCATTAGAATTTTTTTTAGACGTATAAGACCTATAAATTATAGAAATGTTAACCCAGATGCAAACACATTTATTTATATATATGCCTTTAAATCTTTGACATTATCTAATGAGCTTAGTCTAATCGTAAAGAAGATAATGGAGACACATTATTAAAAGTTAGTTTTCTTTTCAAACATGCTCATAATAATACAGAAAATGACTCTGAAAACACCAGTGTTTTAACCTTATGTGAGTGACAAATAAAACACCTTAACAGAGTGACGAGGTACCCGGTACCTACATACAGTGTATACGTAATGTAAACAATCAAGATCTACTTTTTTTGTTACACATACTTTGAATATTATTACTTTAGCTAAGCTAAACAGTTGACAACCTGTGGCGATATAAGCGAAGGAGAGGTGAAGTGCGGTACATGGTTATCGGCGCGCAAGAAACACTGAATCCATTCAGTGCATCGTGCTTGACATTTGACTGTATACGTTTGTTTCTATTGTACGAGCATATTTGTATTTTGTGAGTTTATAATTATTTCATTATGAATATTGGAGCGAGTACTTCTCAACAAAGATCACGTGTTCGAAGATATAATTCAACAGAATTGCTAGAGATATTAGCAGAATCTTCTAGTGACGAAGGTGAGTTTGTTGCTTCTGATAATGAACATGATTATATTCTTTAGTTGAAGAGGGTAGATTTGAAATTTCGGATGTTGAGCCAGAAGCTGAAGTCGAAAATGAGATTGATTCTTATGATTCCGATGCGAGTTTTGAAGGAATCGCTTGAAAATATTCTTATCGCAAAAGATGGAATGCGATGGCAGTCTGAACCACTTCCCAGAACACAAACTAGTAGCAGAAATATTATTCGTCAACGGGCGGGGCTGCATCGTTCAGCAAACTTTACAATCAAATGGAAATATTCAAAATATATTGTCCAATGAAATGTGACATAATCTTGAGGGAAACTAATCGGAAAGGGACAAAGATTACTGAAGCATACAATAATAAACTGATGGAAAATTACCCTGATATTAGCAAGCGACCGAAACAAAAAATATTCAAACCATTCACAGAACAAGAATTGGATGCATTTTTTGGTATTCTAATTTTTAGTGGGGTGCATAGATCTAATAAAGAGCATTTGACTGAACTGTGGAAATCCAGTCACCTACCATTATTTCGGGCTGCGATGTCCCATGATAGATTCAAAATGCTGCTACGCTTCATAAGGTTTGATAATGATGTAACGCGCCCTGAACGTTTGTTAGCTGACAAAGCCGCTGCTATACGAGATATTTGGACTATGTTCATTTCAAATTTGAATAAAAACTACAAGCCTCGTGAATGTATTACCGTTGACGAACAGCTATATGGATATCGTGGGCGGACTCGCTTTACTCAATACATGCCATCAAAACCTGAAAAGTATGGCATAAAATATTCTGGCCAGGATGCAAATAATTCCTACCCCTAAATGGACAAATATATACAGGAAAGTCAAGTGTTGGCATACGTCAAACAAATGGGAGAATGCACTGTATTAGATCTCGTGGCTAAATATAAAATTCAGGGCTGAATGTAACTACGGATAATTTTTACATCGCTTCAACTGGCTCATTCCTTGAATTCGTGGAATATGACACTAGTTGGTACGGTAAGAAAATAAACGGTTTCTTCCTGCAAATATGCAAGCACACAAGGAGAGGGCCGTTTATTCTTCTAATTTGCATTTAGCAAAGAAGCAACTGTGTGCTCTTACGTACCTAAAAGAATAAAGCAGTAATAATGTTGTCATCAATGCACATGTCACCAATTATTGAAAGTAATAAGGAAACTGCCAAGCCAGAAATAATTTTATATTATAATAAAACTAAAAGTGGAGTGGACAACATGGATAAGCTGTTAGCAGAATATACCGTAAAACGCAGAACAAATCGGTGGCCTTTAGCACTTTTTTACAATATCATTGACATTGCAGCTTTGGCAGCATATATTATTTACATGGAACATAACCCACAATTGGTCTCGAGTGACAGACGTAGAAAGTTTTGAAATCATTGAGTCTACAACTGTGTGGTAAAAATAGAAGAGAGATCAAAAATTGCATTGTGACATCAAAATTACATGTGAGATCTGCAAAGCAGGACGTGCTTGGCCGAGAACTTAGGCCGTCAATTTCTTTTGGCTCTGCAACTTCTATAAGTCAAACTAGACGAGATTCTACAGGACGTGTTGCAGTCGTCGGAAGTTGTTACCTATGCAGAGAACTCAAACGCAAGCAAAGAAAACTCGAAAAGCTACTAACTGCAGAAAACCAGTTTGTGATGAACATGCAGTAACTCGTCCAACATGTAACATCTGCTTCGAGAGTTGTAATTAATACTGTATGAACAAAGAATTTGTAATTTTATAGAAATAAAATACTTGACAAATGTTTATTATTTAATTTTTGTACGAAATTAAAAATACTTTCCTCATAGTCACAAAACACAAAGAGGTACCGGTACTCGTTACTCGATGTGAGTTCAAAATATGTTTTGGTTTCCACAAAACATTGTAAATAGTAGACTTGGTCTAAACATTAAAAATATGTAATTTATAAATAGTTAAGAGCTCTCAGGAAGTCACAGCTACATATAGGGCGTAAAACATACTTTTTAGAATTTGAAAATGCCAAAGGCACCCGGGTACCTCGTCACTCACATAAGGTTAAGACATCTCCCATCCTCTTCACAAGCACCATCATGTCAATCCTAATAGCGTCATGGAGATGTGGAACGGTCTCCTGACAGGTTAAGAGACAATCAAGTGATATACTAGAGGATAACCGCAGACAAGGTTCTCAAGGACCTAGGTATGTCTCGAGGCCGCTACATAAAATGGTATATGGATATGGAGACCTTGCAAGATCTGTGTACGCAGGCAGGAATAACTATGAAACTCGAAGAGACATGGACCCCGAGTATCCTATTGAAATGTGGCCGCGAGTTTTTCCTGAAAGGTGCCTTTGTTAGCTCCTTGCTGAAAAGAGCTGCAAGAATATCCAGCGAGGCAAACCGAATTATTTCGTCATTAAAAGGAGATCTAGCGGGGATATTTTCGTCCGGTATGGCCACTGCTCAAAAGATCACGACCCCCTCAGCCTATTGGACTACATTCGTGGAAACAAGCTGTCTTTACATGAGAGATTCCCGGTTGCATAGTACCAGGAGTTCCATAGAGGTCTGTGAAATTTGTTACATATCTCCTTTCCGTCTCCAGGATTCTTGAGGCTTCCCATAACCATTTTCTCCAATTTTTGTACAACTGCTGTTCAAGATCCATCATCCAACCAACGGTCTCTATCAAGGAGTTTCTCAATTCCCCACAGTCCTTCCTTTATCTATACCCCCTCAATCTGAAAATTACATAAAAGACAAAATAGCAGAAGGGCTCCCATCTTTAATTAAAAAAAGGAGCTTCTCCCATTGTTTGGACCTGAAGTAGAAAAAGAGAAAGAATCCCTTATAAATGACTTAATGAGGATCACACCTTGTATCTCGAAGCTAATGTCTAAGTTGATGGCTTTATCAAATGTCGGCAAGCAGGATGCACTGGTAAAAACATTCTCGAATACCGATCTATACAAACCCATAACTTGTACGGACTGGAATTCCGAAATAGAAGTGATAGAGATTACCTCCGTGACGAAGCTTTCTTTGGACTTTGGTTTTCTTCGTACGGTTACACTACTTTCGTCAGACAAAGAATCACTCTCGCCTTCCGAACCCTTGGCCGTTGTGGTTGTACGTTTTAGCTGGGCAGTTGGACAAACAGGTGTGTTGGTGTTGTCTGCTTTTGATCGCTTACTCTTGCATTCAAGACATCTCCACTTTAGTTTTGCATCTTTTTTCATCGACTTATATTTTTTTGGTGAAAGATTAGCACACTGAAGGTCTTTTAAAAATATTTAAAAGAATATTTATTCCTTTAAGATATTTTGTTTTCTTTAAAAAATATTTAAAAAGAAATTTAATTCCTTTTAGGTATTTTAACGTTTTTTTATAAATAGGTTTTTCTTATTTCATAATGCCTCGCAAACGTAAGTCCAGCCTTTCAAAGTATCTTCTCAAAGACAACGAAAAGATTAGCTCGATCGCTAGAATATTTAGAAGATGCTGAACTGACAAAGGCAAGAACAAGCAGAGCGTCAGGCTGCTTTACAGCATCTTGAACCTTCTTAACATCAGCAAAGACGTCTTGAACAGACAGAGCGTCAGGCTGCTGGAGCTTCAAAACACCTTCTCAAAGTTAGGAAGGCGTCTTGAACAGGCAGGCGTCAAGCTACTTTAAAACTTCTGAAACACTTCTCAAAGTCAGCAAAGGCGTCTTGAACAG